>CM049411.1:6322500-6732500 GCA_026929865.2 Hyperoplus lanceolatus
AATGTCAAAAAACAAACTCTAACCTAACCCTAACCTCCACATCAAAGCACTTCAAAGCAACTGACACAACAAGAAAATCACACCTACTAGTGCAGGTCTCCTTTTGCAGCATTAAAGGTGCAGTGTGTGATATGTCATCATCAAGAAAATTCTAGAAAGTTCTAGAATGCAACGCTCCCTGGGTAACCCCACCCCTTTTGAATAGTAACAGAAGCTACAGTGGCCTTCAAGGACAAGAACGATTCTAAATTATAAACAATGCACCTGATGACATTCCAACTATGACGCTTCCAACATGGCGGCGCCAAGGCCTTGGTCCAAGGTATGGAGAAATATGGACATATATGAGACCCTTTCTGAGAGAAAAAAAAATCGAAAAAAAATGTTCACTAAATTAAACGTACTTATGGATATTATAATTATTTTCTACAAAGTCTGCTAGGAAATAAAACCCAAAATTCTACACACTGCAGGTAGAGTCAGCGATTCTGTAGAACGCTTGTTGTCAAAATCAGTGAAAATCTCCTTTACGATCCGCTAACTGTCCCTACTGTGTGAGTGCTGAACGAAAATCTGGTGTGTAATACACAGCCTATAGGTTCTATAGATCGGCATGTAAACAAAGTGTAGAGTAACCTGCCCGTTTACAGAGCCTGGGCTGTGTATCAACACCAGCTTTTTTTCAGCGCACATACAGTACAGACAGGAAAGTGGATCTTATCAGGAGATATTCACTTATTTTGACAAAAAAATATTATGACGACAAGCGTTCTCCAGAATCACTGACTGCACCTTTAAGCATATTTGGACCCACTGTCCTGCTCCAGGTTAGCAACCAAAACCAAAAGCAGGCACAGAGATGACTCACGCCTTGTTTTGCCCTCCCCCCCCCCCCTCTCTCTCTTCCTCTTGACGTACAATATAATTACTCTATTAGGGCTCACATCATCATTGCACTTATTAAGTCTACTAGCTGACAATTGCCTCCGACTGGGCCCCATTTCATCGCTGTGTTGGCTTTTGAGTGACACAAGCCAAATAGCCTGTTTGTTTGCATTGGCTGTCGGGCTGGCACGCACGCTACATGCCAACATGGCCAAAATAGGATATGCTCAAAGCTAATAATGTGCCGTCTGTGTTCTCTCAGGAATATATTTTTTTTGGGGTTTCGTATGGGTTTATGAGCATGTGTGTTGCATTAGAAAAGTTTGGGGCAAGTGAGCAAGCGACATTCAGCAATAAGGAGGTCATTTTCACCCAATATTGTGAAAGAAATTCAAATGAAAAGTGCATTTGTAAGACGTTGTTGTTTCACTATTTGGACTGACAGCGAACATGGAAGCAATGATCAGCATCGGTAGTCACAGCATATGTGATTTTTTTTAAGGTTAAAGCAAAGCACTTTTGTGTAAATTCCTTAAGATTGACGAACATAGAAAATTATAGAATATTTTTTTTTGTATTTTTCATGTGTGTGTGTGTGTGTGTGTGTTCACCAATCTTTCCACACAGACACAAACAATCAAAACATACAAGTAAAAATTCAAAAAGTAGCCTGCAGGCAAAAACTCACCTTCTGTGAGCCATGTCTCTTGGAGTTGGCTTAAATCCTGGAAGAGGTCTAAAAACAAAGAGATACAAAAAAATATTAAGCAAAGTCTAACCAGTACAATTCACAATAACCACCAACCACCACCAATGCTCACTTATATATATTAAGTTATCTATGTGCTATTTAAATTGCAGTAACTCAGCCCCCAGACATGATATTGCCTTGGGTTAATATTACGAGTCCCTGATGTAAACATATGCATCATGTAAAGAGACCAGAGGCCAACATTGTCAGAGCTTCCAACTACTTTACCTTCAGATTCCTGAGGGGGTAATTCTGTGTCCATGTATTTCCTTTTCGCTGCCATCAGCAGTCTATTTAGGGGCCCATTTCCATGCGACTTCTGCAAAAGTCATAGATGTTGTTAACAACAGAGGGACGAGTTAGAAACAAGACTTCAATCAGTGTCAAAGAAGTAGCAAATGCCATGTTTAATGTGGCATGGAGAAAAGCAAAGGATGCAGCAGCAGATTTAACATAAAAAATATATATTTAATAAGTAGGCCTAGGCTAATAATAATAATGGCAAAAATATCAATAATAGCATTTTTTAATGAGCTTTAAATGAGATGTAAATACAGCTTAAGGTGACTTTTGTCTAAGGCCCCCTAAAGAAAAACAACACATTTCCCCAGTTGTGGAGTCAAAATCTGGGGGAAAAACAAACGCGCTGTTTGCGTCTCAAGAAAGTGACCATTTGGCACACATTGGCACGTTCTCCAAGCGAAGTTAACCCGTGGGACAAACACCATTAAAACAACACTTTGCTCAATGCTCTGCGAAAGCTTATGAAGCTTTTGCGTTAAATTAGTTTTTAAGAAGTATTTTTTGCTTTCTATCGCGCGCAGACAGCTGCTGCTTTCGGCCAAAAACTCTCGTGCAGAGAAGCAGACGCGAGACGGAGAGAGAGACTATAGCCTAAAGCCCGGTAGCAAAAACAGCAGAAATAAACCTATTGAACAACATTGAAGTCTAGTAAGTAGTCAGAGTTCATAACCATATACGTACATTTGCTAAAGTGTAAGGCACTTGCTGGTCCAAATATCCATCCATCTTATAATCCATCCGTTAACCGTTTGCGGTCATTTAGGCTGTGGAGAGTTTTGAATATAGCGATCCACACACACACACACACACACACACAGCCCTGCAGCGAGAGGAGGGAGCGAGCGCTGTGTGTGAATGGAGCTGCGTGGAGGCTGCATGCATAATGAGGTCCATTCACAAAAAAAATGCCGATTGCCCCAGCGGGCTGCAAACCCCTCTTTACAAATTGTGTGTGTGTACGTGTGACAGACAGACAGGCGGCTCGTCACTTTACCTACAGTTACAGGTACAACTAGTTTTTAGGCGACTTTTTTTTGTTACATGATTGGGTTGTTTTTGTTTGTTGAGAATTGTGCAGTTTTTCATTGGTGTATTTGCGCTCAAAGACACGCTTTCTGTTGTAATATTACCAAGTCAGATGGGTCATAAACACAGACTGTATGGTCGTAAAGCATGTATGACTTATAAAGTGCTATTTAGTGGCCTGTTTTTTGGGCTTTTTGCCACGTTTGTCTGTCCAAAATGCCAGGCAGGCTCCTCCAGCGATGAAAACTGTGAGGGGAAACAGATGTTGTGTGCTTTTTAGTCGAGTCACACCAAGTAGAACTATATAACTTTCCTTTAATTTGACAGGAAATAACTGAACTATACATTTAAAAGGACTGGATTTGAGTTTAGGCCTATATTCAAGTGTAGTTACTTTTGAGCGCTGTCATTTCTGTAACACACATGTTTTTAAAGTGAATATATTGGGAGAGTTACTTTTTTCTTGCTCCGGGCCCAGACGAAAGCTTCCGATTGGCTGATTTCCTCTTTCAAGGGGTCGGGTTTCTCTTCGTCTTTGTCCGCGGCATGAATGCACTGACTTATGAATGAAGTCTCGGTTCCCCCGCGTGAGCCAATCAGAACACAGGAGGCCGGATTCCTAGCAACGAGTGGGCGGAGCTTGTAGCCAACAATAGCCAATCATGTCCATGCAGACTGCGGGCTTTTTTTTTTTTCATACAGGATTTTCCAGTTGTTTTTCATTCACAAAAAGAGAGAGAGGGAAAGTTAGAAGAGCGAGGAAAAAAAAACTTCCATTCATAAAAACCTGCCCTGGCACGAATAGTCCTGACATGTTGTTTCTCTTTTTTTTCTTTTTGTGCCCGGACAAACTCAAGGAACCTTACTTTGTTTACCGCACTTTTTCACGTCTCTCTCTCTCCCTCTCTCTCTCTCTCTCCCCCTCTTCCACTTTATGACACGTAGTGAAAAAGTGGCAGAACAGCCTACATCTTGAAACATGCTCACATATGTTTTGGTCTTGTGAATTTAGGCTACGGATAAACTGTGGAAAGATAGGCTGGGGCTATATCAATACCTTTACAGTTGCCAAAAGTTTTGCACATTTTATACCCTTATAAGGCCTTTAGAAATATATTATAAAATTTGGCTGCCTCTATTACAGTAACACATATGAAAAGGGCTCTCTCTTTCTTATTAATTTAATTTACTGGAAAGTTCTACATCCACAATTGTAAATCCACAAACCGAGACCAAAATTGTCTGTATTCATAAAGGAAGTGGAACTATAGCCTAATGAAGATGATATCAACCATTTCTGACTCGTAGCACAGAAAGGCATTTAAGACAATGTTCGTTGACAATAGGCTACATACATTTGATGTTTTTTGTGTTAAAAAATTTGGCAGCACCTTTTCACTGCGGGAGCCTAGTGCATTAAAAACCAGCATCAACACTGACGTACATCAGTCAAAGGGGACATGCATTCTTCCATTCTTGTGGTCTGAAGTCTACACCACACCAAAAACCCACAGGATATAAAGACATCCACTAAAGCTTTGTACACGGGGCCCATAGACTGCAATGCACCACTGCATGGTTAAACTCTTGCTGCTGGTTGAAACTAAACAGACAATGTTAAGCCACAATCACTGTATTTGTTAAAGATGCACTATATGCAGTTTCAGAGGAAGGGGATTTTTAAACATTTAGTTTACAAAAGATATTTTCTCTACATGTATTTCTTAACATTGAATATATTTATCTTCATAAATCAAAAGTAAATTATTTTGAGGAACCTTGAACCAAACGTAAAAAACTACAATATGTCTGTGAACCAAACTGTGGGCCCTGCTGCTGTAAACAACAACAACAACAGTGAAACAGTAACTTTTTAGGAAGCTTTTCTAACTTCAAAAAACAGTGTTCCAGCGGAAAATGTTCACTTTTCTGACATACACAAAGTTACACATTGCACCTTTAAACCAGAATAACAAGAGAAGGAAGCCCGGAAAACAGGAAACAAAGTTGTGATGTGATTGGAGGTCTAGTTTCCGGGGTGATTGAGATTCACAGAGGTAACAGTAAGCAGTTTAAAGAGCTCCTGTATACGCTCTCTGCTCGACCCATATATCTAATCCAGTCCCTCCATAACAGGTGATGCACTGTACATGTTATTTCCGGGCTTAACAACATTAAATATAAATATTGCATCAGCCGTGATCTGTGCGGCAGATTTAACCAGCGGAGCAAGAACAGGCTCAAGGATAATGCAAAAGTCAACATGGTGGTTTAATTCAATTTGAGACACACTACAGTACACTCCTCTGTAACCATATGGGCTAAGACAGTGGTTGACAAAGTAAAGTAGAATCATACCAAACCCCTATCCTTATTCCTCCTTTTTTAGGATGGTAAATACTACATATATTTACCTATTTGACCTTTAGAACTCCTTGTAATTGAAAAATGATATGTTAGAACAATGTCTCCGTTGATCTTCACTTTAAAGTTGTGTTAAGGGGTCACCGTCAAAGGCCCAAAAGGTCAGGAACAACTGGACTAAGATTTTCATGTGAAGGGTTTGGGTGTGTGATGGTTAAACTTCCTCCTCTGTTTTCTGTCATTATTTTACCATGCATCCGTTGTTCCTTAATAGAAACCCACACGTGACTTCGAATCATGTGATCTTTGGACACGAAATTTCCCATTTCAATAAAGTGAAAATATTTTTTTTTAGTTGGAACACTAACATTATGGTTAAGGTGAACATGGTTAGAATTAAAAATTGTAAAACTTCACCTTGTCATTGTGAGCATGTATTTAGACATAGCAACCTCACAGAGCAGCTATAGTGTAGACACTCTTATACCCTTACAAATACAGTACTTTAGATGAAAAAGAGAAAGAAATAAATCTTTTGGTTCATTCGTTCACTACCTGTGTTACATACTAAAGGTATAACCTGTTACGATGGGTCACTTGTTCCTTATTCTCGTACGAAGTGTAATAAAAATAGAAAGTGTTTAGTGCTGATGGTTAGATGATCTTGTTTTTTATTTCCCTCACCTCACTTTGTCCCAGATATTAAAGCATGACTCCACAGTATCGTGTTGTTACCACAGACTATTGGCAAAGTCCTGCCATTGCAAAAAAAAAAAATCCACGTGATAATCCATGTGGCGTCAAAGCATGTGAGCTCTTTGGTCACAAAACAATTCCCCATTTTCCATCTGAAATGTTTTATTTTTAATTTTTTTTTACTTTGTTAACTTACAGTTTTTTCCGATTGCTAAAGCACAATGGGCACAACTAAAACCACATGTGCAAAACTCTTAACTCAGTGTGCACTACAGAAGTCCATGTGTTCCAAACTGTGTTTCATTTTTCATTAATTTCACACAAAATGCATACAGTAACCACATTTACCAAAACTCAAGAGCTCTTCTACCATTCATAGACAACAACCTGCAAAACACTGTGTATTTCTGGCAAAATGTTCAATTGTTAAGACACTGTTTTCAAAACTCTTAGGAACTCATTCAAAACAAAATATTGGATTCTACATTTACCTTATGGAAGTTGTGGAAGAATATGACCAATAATATGACTAATATATACAATAAATTGCTGATTGAATTTCAGCTAAAAGCACGAAACCTGAAAATAAAATATTACAATAATTATTTTACGTAATGGTTCCGCCAGGATAGAAATCGAAGGGCAAGAAACTCTCCTGTTTTTGTAGTTGTCAGGGATAATGTGGCTTTCCACTGAATCTCAGACTGGTTTGCTGCATACCTCCATACAGAGAAAAAGAAAATACAGGAACAATACGATGTTTATCACTGTAAAAAGTGAGGCTCAATGCTGAAGATAGGGAGGAACCTAACAGTTCTCACTCACTCTGTATGAGAGATTATACTCTATTACATTCTGTTTTTTTTTCGTATGTATTATAAAAAAGGAAACTCTTGAAACCAAACCTAACAATCCCTTTTCAAAACAGTTTTTAGCATCAAGATGATACACACATGCACCATTTGAATTACTCTTTCAAAGCAGCAACAGCACGTGGATGTGCTTTATGCAAAACACAGATGTTTTTAGAACTTTGTAAGGTTTTTTAATTTAAAAATATCATACAGACTTTTTGAAATATTGATATACTAGCCCACTGTAAAGTTCATCTAGACACATACAAATACAAATAGGAAAGCTTCAAAAAGCACATTGCCTTATCCACATTACATGCAATGCCATCCTCTGACTAGGAAGTGGAAAAATATTGCCTGTTGTCCAGTCCAAATGTCCTTGTTATGGAGCTACTGTGTAGCAAGTCAGGTTGGACTCACTCAGGCCATGAGATACTGAATCAAATTGCTGTTTTCATTCACTCTTGTTTTACCTAAACAATATGGTATGGTCAAATTAAAATATGTCACTCTTACAGTATTTTCTAATGAAAGTGTTTTATTTGAAATCACTCAGATCATTTATACTTCAAAGATTTAAACATCAAAAGTTCATCTTTTATGTTTTGCTGTTTGTTGTTAGTGTTTTGTAGGTATGTGTGTTGTGTGTGTCAAAGTGTGTTTTTCATTGTAACATGTTGCCAGTGTTTGAACCAGTGAGCTTGTTTTGAGACATGTTTGAAGAGTTTTGTTGCTGTGAGTGACTTTTGGAGGCAAAATGAACTGAATTGCACGGGTGCATTTTAGTGATGCACACTGTGTTAAGAGTTTTGCACATGTGGTTTCAGTTGTGCCCACTGTGCTTTAGCAATAGAAAAAAAACTGTAATGTTAAAAATATGTGTGTGTTTTCAAGTGAATGGAATAAAAAGTTCTTCTTGTGGGAAAGCCCCTCTTCTCCTTGGCTCACTGTCCCTCTTAAAAATGAGTCAATTTTCGTTATTTCTTTGTGCATTTAAAGTGAAAACTGTCCAATGTAATTCCAGACCAAAATACAGTGTGGAGTTCTGAAATGTGGCACGTGCTTTGGAAGGCACATGTGTTTGTAATTCACATGTGGTTGACATCTTTAAATTGAACACACACACACACACACACACACACACACACACACACACACACACACACACACACACACACACACACACACAAAAGGAAATGGGGGCAGCCATGTTAAATACAGACACACACTTATGCACCTACATTTACATGCGTACGATTTACAACTTCTTCAGATCCTTTAGGGAGAATTGAAAATGTAAAGAACGCACAACAGTTGCCATAGATCACCACTGTGTATTTAATCTATTACAACACACACACACACACACACACGCACGCACGCACGCACGCACGCACACACACACACACACACACACACACACACACACACACACACACACACACACACTTGCTACCGTGCGTGCTGAAATGCATTGTGAAATCTATTGTAATAGTCCTCCACCCCTGAGTCTAATATAGCTTTGTCAGCAGAGAGAGATAAGTACTGACAGAGACAGACGGGAGACATTTTAAGTTCAGTGCGGTGCCGTGGAGTGGATTCAAAGTGCTTATTGATCAACGCTGGCCGTGCTTGATGGATGGCTGAAATGTTATTATAGCCTCAGCTGTGCTAGTTATTTGAACGACAGAGCGAGGGAGGGTGTGTTTGAAACGGAGAGAGAGAAATACTCAGAGAGGGTGAAATATGTTCAAGAGAAAATAAATGAAAATAAATCACAAAGCAGTGGAGAGAAAGATTTGGGATTACAGTAAAGAATTAAACGGAATGAAGAAAAAAATTGGTTGGAAGTAAAGGTGTAAAGGAGTCAGCGATTCTGGAGAATGCTTGTAGTCAAAAAGCACCTGGAACCAAATGTAAGACTAGAATTTTTTTTTAAAGGATACGGTTGGCCCCGCTGCTGTAAACAACAACAGCAAAACAGTAACTTTTCGTGTAGTTTTTTTTTAACTTCAAAGATACAATTTTCCTGTGAGTAAAGTTTATTTATTCAGTTAGGAGAATATTTTCAGTAGAACATTTTTCCCTTCTCTGACACACCCAATGTAACATAGTGCACCAGACAGACAGACAGACAGACGGATAGACAAACAGATAGACAGGAGGAAGGACAGAAGGAGCCAGAGGCCGAGTTGTCTGCTCCGTTTGGGGGGATGGTCATGTTTGGCAGGCTTGTCGACAACACCTCTCCGTCCGTTCTCTCTTCCCCCTCTCTTCCCCTCCTTCTCCCTCGCTCCTGATAAGAGCTGATGGTGACCGATAAACAAGTGAAGATCTTTGATAAAAACAAGGACAAAGACTTACTGGAAGCATGATGCAAACATCCAATCACACCATTTCTTTCTTTCTTTGGACTCTGACTTGACACAGTGGTACTTTTATTTCACAGGAAATAACCCATAAAAACTAATTTAGTGAACTAAAATAAGCTTATCTTAAAGGTTCAGCGTGTAGAATGTATCAGCATTTTTTAAGAACACACTTGGTAGAAATGGAATATAATATTTAAGTATGTTTTACAGTAATATGTGTATAATCGATTGAAAATCAAATAATTTTTTTAGAATGAACATATATCTAGATCTACAAGTCACCATGTTGCACCACCATGATTCTACAGTAGCACAGAACGGACAAACTTAACGGCCATATGCATTTTTTAATGTGGGTGTCCTGGGGAATTGCACCGGTTGGAAGACCAAGAAGTAGTATAATATAGATAATTACAGTTTTTTTCCGATTGCTAAAGCACAGTGGGCACAACTGAAACCACATGTGCAAAACTCTTAACACAGTGTGCATCACTAAAATGCACCCGTGCAATTCAGTTCATTTTGCCTCCAAAAGTCACTCACAGCAACAAAACTCTTCATACATGTCAAAACAAGCTCACTGGTGCAAACACTGGCAACATGTTACAATGAAAAACACACATTGAAACACACAACACACAGACCTACAAAACACTAACAACAAGCAGCAAAACATAAAAGATGAACTTTTGATATTTAAATCTTTGAAGTATAAATGATCTGAGTGATTTCAAATAAAACACTTTCATTATAAAATACTGTAAGAGTAACATATTTTAATTTGACCGTACCATATTGTTTAGGTAAAACAAGAGTGAATGAAAACAGAGCAATTTGATTCAGTATCTCATGGCCTGAGTGAGTCCAACCTGACTTGCTACACAGTAGCTCCATAACTAGGACATTTGGACTGGACAACAGGCAATATTTTTCCACTTCCTAGTCAGAGGATGGCATTGCATGTAATGTGGATAAGGCAATGTGCTTTTTGAAGCTTTTCTATTTTTATTTGTATGTGTCTAGATGAACTTTACAGTGGGCTAGTATATCAATATTTCAAAAAGTCTGTATGATATTTTTAAATTCAAAAACCTTACAAAGTTCTAAAAACATCTGTGTTTTGCATAAAGCACATCCACATGCTGTTGCTGCTTTGAAAGAGTAATTCAAATGGTGCATGTGTGTATCATCTTGATGCTAAAAACTGTTTTGAAAAGGGATTGTTAGGTTTGGTTTCAGAGTTTCCTTTTTTATAATACATACGAAAAACAAAAAAAAACAGATTGTAATAGAATATAATCTCTCATACAGAGTGAGTGAGAACTGTTAGGTTCCTCCCTATCTTCAGCATTGAGCCTCACTTTTTACAGTGATAAACATCGTATTGTTCCTGTATTTTCTTTTTCTCTGTATGGAGGTATGCAGCAAACCAGTCTGAGATTCAGTGGAACACCACATTATCCCTGACAACTACAAAAACAGGAGAGTTTCTTGCCCTTCGATTTCTATCCTGGCGGAACAATAACGTAAAAAAATAATTGTAATATTTTTTATTTTCAAGTTTCGTGCTTTTAGCTGAAATTCAATAAGCAATTTATTTTACATATTAGTCATATTATTGGTCATATTCTTCCACAACTTCCATAAGGTAAATGTAGAATCCAATATTTTGTTTTGAATGAGTTCCTAAGAGTTTTGAAAACAGTGTCTTAGCAATTGAACATTTTGCCAGAAATACACAGTGTTTTGCAGGTTGTTGTTAGCCTGGTCCAACCAGACCATCGTACTTCATTTCATTTGTACAGAAGGTCTGGAAGTGCTGTAATTGGCAAACATTCACTCACTTGGAGGCAGGTGTCTGTTGAAGTTTAAAACTATTGGATCTGCCTAGTGCCATTCTGGATTAGCCAACCAATCGCATCACGTTTAGTCATCACGTGTGTCATGAGCCGGCTTTTGACGGTGTGTTCCAGTTAGACAGGGAACTCGGAAATTTCCGACTTCACTACATATTGTAGTCTATGAATCTACCGGTACCTGGCAACAGTAACTTGTTAGAGCCTAACGTTTAGTTATTTGGACGAGAAAGGTTTTAGGCGTCCATACTTTCGCGAGCAGATGCACTGGAACACAGACAGGTCGGAACTCGGAACTACCAAGTCGGAAATCTCCTTCTTCCGAGTATAAAGGAACGCAGCATTCAACTGAAACTGGAGCGCGACTTCGACGTCATCGTTCTCAGCCACTCGCCCTGTTCGCTGATTGGACGGCTGTAGATTCTCCGGAGAATCTGGGAAATGCGCTGTACACCCAGACTGACTACTGAAGGGAAAATGAAATTTGGCCGGAAGTAGGCGGGCGGGCGGAGCCAGGCTAGGTTATTGTCTATGAATGGTAGAAAAGCTCTTGAGTTTTGGTAAATGTGGTTACTGTATGCATTTTGTGTGAAATTAATGACAAATTAAACACAGTTTGGAACACATGGACTTCTGTAGTGCACACTGTGTTAAGAGTTTTGCACATGTGGTTTTAGTTGTGCCCACTGTGCTTTAGCAATCGGAAAAAACTGTAAACGTACTATACTTCAACTTTTTTTAACGTTTATTTATTTGTCTTAACTTTCATACAAGCTGTTGCATTTGAACAATACTTTATATCTCCACAAAGGAATCCTCCAATAAACACACGTTAATATAAAGAGAGATTGAAAGGTCTCATTCTTGGCAAATAATCTGAAATAGCTTTTTTTTAAACACAAGAAACAAGATAAAACTCAACACCGACATAGTATCATCTGCTAAGTTGATATGCTGAACTTTTTAAGAAAAAGTTTGCAGTTAACAAATTTCTTTGAAGTTGTATTTTTGGTCAATATTTTGCTCTCTTTTAGCTCTGTTTACAGTTTTTTTCCGATTGCTAAAGCACAGTGGGCACAACTAAAACCACATGTGCAAAACTCTTAACACAGTGTGCACTACAGAAGTCCATGTGTTCCAAACTGTGTTTCATTTTTCATTCATTTCACACAAAATGCATACGGTAACCACATTTACCACAACTCAAGAGCTCTTCTACCATTCATAGACAACAGCGTGCAAAACACTGTGTATTTCTGGCAAAATGTTCAATTGTTAAGACACTGTTTTCAAAACTCTTAGGAACTCATTCAAAACAAAATATTGGATTCTACATTTACCTTATTGAAGTTGTGGAAGAATATGACCAATAATGTGACTACTATATAAAATAAATTGCTGATTGAATTTCAGCTAAAAGCACGAAACTTGAAAATAAAATATTACAATTATTTTTCCTGTAATGGTTCCGCCAGGATAGAAATCGAAGGGCAAGAAACTCTCCTGTTTTTGTAGTTGTCAGGGATAATGTGGCTTTCCACTGAATCTCAGACTGGTTTGCTGCATACCTCCATACAGAGAAAAATAAAATACACGTACAATACGATGTTTATCACTGTAAAAAGTGAGGCTCAATGCTGAAGATAGGGAGGAACCTAACAGTTCTCACCCACTCTGTATGAGAGATTATACTCTGTTAATTTTTTTAAAAATATTTTTTTATGTATTAAAGCCCTGGAAAAAGTAAACTCTTGAAACCACCCCTAACAATCCTTTTTCAAAACAGTTTTTAGCATCAAGATGATACACACATGCACCATTTGAATTACTCTTTCAAAGCAGCAACAGCACGTGGATGTGCTTTATGCAAAACACAGATGTTTTTAGAACTTTGTAAGGTTTTTGAATTAAAAAATATCATACAGACTTTTTGAAATATTGATATACTAGCCTACTGTAAAGTTCATCTAGACACATACAAATAAAAATAGAAAAGCTTCAAAAAGCACATTGCCTTATCCATATTACATGCAATGCCATCCTCTGACTAGGAAGTGGAAAAATATTGCCTGTTGTCCAGTCCAAATGTCCTAGTTATGGAGCTACTGTGTAGCAAGTCAGGTTGGACTCACTCAGGCCATGAGATACTGAATCAAATTGCTCTGTTTTCATTCACTCTTGTTTTACCTAAACAATATGGTACGGTCAAATGGAAATATGTTACTCTTACAGTATTTTCTAATGAAAGTGTTTTATTTGAAATCACTCAGATCATTTATACTTCAAAGATTTTAGATATCAAAAGTTCATCTTTTATGTTTTGCTGCTTGTTGTTAGTGTTTTGTAGGTCTGTGTGTTGTGTGTGTCAAAGTGTGTTTTTCATTGTAACATCTTGCCAGTGTTTGCACCAGTGAGCTTGTTTTGAGACATGTTTGAAGAGTTTTGTTGCTGTGAGTGACTTTTGGAGGCAAAATGAACTGAATTGCACGGGTGCATTTTAGTGATGCACACTGTGTTAAGAGTTTTGCACATGTGGTTTCAGTTGTGCCCACCGTGCTTTAGCGATTGAAAAAAACTGTATTTGGTCACACCACCTCCTTCCCTGAGGGAAATATCTCGGTCTTTAGCTGCTAAATGCTTTATTATGTTCACCGGCTACAACAAACCTTAAACTTGTCCGTCTCCCCTTTAGTGCTATAGACATATAGCATTCAATATTCTGTCAGAGTAAAAATAATTTAAAAAAATCTATAAAATGGACTTTTGAGTTTTGATCTCTACGTGGATCTGTGGCATCACTCTAATATCCAATGAGTAGATTGCAGCCAAATTGGACACCATTTCTATACTTGTAAAAAAATGATATCTTGGTTTTTTCTAGCGACTTTCAAGAAACCCAAGGATGCTTTACAACAGTACAGGGGGATGAATATAAAGTCGTACTAATATTAGTTCAGATTGGAACCAAACTGTATCTAGTTCACTCATAAACATTCCATTATATCCTAAATTTATTTTTAAATAAATTACTAACCCTCTATCAAATGCCTTTTGTTGTACATGAATGCCCATAGTTCTCATTCTAGAACACTGCTGGGCCATTTAAACAAACAGGACTTTACTCTCACAGCTCTGGAGCCCTGGCTTTTGTTTGGAGTGTGTGACGGGCTTCCTAGGAAGAGCAGCCTCTCTCACGTGCCATGCCGACTGAAAAATGATTCCTAATGCAAACAGTCATTGTGTGTGTGAGAACGCAGGCAGGCAGCAAGGCACAGGCCTGTTCATACACATGCCCCTTGTGTTTCTGTGCCCAAAAACAAATCTTTTTTTAACAGTTTCCTTTTTCAATATGACCGAAAATAATATCAAATCCTACGTAAATTCCCCTCGCATTATCGTCACATCCTAACTTTGCCACCTTGCCAAAATCTAGACCCCCTCCACCCACCTTCCACCCCTTAGGACTACCTTGTGTCCGTCCTGCTTATGCCGGTATACCGGAGTAGTTCACATCCAGACAATATTTCCACAGCAAAACAATGCAGACCTGAAAATAACTCCCAGACAAAATAGAGCCATGCGGTGTTTTGTAGCATGATTGAAAAAAAAAAAAAAAAATCAAAATGGCACTAGTCTTAAAAGGTCAGGAGGGAATAGATTTGAACTTGCAACCTTCCTGGAACTCATCTCATTGTTTAGGGCGTTTAAGAGCTCTATATCATGTTGCTTTTTGGAACGCTGCCACCAACAAAGGCTTGGTTACCAAGAGAGAGAGAGAGAGGGCATACTCAACAGTGAAACATACTGTATTTCTTTAACCACTAAGTTGAAAAGTTGATTAGGGAGTGAGTCATTTCTTGTTGACAATGTTCGGGTTTTTTGATTTGCACCCCGGGGTGTTGTGATGTTAAAGGCTGGTGTGGTGCAGAGGGGGGGTGGGGGGGTGGGGGGGTAGGGGATTGTCACTGCCCACTGGGTGTCAGACCACAGAGACACACACACACACCTCCCCGCTGGAATTCCTGGCAATGACGTTCGGTCAGCTACCCCCAGACTGGTTTTGCTATTATGCCTTAGTGTGTGTGTGTGTGTGTGTGTGTGTGTGTGTGTGTGTGTGTGTGTGTGTGTGTGTGTGTGTGTGTGTGTGTGTGTGTGTGTGTGTGGCCTCAGTGTGTGTGTGTGTGTTCCAACAGTAATTACAACAACGCTGTCGGTGCATCTACATGACATGAGGTAAGCCTTCGGTGGTCGCGGATGGTTTTTATACCTTCCTGAAACATTTCTTGGGCTTTTCTTGAGCTCCTGTGCCAGTGTCAGGGGGAGCGACACCAGTCTGTAAATGCTGCCATACTGAGAAATACAGAGATGGTTTTGTGGAGTTGATCATCTAGCTCCCAAAGTTGCTGTCATTTTCTTGAAGTCAGATTGAATGATAAAGACATTTCCACCAGAAAACAAAACAAAATGGAGCACACTATATGCAATATATCCATATCCACTAGGCCTAATGCTCACACACTGCTTAATGTGTCCCCCCACCCCCACCATACCCCCCAGCCCCCAATGTTGAAACAAAACCTACGCCCATATGTGTGTGTGTGAGAAGAATGGGGCAGAAAGAGATCTTTATTAGTGTGTTTATGAGAAAGTGTGTGTGTGTGTGTGTGTGTGTGTGTGTGTGTGTGTGTGTGTGTGTGTGTGTGTGTGTGTGTGTGTGTGTGTGTGTGTGTGTGTCATGTTTAATGCATGTATGTGCATCTCCTCCTCGTCCTCCTTGTCCCTCTTTCTCCTTGTGTTGTGCTGTAAAATCCGCCCAGGGTCTGTTCTCTGCTCCATTCCCCCCAGGACGCTGCACCGTTGCTGGGATGCCTGAGCTGGTGTATAGCCCTATAGTCAGGAAATGTCCCTGTTGGCATCTGAACAAGCCGGACCAGTGCGCCAATCCAAGCGTGCCTCCAGTGCTAGCCACCTGCAAGCAGCAAATACACTGGCCCGCTTGTTTGTTCACCAACCCCCTCCCCCTCCCCCCACACACACACACCCAAAGTCAGTCTTGTCTGGCCTGCTCCGGGCCTATATGTGGAAGATCAATCAGGTAGAAGCACAATAGCATTTATAGGGGTGTGTGTTTTTGACTGGCAGTTACTGAAGAGAAATTATAGCAGCCACTGCAGCTGCAACCCGGGCCCAGCTGAGAGGCAAGAGAAACACACACACACACACACACACACACACACACACACACACACACACACACACACACACACACACACACACACACACACACACACACACACACACACACACACACACACACACACACACACACACACACACAAGGCTGGCTCTGAACTACACTCTCCTCCACACAGAGACCACAGACACTGCAAATAACATGCATTTGAATGGTTTCAAACAGGAGAATATGTATTGGAACATGAACACAAATGTAAACCTAATCTTTGAGACAAATGTATGCTTAGAATGGTAGATGTTTTCCTCTTGTATCGTTTCATTTTTATAGATCTGTTTTATGAATTACTATTTTTTTTTTTTGCCAAAATATCGTCACTCTTTGATTTATTGTTCACCCGGTTACTTACTTTCTGATCTAGGAGTAGTATCGCTGTCAATCATCCATGTAGCACTTTGGATTGAAGTAAAATGTATCAGATATCGAAATCAAATATGTTTGAAAGCATTTAATTTCCTTTAAAAATCTGTTAAATAGTTTTAAATAAGATAAGGCTTGGGGTTTTCGCATAATTCGTCATATTTTAAACTGTTTCCATTCCGTTTAATTACTTGTTGAAATAGTGTCAACATTGTTAAAGCCAAATGCAAATATCTGTGTATTCACATTCATGTCTATTCACACATCCACGCCATAAAACCAGCCTTGCTCCGTTACTAGCCGAAGGCACATGGTGGAGAGACCAAAGAGTGTTGAGGGAGACGTTGTTTTGTTCTAAAAGCAGGATGGCTTTAAAGAGACACAGAGGAGCCTTGTTGATGGCTCTCTCTCCCTCTCTCTCTCTCTGTCTCTCTCTCTCTTTCTGTCTGTCTGTCTCTCTCTCTCTATCTCCCTCTCTTTCTGTCTCTCTCTCTCTCACACACACCCACACACACACACACACACACACACACACTCTCTCTCTCTCTCTGTCTCTCTGTCTCTCTCTCTCTCTCTCTCTGTCTCGCTCACTTGTTCGCTGCCCACACAGTGCTGCCTCAGTGTAAACCCTCCTATTGTTAACACCAGCCCCCTCTTCACCCACGTTTCCATTTATATCCCATTTTCCACTTCATTTCCATGCTAATTTCGGGGCGGAGGAGGAGGACACACAAAAAGAAATCCCATGTTATGTCATTTTTAGTGGTTTATCTCTGTATGTCACACAAGGGGAGAAAACCATTGGGGCTGGCCCGGGCGGGAGTATGGTGCCCTCTTCATCAAAACAGCCTCTGTTGAATCAAAGGATGTATGTAGGATGGGTAGTAGGACTGTTTGGCATACTAACATATAAAGGCTTGTCCAATGAATTTTGACATAATGGGACACTCAGTTTTGAGTTGAAATCAAACTAAATCCAGATGAATGGCTAAATTATTTTAGGTTTTTCTGAGTTGATCTGCTACACACACACACACACACACACACACACACACACACACACACACACACACACACACACACACATACACACACACACATACTTTTTCGACTATGGGGGTTTCATGGTTTTTGGCGATTGCGTATTGTCGTGTTTTCACAAGGGAGTGTGTCTAATTCTGTTGGATTCCTGCTTGTAATGACTCTCAATCCCTGTAAACTCTGTGGTGTAAACAATGCCTGCAGATCTTTCCACCAAAACAACACACACACACAGTAACACAGACACACATAAACAGATACACAGATACACACACACACTCACATGCACGCACGCACGCACGCACACACACACGCACGCACGCACACACACACACACACACGCACGCACGCACACACACACACACACACATGTTTGGACGGCCCTGAACCAGTGGGCGGCTGTGTTTAGTTTGGGTTTATCCGGTACTAGGAGAACTGATAACACCAGCAGGTCACTCAGCTTGACCGCTTATGTCACGACATGGACATCGGTGATTTAATAGGATTTGAACGTTACCTTAACTGGAAGTAATGAATGTTTTTTTACATGATCCCTTGTAGAATGGGCCTTTTTCTTGTTGTTGTCGAAGAATGCTGTTGTTTTAATTGACTGATTATTATTATTTCTTACATTTGGAGACGTTTGTGAACCACTTGTAGCAACAGAAAAAAAATTTGGCTACAGAAATTCTCAAGATTCCAGATTTTTCCAGATTGTTTATTTTTCAGATGCTCAACAATATTAGCAGCAGTCATTTGGCAATTACATTCTTATGTCTCCGGCCACCGGCTCCCTCCAACAATGTAGAATACAACATTGATGATAGAAGGAAAGGCTCGAGACTCTAGACATAAAACAGACTGTACACAAACAGTACAAAGAGACATACCAGTGCAAAACATTTTCATTAAGATGTTTCACTATGGACCACAACGTCGGACTCAACAAAACAGACATTACACAGAGGGCACACACACACACACACACACGCACACGCACACGCACACGCACACGCACACGCACGCACACACACACACACACACACACACACACACGAACACACACACACACACACACACACACACACACACACACACACACACACACACACACACACACACACACACACACACTCAATCACAAGTGCAAATCAAAAGATAAAAGGTGACCTTTTGCACTTGTATTAAGGACCAGCTAATGCGCTACATACAGGAAATGCTTGGCACTCGTCCTCTTTGAAGTGAGCAAACATGGGGGTAGAAATATGTGAGACTGGCACCCGTACCATCCCGGGACATCTGGGACTTCACCAGGCGAAGGAATGTGTGTGTGTGTGTGTGTGTGTGTGTGTGTGACCTCCCTTTGATGGAGGTTCATGTTGTACAGTACTGACTGATACTTTGGGAGCAGTGAGGACATGGTTTAAGGGCTATTACCATAAGCTGCTGTGCCCTTGGTGTGTGTGTGTGTGTGTTTGATTGTGATTGTGTGTGTGCGTGTGTGTGTGTGTGTGTGTGTGTGTGTGTGTGTGTGTGTGTGTGTGTGTGTGTGTGTTGGGGTGGGTGGGTGGATGTAATGCCAGTGAATGTTTGCCATGTGGCTCATAATGAATGGTTTCCTTTGACGGACATTGGATGCCTCTCAGTGATATTAGCGCTACTTTTACACTTATGGTTATTGTGTGTAACTTTTAGTACAGGCCAGCACCTCGAAAAGGGGAGCTTTGGGTTCTTTTAAAATTTCAATGCAGGACTTGGGACAAAAATATAACAATTTCCATTTAAAGTGACTATGAGGAACTTTCAGTTTGTGTTAATTCTTGCACCCCCCTTTGGACAAAAGCGGTAGTGTTTTTACATCGCCAGCTGTTGTTCCAGGGTGAGCGTATCCATGACAAAGGCATTAAGAAAAACTATATAAAAATAGCATTATTTGCACTGATGGTCTTGTTTGCTGTTACATGTCATTTGTGATGGTCAGAGAAAAAATGAGACTGTTTCAGAAATATGTAAAAGTTCCTCGTAGCTACTTTAAGAGTGTACAAATCACTTTTATACCAAAGCGAATCTAATCTGATGTAACAATTTTGATAAGTTTGAAAACACAAGGGTTGTGTGTAACCCTGACCCTCGTAAGGTCAGCTTTCACAATAACACTCAAAATAACTCTTACAGACCGTTCTCATCCATGACTTTTGGACTTTCCCCGACATGCCTGTTAATAAGTTTAGTAGTACACAATGAAACTATGAATTCTGGGTTATTAAATCATAAATATATGTGTGCATGAACGGCCACCAAACACCAAGAAAGAGCCCTCAAGCAACTTGCCGATTTCACAGTGGGACAGCCTCTTGAGTGTCCATTGACTTACTGAAATGGGACAGCTGTATGGGGGTGGGATGGGGACTGGGGTTAACATTGAGAAGACAGCGTGCTCACTTAGACTAAACAGTAAACATCTTTTGTGTATGCACCAGTTTTTAACACACTTATGTGAGTGGTGAAACAGTTTGTCCCTGGAAGTATCTGTCCTACTTATAAACAGTGTTGGGAACGTTACTTTAAAAAAGTAATTAGTTATAGTTACTCACTACTTGTTCCAAAAAGTAACTGAGTTAGTAACTGAATTACTTTATAATAGAAGTAATCAGTTACCAGGGAAAGTAACTATTTGCGTTAGCCTACTGTAAAAAAAAAGTTGCTATATGTCAAAAAAATTGATTTTTCTGAGCAGTTTTCACAAGTCAGTTGAAATGAGTAGAACAAACATGCAGGCCTACTTGTAGGCTACATAACCTTCAATGTGTATTGCACATCAATAGACAGCAAGAGGTTTATCCTGCACTTCAAGTATTTTGTTCTCAACAAAAGTAATAGAGGAAACTGCTGAATGTACCGTGCTGATCTGCTATATCACTGGATTCACTTCAGGGGTGTCGGCTAAAACCACTATAGTAGCCTAAATAATAAAACACTACTTAAGGCCAAAAACGTCAGACTATGAAGCATGAGACGATGAGAGGAGGAGTAAGGATTTATCCTATGTTTATTTCCTTCTTTAACATGCACAGCAGCATACAGATCCCAGGAAAAGAACAGTAGCAATATTCGGCTTGTGATGACACGCTAAACAGCTGTTTCAACCGGCGAATCGCGGCCGTTTAATAACGTGCATAAATGATAACTTATAGAGATGGGAAAACTCCATGCACTTACTCACAAGGGCGATGCAAACAAACTCAGGGAGGGCACGTTTAGTGAAGAAACTTCACTAAACGTTTGTTTAGTGAAGAAACTTCACTAAACAGGCGCTCCGGCTGACTGACGTGACGGCGCTAACTGACAGTTATAATGTCATCCACACTGAATAAAACACAACTTAAAACACACCGGTCTCCTCACTAGCAGTATGGAGCCAGGGGTGCGTTCGGATTACACAGTTTATTCAATCAATTCATAGTAACGCACCGCATTTAACGTTCAGTAACGATAACGGCGTTGTAACGACGGAAAAAGTAATTAGTTAGATTACCCCGTTACTGAAAAAAGAACGGCATTACCTAACGCCGTTATTTTAAACGGCGTTATTCCCAACACTGCTTATAAAGTGAAATTCCAAAGACATTCTGTACATAACAAACAATAAGTTGATTAGGAAACCTGCGTGTTATGCCTTTAATCAACTTGGACAGAATGATGTGATTAAATGACTTACATGTAAAAGATTGTTTTGGTTTATTGGATCCTATACTATATTTTGGCCAAAATCCTACACCTAGTGTCCTTTTTACCACTCAAGTAGATATGTGAGGTCTCAAAACCGGACACCACTATATGGTAAATGGTAAATGGACTCCACTTGTATAGCACTTTTATTTCCCAGACTTAAAGCGCTTTACATTGTTTTGTACACATTCACCCAATCACACCCAATCACACACACATTCATACACCGATAGCAGCAGCAAGCACGCAGGGTGCAAGCTAACTATCGGCATTTTATTCTTGATTGTTTGGGCCAAAAAGCCTAAACCTTACATTGTATTTACCATTTAAGTTTATATTTGATTTCTGGGAATCTGACACCACTAATGACAAAACACTGGTTTCCTGTTTCAATGTTGACCCACTACACTTACCATACCATAGATGAGTGTGCATAGTATTCCTTATGCTTCTTCTGGTTGTATTTCTAGATCTCAGCAATCACTTCTCCATCAGTTAATTTATAGAAATGATGGCTGAAATGAAGAAGATACAAAGTAAAGTGAATAATCCTTGTTCCAACTAACTTAAATGTTACATAAGTAGAAGCATTGTGTGAGCAGGCTCAAGTAACATGGCACCTTATTTTCTTTTTTCCTCAGTAAATATTTTCAGGGTATAGCGCCATACAGCATGACATAATAAAAACAATATTCCATTGAGAAATCATAGGGCCCCCTATTACGGGCAATGCTAAGTGACCGCTCCCATCTGGTGTCATGCTATATTAGCTCTTCACAGGTAAAGCTGCACTGATGTCAGCCCTAGTCTCTCTATCTCTCTCTCTCTCTCTCTCTCTCTCTCTCTCTCTCTCTCTCTCTCTGTCTCTCTCTATCTGTCTCTCGGTCCCACATAAGAGGGATGAAGTCAGTGGTGTTTGAAGGAGTGAGATCATTTTTCCATTGACTGCAGAGTGGGGCAGTGTAAGGGACACCTCTTGTGGCAATCAGGGAGATGCTGCATGTCTGCCTGCTAGCCTGTCTGTCTGTCTATCGACCTGCCTGTCTGTCTGTCTGCTATTATACTTGCCTACTCATCCGCTTTGCATCTCTCTCTCTCTCTCTCTCTCTCTCTCTCTCTCTCTTTGTGTGTTCAACTGTTTTTCATTCGTAGCCTTTTGAAGGAAATGGTCATTCCCAAGGCTGGTCATGGTTTACTGTTTTTCTTCTAAATATTTTTTTATTGCATACCATTCCACATACATAGACCCAGCACATACCCAGAGCCTTAATTTGGTAGTGTTCTGCACTCCAAAAACAAGAGTAGCCTACATAGAATATGAACTGTCTGAAATGTAATGGAACTCATGAATAGATCCACACATATATTAGCTTATGAAACTGAACTCATTTGAAGCTTTAGTTAATTAGTTTTTGCATCATTTTGAAACTGTTTTACATTTCTGTTTGTGTGAAGTACAAAAAAACCAAAAAAAAACGTTATATTCTTAAGAGAAGAGGTTCTGGTTATGCAGATGTTTGCCCCTTGTTTGGAGTCTTTATGTTAAGCTTAGCTAATCGCCTTCTTGCTCCTGATTAAAACTTAGCACACTGATATGAGATTTCTATCGATGTTCCCATCCAACGGCAAGAAAGGGGGAAAAAAAACATCCCCCAAAAGACCTCAATCCACCACTTATTGTATTGTATTGTATACTATTAATCCTAACTACCTTGCCTAGGTTAACCTAATTCTGTTAACAAATGTAGGATGCAGTATTGTATAAGGATGTATTATGGTTACCTCATTAATATCCACTGCAAAGATTTTTCTTCTGACTTTGCACTGATAGAGTTTAGCACACACACACACACACACACACACACACACACACACGCACACACACACACACACACACACACACACACACACACACACACACACACACACACACACACACACACACACACACACACACACACACACACACACACACACACACACACAAAGGAATTCATTTACGTAAGGTGGTAGGTGAACAAGACACATGTAGTAATTGACATACCAGCAGAAGTGGAACAGAGAGAGAGAGAGAACAGCGTGCACATTACACCTGTGAGAACACACACACTCTAACAAACAACATGAAACAAAACACTGGTGCCGCAAACAAACAGGGCCTTCACACACACATACGCTCACTCACACACGCTCACTCACACACACACACTTCCCCCCACTCTTTATACCCATCTCAGTATGACATCAGCGCATCCTGGGTTACACGGCCTCCCGAGTGTCCTGATGGCACAGATAAGGCAGGAAAGTCACTGATTAAGCCGGGAATCTCGTTACACATGGAGCAATGGATCCCTCCCTCCCTCTCTTCTCTACCTCCTTATCCTCTGTTCCCTCCATCACTCACTCCTCTCCTCCATCACCATGCGTGACCAATCCTTTTTGTGTTTGTTTCTGTGTGTGTGTGTGCGTGTGTGTGTGTGTGTGTGTGTGTGTGTGTGTGTGTGTGTGTGTGTGTGTGTTTGAGAGTGAGTGTGTGTGTGTGAGTGTGTGTGTGTGTGTGTGTGTGTGTGTGTGTGTGTGTGTGTGTGTGTGTGTGTGTGTGTTTGTGTGTGTGTGTGCGTGTGTGTGTGCCAGATGATGAGCAGATGAAGCGGAAATGAAGGTAATGCAAAGAAAATGACGTCGACAAAAAAAACCACCTCATTACAGACTTTGAGTCACACAAATAAACACAGTGGACAATATGGTTGATCTAAACTAAACAACAAAGATACATGGACAGTAAATAACTTTTAAATGTACCTTACACAATCCTTTGGAAACGTGTTAATATTTGTTAAGGCTTTTGGTGTGTCAGATGGTGCATTACGTTGTTCCATAACAATTACAGTAACTACTGGGTTACCATGAGATTTTTCGCAAATATATTCATGTTCTCCATAGAATTAATTTGAAGGACTTTAAAGTTGAAAGTTTTGACTTACCCAGTGAAATATTCCTACATCCACCAGATGGATTGGCATACTAATTTATATAGACAGATGATGTATCCTAATGATGGAGATGAAAATAATGCATTTATTAGTTTATCATTTGATTTGATTTGATTTTATGTGTGTATCCATGTATACATCAATTTATGACGTTTATGTATATATATAAAAAATTCACTAAGTCTAGCTTTCTTTAAAACAAAAGGAATCTAAAGGGAAACATTTCCATTCAACACTCAACCAACGTATAGCATTCAAGCCGCGGTACTAACATTCTGTCTGACTGTAAATCAGAGCTATATGGCCGTGTGTGATGCATGTCTTGTTGACTTAAACGCCCTTTTCTTCTCCTGACGTTACAGCGTTTCCCAGTAATGTGGTAAAGGGCGTTGGTGCCTTGCTTTGCAGCGGTTGGGCCCATTGTCCCGGGTACAAGGGGAGCAAACGTATGGTTGAGGGAGCCTCTTTTAAGACTCAATCAGTCCTTTGGAGGGGTCCACTGACCCAGAAAATGGGTTCCCAACAGAGGAAATGATACTCAGTAATCACCTTACTGGCAACACACGGGGGAAGGAATGCACCGGGATCTCACACATAGTTGCAGAATAGAATTGAATAGAATAGAATAGAGAACACTCACACATTTTAACCTTTGGGTTTAAAGGTGCAGTGTGTAATATGACATCATCAAGAAAGTTCTACAAAGTTCTAGAATGCAACGCTCCCTGGGTAACCCCACCCCTTTAGAATAATAACAGAAGCTACAGTGGCCTTCAAGGACAAGAACAATTCTAAATTTTAAACAATGCACCTGATGACATTCCAACTATGACACTTTCAAGATGGTGGCACTAGGCCTTGGTCCAAAATATGCAGAAATATGGACATATATTAGACCCTTTCTAAGGGAAAAATAAATAATTCAAATCATTTTTTTCAGCCATTCTGCACTAAATTAAATGTACTCATGGATATTATAATTACTTTCAACAAAATCTGCTGGGAAATAAAATCCAAAATTCTACACACTGTAGGTTTAATATCCGCGAGAAGATTTAATATAGGATATCACTAGCTTCCTTGAAGGTGTGCTCAGAAATGTTGGAGAATGTTAGTTGTCAAAATCAGGGAATATCTCCTCAGGATCAGCTAACTACTGTGTAATGTGTGTGCGCTGAAAAATCCAGAGTTTACACACAGCCTAGGCTCTGTGAATGGGCATGTTGCTCGCTGTGAGCACCCTTTGTTACCCTTAGTTTACGTGACGTTTACAGAGCCTAGGCTGTGTATTAACACTTCATTTTTTCCTTCCAGAGTGCAGGAGGAGATATTATCAGACTTTGACAACTTAATTGCTAGTTTATTTTTCAGGCCAGTTTAACTCTAGTTGTATTCTTTACAGATTTGATTGGTACATTTTTCCCACACATTGCTGTCGTGAAGTCATAATACAAGGGAATTCTCCTCAGGTGAGAGCAGGTGTATCAAGTGTCTACCGTGTAACTTTCTCATGAGATTTGGTGAAGGTGTAAAGGGAGGTTACGCAGAGGAATCTTCACCGTAGTTTGACTGGAGCTCTGATTGGATGGTTTGATAAGGTGTGTTAGAGGAAAATAATTTACGGAAGATATTTTGTTTTAGTCTTACGTATGCACTACTCATACCCATGTCCTGATCAAGAGTCCCTTTATAAATGTTTTTAAAAATATTTTTAGATGACGAGATTCCCATGTCTTACTGGATGTTAATGTCAGTCTGTCTGTCCGTACACCATATTGGTCACATCACATAGCATCAAGTGTGCTAGCCTATTAGCACTAGCACTAAACTTTGCTTGTGGATGTCATTTAAAAGTGAATTTGAAAGCCAAAATGCCCCAAAATTCAATAGTATTATAGATGAATTACATTAGCCCCATTTTTTTGTTTATCTGTTTTATTTATTCATTATTTACGTTATGGTTATTAGGAGTCATGAAAATATTTGATACACACACTTTCAATGTTGTAGGCTACATTTCTGAGTATGTCATTATACTACTATGTCATATTTGCAGAATTGAAATAAAGATGGAAAAAAAGAGAATGAATGAATGAGTTATGTCACTCAAACAATACAGAAGCCAGTTCCCCAATGTAAAGGGTTCAAAAAGCCAAACCATGTGGCCCGGTCACTCACACAGCAGCCCACTATAGCCTATGTGAAAAAAGACCACATAGCCACATCCCCTAAAGCTAACAATGGCGTATTATGACATGCACTGCATCTGATACGGGTGGGTCTGCTTCAGTGAAAACATTTTCCCCGTGTGCTATTCTGTTTCACATACCATTGCATAATCACAAGCGATTTCTAAATAGGTCATTCAGCCACTTGTTATTTAAGATCCCTGGACGAGCTGTTTTGACATCGAGCCGATTGATCCGGCCCGGAGTCCAGTTTCACATGGGAATTGATCTGATTGATTGATTTGATTCAGAAAAAAAGCATACATCTGTTACACTCAACTCAACCATGGATAGACTACCTTATTGAACGTTAGGCTGCTATACAATCTTTGAAAAAGTAGCTTGATAAATGCAAATTTTATTTTGATTTATGTAGTCCTTAATATATCTACATTTATGGTCAATTTAAATAATTTTCATAGCAATGGAAATCATTTTGCATGGTAGATATAGGCCATTGTATTCTAATTGAATGAGTGAAAATGAAGAATTATTTGCAATGAGAAACATTTTTAAAAGAAAGAAAAAAAAAGAAATAAAACACTTTATTCTCCCGTTCAATACAATGTTCTAACCTCCTGCTTGGTATGACCAATATCTTAAAGTGGCTGAGATTTACATTCTTGATGACTCCTCTGTTTTTTGTTCTACGGTTACATTGCATTTTAACAAAAGTATGATCTTGTAACATGTGTGGCCTTTGTGGTTGCTGTTCAGCAAAATTGATTTGCTTACTTGCCGATACTTAGGCTGTATGAAAAGATCAATAGCACTCTCATATGTGTCTGTTAGATATAGAGCAGGGGATGCTTAGCTTAGCTTAACTTTGTGTAAATAGTGGAAACATGCAGCTAGCCTAGGTTTGCCCTAAGGTTACAAAAAGCACCCTAAACCTCACTGAATAACAAACATATCATTTTTTTTATACTGTAAATAACTTAAAGTGAAGTGAAAACGTATGTATTTCTGAAAAAACTGCAACTAGCCCTTTAAAAAAACTAAAACACTTGTGCTTTTTCTTGATGCAAGATCTTGTTAAAGGCCCAATTCACCAGTGGTAGTATGAAGGCGTATTGAACTCTGAGATCCCATGTAGTATAAATGTGCAAACATTTTAGAAATCGGTTCATGCTAGCCTGAGAAAAGGCAGACATTGTGTTTTATGGTCTCACTGTGACATCACACATGGTAAAATGTAGGGTTAGGATTAACAGGACAGCTGGGCCAAGGGAAGACTGAGGGAAGAGTGAGGATACAAAAAAACCTCAGTAATTATATTATAATAGCGATTTTATAATGATAAAACGCTGGCTCCGAATGGGTGAAGTATTCCTTTAAGTAACTTCAAATTCCATTATAAAAACGCTCACATAACATACCTTACATGCAAACAATACATACAATACATTTACTCTAGTTTTAATCTTGATGAATGTGGTCTCTTAAAGCTTATATGCTGGTCACAACACTAGACAGTAGGAAAAAAACGAAAGAGAGATGGAAAACGTGTATAAACCAACGTAGTGCTTACGTGCTTCTACTACTACATATTACGTCCACTCTTTGACTATGTATCTACCCATAGACGTAGCATAAGGGTTCTACCTGTGTTAACGGCTGCTCTGCCTTGCGTCAATGAGAACAGATGGCTGAAGGTGATGAACTAAAGAGAGTCCACGATAAGGTTTATGGTGACGTCTCCCAGGCAACACAGATACAAATTCTGTTGCCGTGTTTGATTTGAGTCAATATTTTGGTGGCAACCGGCGTGACCCGTGCTGTCATTATGCATTGCCACTGGTCATGAATGGATGGAGGAATATACCATGTGTATTCAGCCACTTCTATGGCGCTTTATTGAGGTAATTGCTTGCTCCCTTTTTCCAGTAATCTTCACTTGAAAGGAAAAGAGGAGGTTAAAAGAGCTGAAATGTCATGTTGTAGCCACAGACGCCCCCTTGAGGTCACTTCTGGAATAGCACACTATCGGAACTGGCTTGTAGATACAGATTGATGCAAAGTTTGTCCTTTATTTTATAATTATTTCATTTTTTAAAGATTTTTCTGGGAATTTTTTGTTATATTAGACAGGTTAGCGAGACAGAGATGAAATGGGGTAGAGAGGGGAATGACACGCAGAGAAAGACAATGCGGGCCCTTCAAGTTTGTCCTTAAATAAACAAAAATAAATACAAATTGATCATTCTTTTGTGCATGGGTACATTCACACCCTTTGTAGCCATACAGGAAAACAGCATAACATCCTACATTACTTAATGAAAAATGTCAGGGTATTTTCATATTGGACAAAAGAGCTTGTTTGATTCAATGCGTGGCTTAAGCACTGAATGGGAACTCTAGGGCGGGAACAAATATGTCACTTACAGGCTGCTTTGAGACAGAGTGAGTCACTGATACAAGGGTGAGTATTTGTGTATTGCTGTTTGTCAGCGTGTAGATATGTTTGCACTCGTGTGACAGTCTTGTACACATGTGTGTACAGCAAAAACTAAATCATTCTCGTGTCAAATAAAGATAGATCTAAAAAGCAACTAAGCAAGCTGAAGTTACATTTTTTGCATACAACTTAAAGGTGCACTATGTTACTGTGGGTGTGTCAAAGAAGTGAACATTTCCTAAGGTATATTCTCAGAAGTGAATAAACCAACTTTCCTCACAGGAGAATTCGATCCCTGGAACACTGTTTGAAGTTAGAAAGCTTCCTGAAAAGTTACTGTTTCACTGTTGTTGTTTACAGCAGCAGGGCCCACAGTTTGGTTAACAAACATATTCAAGTTTTACGTTTGATTCCAGGTTCCTCAAAATAATTTAGTTTTCTTTATGATGATAGAATCATGCAATACCAAGAATTACATGTAGAGAAAATATTTTTTGTAAACTAACTGAAGGCTCTGCAAATGTTAACAGATCTCCCGCCCTGGAAACGGCATAGTGCACCTTTAAAAGAAAACTCTTTCCAAAAAAAATTAGCCACAAATAAAACATCATGTGCCAAATGTGAAATAATGAAAAAGAATATCTCTGTTTTGTTTTTAGATGATAATTGTATAGGTCCATGACACTTCTCCCTTAGGCTTTTTGACTATGACATGTGGTGTATTTTGATCATGTAGAGTTTTACAATGCATGTGTTGCGACATGTAAATCAATAAACTATTTACTAACTCACTAGCAGTTCAATAATCCTATTAACACCCTTTGTGTTGTCATGGAGTCAAGCCAAATGGAAAATATTTCAGTCCTCAACTAAAGTCTCTGTTACAAGATTTTTTTTTTCTAAGAATCATCTAATCCATTTGGCATGTATGTTCATTTACAGTGATCTAAACTGAGTGAGTGTAGTAAGTGAACACTAGGTGGAAGCACTGAACTAGCATTTTATTTTTTAAAGCCGGCTCAAAACAATCCAGAGTTGTCCAACACAGAGGGATAAAAGCAGAGGAAAGAATGACATGAAGACTCTTCAATAAAACTATTTAAAATCTTAAAAAATTATGTCATGGAAAAACGTTTAAATAATTTGCAGTCATAGGTCAAAAATGTATTCAAAAAACAAATCGAATTATGAACATAATCGAATTGAATGTTTTAGTGTCCGCATGAAAATATAAACTTTATTGATTGTTCGTTAAGGGGATCAGTTAAAATGGCCCAGCAGACTCTTTGTGGGATTTATGGTAATATCATGTCATCACTGGACAATATTTACAGTCCCACTAAAGGAAACGTGCAGTTGTAGTTAAGACTCCAAAAGGAAAGATTATTAGACAACCTCTCAAGACTTAAAGATAATAATCCAGGTCTTGTGAAAAACAAAAGATGAAAATAGAAAATGCACACCAAATATTATTGCCTTGTAATGTGTTGATGTAACATCAATGCATCATGCAGATAACTTTATCATACATGGATTGTTTTGAGCCTGCGTTGAATTTTCTTTTACATTATTGTTGTACATAACTATTAGGATTCTTAAAACTCAAGTTCAAATTTTACCATGAAGGTGTCACAAATGTATTAATAATAATCCAAAACCAAAAGTCTATATGGCATTCCAAATGGCAAAGGTTACAAATATTTAAAAAAAACAGGAACAAATAGTGACATATATCTGAATATACATATTTCTCGTGTGTAACATTTTAAGTGTATTATTTGTATTATTCGCTTTTCTAATGTCTATTCTATACTTGATATATTTCATGCCCCTGTAAAGCCCTTTGAATGGCCTTGTGTCTGAATTGTGCTATAGAAACTAAACTTGCCTTGCCTAATATATCCGACCTATCACTAACCATTCGAGGACAGGTCAGATAAAAATCTTAAAAAATCTTTTTTCTCGAGGCAAGTTTATATTGTATAGCACATTTCAGGAACAAGGCAGTTTAAAAAAAAAGGGTCAAATAAAATAGAAGATGGATTAAATTAGAGAATAAAAAGTTACAGCACAGTTACACTGTAAGACAAAATAGTTCCAAATCTCATCTGATAGAAAGCATCGGCAAATACACACAAAAGACACAAACGTCCTCAGTCCTGATTTCAAGGATCTGATAGAAGGAGCAGATTTTGGGGAGTTTTTTTGTGATGCGTACAAAAAGTGAATTCTGCTTTTTTAGTTTTTTTTTACTCTGGGGAGACAACGGTTCATAACGTGAAGCATTTCAGTCATAAAACCATTCAGTGCTTTATAAACCAACAGTAGTATTTTAAACTTAATGATTTGACAAGCAGAAAAGCCCGTGAAATGATCTGAAAAGAAGAACGATTTCATCTTTAGAGGATTGTGTAAAATAAAATCTTAAAAAAACATCACATTCTTATATTATTCTTATTTTTGCAATAGATCCTAAATAATTAGCGTCCGCCAACTAATCAATTTAAACAAAATAAAATCTGCTTTTTTTGTTAAGCCCAATATCACATAAAAGACATTTGCCTCAGTGGGCTTCACAACATGATCCTAAAATCACTGTGGCCTTATTGTATGCAATTCAGCTCTTTTTCCAGGTGATTTTTATCCATTTCTATGATACACAATATCCTATAAATGTTTCCCTATCTAGATTATGTCCTCAGATTTAGCTCAGAGCAGAAGATCAAATAGTAGCTAACGGTTGCGTAGCGTCTCGATGGCTTCACTGTCCTTTTAAGATGTTATTGATAACTTTTTTTTTTATAAATTTTTGAATTAGTCTAAAGCAAGATACACCGAAAAGATCAAGTCAAACAGCTCAAGATTATACCAACTTTAATGCAGAAATATTGCCACCAGACTTCCACAGTGTCTGACCCAGTTACATTCACCAGTGATGGAGTTATCATGGTAGCAGTGTGCAGTGTGCTGTGAGTGGAGAGAGAGCGTGTATGTCTGTTGCCTTCACCACATTTCATGGAGCAGTATTTTAAGGGTTTGCCCACTTGTTTGACCCTCTCTGGGGGAAATCCAAGACAATCTGGTGATGATGTCACTTTTCCGAGCCTATCAAGAGCAATTAGTGTTGGACACAAGGCCACGTGCACACACAGGCGCAGACAGACACGCGTAAACACACACGCACACGCACGTACACTGCACACACACCATAGACTGTAAAAGAGACAAACACAGACAGACATACACACATGCACATACACACACACACACACACACACACACATGCGCAAATGCACATGCATGCACGCACGCACGCACACACACACACACACACACACACACACACACACACACACACACACACACACACACACACACACACACACACACACACACACACACAGACACACACACACAGACACACACACACACACTTGTATAATTAAAGAAATAGACTTACATAAACAGAGTAATACAATATCTTAAAACCCATTTAGAGGGAGCGGTGAAATAAACCTTTGGCTTATTACATTTGTCAGGTCTTTCAAACTGATTGCTCTTCACTCCCAGACATTTTTTTTTTTTTTTCGTCCAGACTGATGAAATATTGCATAGTAGATGAGTGAAATCTCTGCCTGCTGCTATATGACACACACACAGACAGGCACACACACACACACACACACACACACACACACACACACACACACACACACACACACACACACACACACACACACACACACACACACACACACACACACACACACACACACACACACACACACACAGCTGAGGAGAAGCAGGTTATAATGGTGGGTTTTTTGGGACCAGATTTTTACCCAGGCCCTTCTTACTAAGTCTGTGGGTGTAGAATAACACAGCACAGTGACCCTGGTGTGTCTTCCAAAATGACAGATTGACCGAAACGCTATTTTTCTCAATCTTTTTCCTTAAAAAAAGTTGAATACGAAATCACACAGGCATTTTTTTCTTCTCTTTTTTTTTCTTCCCCCTCCACCACTTTTTTAATGAGAAAGTGAGAAGTACAAGAGAGATACAGATCTGGTGGGAATCAAGTGAACAGAGGGACATATTTATATATCCTATCAAATACCAGATATTTTTGTGGTTAACGTTTCGGAGCCCAGAGTTTTCCCAATAATAAATACTAAACTAAAATGCTTTGTCTGCTACGTAGCATAACAGTCGGTTAAGCAGACTGCGATGAATGTGAAGATATGTGTAGACGATAATATAAATGAACTGACTGAAGTATGTGTCCACAGTATTGGAAACTGTCAACTGTTGAGATGAATGTACTGTATGTACTGTATATGGAACTGTATTTACTCCTCAACATTTCATGTGTGTCAATTTTGCAATGTGAAATTGATGCAGTATATAAAGTGATGAAAAGTTTGAGGTTTATTTGAGACTGACTTTCAACAACAACAATAGAAACCAATGACAAGATATAAACTAATTATTTACGACCAAATGCCACACAACTCAATTCAGGATGCAATCCGAAACAAGTGTATGCTGAAGCTTTTGCTCTTATTGCCTAACCTTTTTAAACAAATCATATTTTAAAATTAAAAAATAAAACGATTTTACTACAGACAATTGTAATCATCATATATAGGTGATTTTCAGATTTTTTTTTTCAATTCCTTACTTTAAGCTCAACCATCTTCATGCAGTTTCCATTGTACATGGAATACTCACTGCCAAAAATCCCACAATGCAATGCTTCCCATTTTATAGACGCCAATGTTATGCTATGTTACCTGTCTGTGAAGCAAAATGAAGATGATCCATATTTGTATGGAATCTTTTACATTGAGAGTCAACTATTGAGTTTGGGTATTGACTTGTCTAGAATGTATCTTTATTATATGCATATCCTTTATTTTTTTCCAGTTCTAAGTAGAGGCAGAAAAATGCATCCATAAATGTAGCTTTATTAGTTGTAACTAATTCAAATATACTGCTGCCACATTTTTTAAAGGAATTTGCTCGATCACACCTGTTCTGAGACCTTTGCACTGGCTTACCTCTTGCAAACAGTTATTCCTAAATACCTCTCTCTGACCTCCAGTTTATCAGGTTTGGTTTGCTTTGTCTGTATAATCTGAAAGCATTCCGGACCCAAAAATATCACCCTTAATAACTCTCATTCATAAAAAAACACTCTGAAATCGGCATCACACACACACCCGTACACAGCCCTGGGTTCATGCACTTGCATCGGGCGCTGCTCTGTTTGCATCCGGCCAGACCAGGAATGTAGATTTACAAGCGTGTGCAGCCGTGCAGATGTGGAACCAAAGAGCAAGTGTTATGGTGTATCCCCTGGTGTGTCTCTCCTCTGCTCGTCCCCCAGCCCATCCACACCCATATACCCTACACACACACTCTGGCACGCACGCGCATACACACACACACACACACTCTGGCATGCACGCACACAGACAGGGAGAGAGACACACACACACACACACACACACACACACACACAGGGAGAGAAAGACACAGGCACACATACTCGCAGGCACGCACACACACACACACACACACACACACACACACACACACACACACACACAGAGAAAACACATAAGCACAGATGCACACGCATGCACACACGCACACACACACACACACACACACACACACACACACACACCCACACACACACACACACACACACACACACACACACCCACACACACACACAGTTTCAGCGGCAGGAGCTGCAGCATCCCCTGCTGGGCCTGGCCTGTTTATCTCTTCCGAAGCAGCCATGATTAATGAGGCCCTGAACACATCCTCTCTCTTCCCCTGGACCTGGGGAGCCCCACAGCTGAGTAAACAGCTCAAACCGCTGTCCCACCCCTCTGCCACGGTCCTGGGCCTGTGCTGGGGTAGGCAGGGAACCCCCCTATAGTACCACAGGTAGAAGACTCACCAAATATATGTCAAAAGCTAAAAACCTAACCCTGCCTGTAAAGTGGACATATATTAAGATGCCTGGACTGGTGTAAAAGATCCAACAGAAAGTCATCTGGGTGTCAGTGGGTGAAACACGCAAGGAAAAAACAGTCTGGTGTCCTCCTCGCACATTTAAACTTCCACTCTTGGTAGTCACTCACACTAAACATGTGTGGCACATACACACGCACGCAAGCACACACACACACACACACTCACACACACACACACACACACGCACGCACGCACACACACACACACACACACACACACACACACACACACACACACACACACACACATTTGTACAGCTATACTTGTGTGGTTGACATAATGCTAACCCTAACCCTAACTGTTAAAACTAAATGCCTAACATCAACCCTTACACTAACCCCAACATAAACCTAATTCATACCTGAACCTTTGAACTAAATCTCAACCCTCAAACAGGCCTTTCCAAGAAGTGCGAACCAGGCAAAATGTTCTCACTTTCCAAAAATGTCTTCTTTTCAATGTTTAAAAGCTTGAATTGGTATTGATGCCTGTACAAGCACACACACACACACACACACACACACACACACACACACACACACACACACACACACACACACACACACACACACACACACACACACACAGGCTCCTTATGGTCAGGCAGTTCATGAGAGACTGTATTTTCTTAAAGAGAACACGCTGTGGTTGTAGATTTATTACTCTCTTACATGTTCCCAGAGATGTATGTGATGAGATATTTTGTTTGAGTATTGTGGCTCCTGTAAGCTGCAGAGGGCATTCTAAAATATGAACGCTTTTGTCTAAATACAATGTAACTGGTTAGAAAGTAAGTCAGAGTTTGATTTTTGGCTCAGAGTATTGAAAAAGAAACTATAGGAGAAATAAACAGATCCAAAGAAAAAAATAAAAATCTTAATGTACTTTGTAATGTATTTTGGACCTTTAATTTATAGTATATGAAAGAAGACATGTTATGGAAGCAAAACAGTAAAAGATCTCAAAATCGACCATTGGTTGAAATAACTTTTTGCCTGCAATTGTACGAGGATAATGTAATGGTGAATATACTGCAATATTAACCTGTACTGCGCTATGTAAGCAAAGACGACAAATCATTACTTCACTAAGTAAGTAAGAATAGCAAGTAATCAGTTAAACAACCTTTAACCCAAACCAATGTAGTGCAATCAAATGTATATTTCATCTTCAGAAAAAAAATATTTGTAATTATAAGTAATAACCGTATGAATAACCCATACGTTCTTCGAAAAATATTCTATAAATCTCATAAAATTAATGTGGAGCTTTTATACAAACCATATGAAGGTTTGGGGCATGAATATTGTCTGCTTATTTGCAATGATATCCAGTGTGAGTAATACCAGATTCTCGCCAAAAAATAAAAAAAAATCTTGGCAAGCGGTTGGAGGATTGATCTGTTGATCCCTGCGCTCCGACAGGACGGCTAATCAAAACAGATACGTCGACGACAAAGGCATTTTGCATGTGGCTAGAAAACAACATAATTGCCTTTAGCAGCGTATATGGAATTTAGAACAGCTTTATTTTGCTTCCAGAACCCACAAAGAACACAAAAAAATAACTTTCCACAACGTCTAAAAAGGAACACCACGTGTCAAATATAATCTACAATCATGACAAATTTCTCCTGACTTTGTATACAGTTTTCTGTTACTTATCAAGATATTTTTGCCGACTTCCAGCTGAGCTCTGCGTTTGTTTAGGGGCAGACCCGAGGTGCCAAAAGTTTGTTTCTCATGTCAGTCGGTGGTGTCAGATGTTATGTTGCAGACACAGCAGGGGGGGACCTCTCTCCACTAACAACCCAAAGCACTGGATTTTTTAACAACCCTTAGTACACCTCTTCACCAGTTATGGGACAGGGGGCTTTAAGTATATAGCGGACACTTCACTTTTGGGGACCATTTGTTCAAAGACATTTCCTCTTTTAGGTGTGTTTGTCTTCGGAAGTGTTGGACGTGACGCTACCGTAACGTTACAACAGTGACACTGTTGGATAGTGTAGTGTAAAAGAAGAAGAAAATGACACCCATTTGACCATATTTCATTTTGTCATTTATATTATTCAAATTTTGCAGAGTTCCACTGCTTTTGTCTCTGTCTTGCTTACAAGGGTAATTCCAATTTATTAGAACTTATAATAAATTATTAATTTGTTAATTACACAAATGTGACCATTGTTTCTATGAGTGATGATAAAATTGTACTCAATAAAGTACTGTAAGTGCTAAGATCTCAGAACATGGCAACATCACTACAACAACATATGTGGGGGCAAGAAAGAAAAACAGTTTAGCCAGATAATGTAAACCACTTTAGTTTGGTGAAACTGAAAGTTAGCAAATCTTACATTTGGATAGGAAGCCTTATTGCACAGGATTTAATCTAAAATTAATATACATGTGATTTTATCTATTCTTTTCAATGTGTACATAATCAATGATGTTTATAGAACTACTGTATGAACACCAATGTCTTAGCACACTATTTGGAGGTCTGCTGCATCTGTGTCTGTCCCCTTCAAAGCTCTCCTACCCCCACTGACGGTGTGTGACACTTGATATTACGACCCATGGAAAACATGAACTCAATAAATAGTTCCATCTATTAAAACGGCATAGGCGGGATTGGCAGATTTTCACTGGGGTCAAAATAAGACCAATACATTAAATACACATTTTTAAGAGCACTATCTGAAAGAGAAACTGAAAAACAATGATATGAAGTCACTAGTAACAAATTGATGGACAAGAATGAGAAAATTTTTAATGATAGAATAAAGCACATGTGAGATTTGACAAAAAGCTTACCTTGGTCGGTAGGATGAGGGTTAAAAGAAGAACAGTATTTAGCACTGACACAAGTGTAGGAAAAAAAATGCAGAAATAGACAACAGTCAACACTGGAAAACGTTGTGGCTTTTCAGTGACAGGATATTCCATGTCTAACCAGCCTGCCAGCCAGGTTGTGAAAAAAAAAATTTGACGGCCAAATAACTTTTCTAACGGCATCTGTGGCTGTGGCGTGTCACATATGGTCTCTAGCAGTTTTCACTCTGGATTAATGGCTTTACCTTTTCATTTTTTCACATAACTCATGACAAAATTGTTTAAATCTATAGTGGGTGACTTCTGTCGCACCATTTCCGAATTCGGAGTAATTACAACAACACTGTTGGAGCATCTACAAAAGGTAAAGCCTTCAATGATAGTATATTGATTTTATACCTTCTGCTGTACGTGCAGGTTTTTTTCTCAGCAGTAGCATCAACAATTAAAACATTTCGTGGGCGCTTCTTGAGCTCCTGCGCCAGTGCCGGGGGGGGGGGGGGGGCGTCACCAGTTTGTAAGAGCTGCCACACTGAGAAATAAAAAGAGAGTTTTGTGGAGCTGATAGGCTTAATCAACTTTGTGTCAACTCGCTTGGTGATGGCTTGAATGTAACCAACATTAATTTATTCACGCACTATAGCTTTAATGACACTGCTCGCATACCAAAGCAAAATTTAATGAACGGTTATCTAACACATCTTCCATTACATCAGTATAGAGTAAACTTGTTTAGATGATACAAATACATGGACAGATGCTCTTTGGCGAGTGTGTTGCGGTATCAACTGTAGAATGGGAGAAACAGCAGCAGGCAATCTGACAGAATTTTTTGCTTGTCAAACATCTGGCAATCTTCTTAGAAGTGTCTGTGAGTGATGGCAGGTACAGTAGGTCAAAGATGGACCGGGACATCTGCCTGTTGTAAACTGTGATGCTTTACAACAGGCACTTTGTGGTAATATCTTCCGGGTTTTTGCTTTCATTTTCTCTACCTGAATAAATTTCGACTTCCAAGGTTTATGTTTGATTGTCCCTGTCAGAGCAATGCTTGCCCCGTGCCAGGATCTCAGCGTTTTAGCTGTGTGTGTGTGTGTGTGTGTGTGTGTACAATATTATTTCTTTTATACAGTGAATTATCCCTTTAAAAGGCCCGATTTATTAGTGCCCTTGGATGAGGTTGGGGACTCGCCAGAGACACGTTAAAAGAAGATTTTTTCCGTATCTCTGCAACTCAACGGAGGCTGAAGATATCTTGACTTTTCCCTTGATTTAGTGAATCATCGAAAATACTGTTTTCCTTCATGCCCAACGATGCAACTCAAACGTGGAGTCAGCAGTTCTGGAAAACTTTTGATATCAAAATCACTTTTTTTTCAAAATCATTGAAAATATCCTCAAGATCGCTACCTGTCTACTGTGCTTGAAAATGAATCCAGTGTTACCCAGCCTAGATTCTGTAAATGGGCATGTTGCTAGCTACGGTGGGCCCCCTTTGTTTAAATACCCGTTTACAGAGCCTAGGCTGTGTATTACTACTGGATTTTTTTTAAAAGCATAGGTAGTGGATCATGAGGAGATATTAAGTGATCTTAACAAAAAGGGATTTTGACAACAATCATTCTCCAGATTAGCTGACTTCACCTTTAATACCATATTTTGCCTTTGTTGAGCTTTCTTTTCATAAATGTTATAAGTACAATCCCTGTTCCAGGTAACACTTTATAGAAGTCCTTGGGAGGCACACTAGACATTATACAACTGTTTTCTTAGGCTCTGTGGTTGTCCCCAAGATGAGCATTGAGCAAACTGAACTACTTTGTGTAAAATAGACAGACGGTCCCTTTAAAATACTGATTTTATCATGAGACTGGGTTGGATTTTATTGATTGAAAACATTGGCCTTTTCAGCGCTGCCATTAACCGACCTTTATGATGGACATATGCTGCAGTGTATCGACTGATAAAAGGCCTTTATATGCCCTGCCTGGAGGCTTTCTCTAAACATCTCAAGAGTGATGAAGGGTGGTTGATGTGTCCCCATCAAGTCTTACACTGGCTTCATGGGTGTTTTTAAGGATGTGAGTATAATGGTTGCACATGTGTGTGTGAGTGTGTGTGTGTGTGTGTGTGTGTGTGTGTGTGTGTGTGTGTGTGTGTGTGTGAGTGTGTGTGTGTGTGTGTGTGTGTGTGGGAATCCCCTGGTAGCTAATGCCATGAGTGTTTTTCTTCTGAATGCATCTGGGTGTCTGTGTGTGTGTGTACTTGCACATACATTTTTGTGAGGACCAGTTTAAGCTTTTAGCCATCGGAGTGAGCACCTTTTGCCTGGTCCTCACTTCTTCAAAGGCCTGTTTGAGGGTTATGTCTTGGTTTTAGGCTTCAGGTTAGAATCACATTTTGGTTAGGGTTAGTGTATGGGTTGGGGTTAGGCATTTAATTTAATTTAATTTAATTTAATTTAATTTAATTTAATTTAATTCTGTAAAAAAGTTTAGGGTAAGGCGGTAGGGTATTCATTATTTCAACAAGTGTCCTCAATAAGATATAAGTACAAAAATGTGTGTGTGTGTGTGTGTGTGGGTAATGGATACCGTTGTCTCGAGCATCAATCCGTTCTTCCCAAGGACTGTATGACTGACTGACTGACTGACTGGTAGGTTGGATGGTAAGCCGAGGAAGAGGGGGGCGCCTTGCTTGTCTGTCCCCATGTCTACCCATCTGTCTCTGGGCTCGGCTGGTGAGAGGTGTGGGGTGAGGGATGGGGAGCCAGGCAGATGTGCAGCCATTAGGTGGTGACATGGGTGAGTGTCGTGGGTCTGAGAAGCTTCGGGGAGGTAGAACCGTGGATTAGATAGAGAGTTAGTAAACCGGATGGGCACCAGTTTTCTTTGCAATAGAGAAGACCCAATGGTTGTTTTTATATTGTGTATCTCAATGTACAATCTTCTTGATGTATAATGTTAAAGTATTTATATCAAAGCTGTCAAGCCATTCATTTGTTAATATCACAATTAACCACTTATTTTCAATAGTTAATTGTATCGCATGTTTTAAATTATATTATTTTACATTTGTGTGTCAATGTATATTAATTCTTACCAGTGTATCTTGATTGAGAATCAATAAAGTTGAATGAAATTCTTTCAAATCCAAAAGGAATGAGGAATATAAAGTTTTGTTATCTTTCCCATTTTATTTATTTTCTTGCTATTAAATTCATCAAAAAGCAAAATGGTAAAGTCAGTCAGTCAGGGCTGATGTCTTCACTAACGTAATGCTGCCAGGTGGTTTAAAGGGTCGGTTCACCCAAATTCAGAAACCACACTTTCCAAAAGTTTTTCCAAAGAGGTTTTTCCTACTGTAGACGATATTTCCAATAACAACAGTTAACTGCATAAATTTGTGGATTACCCAGAGAATACAGCACAATGTTTTCCGGAAAAGATATTCTGCCCTCCATTGCAACGCAGTGAAAAAGCAGAAATCTCAGAGACATTTGCTGCGTCAGAATTTATTCAAGAATCGGTTTCCATCTCCCATTTTGCGAATTAACCATTTTTCCCGCATAAATATATAGCAAGCGTTAAAACGTTTTAGGCATTTTCATCATTTCTGGTGCAATACTTAAAAATGTGCATAAAAGCTTGGTGATGCAGAACCCAGCTACAGACAGTATACTGTATACCTCGAATACCTAGCGCATGTCTAGACACCACTGTAGGTGTAAGAGGGAAAAATATGTTTCAGCGCATAAGTCAACTTCAAATTCAACCATTTCCCATAAAAACAGATCATCAAACGTTATCACATTTAACTCTTGCTGTTGTTCATTTGTGAAACTGAAAGGATCTGTGCCGTGGGTACAGCAGTGTGTGTGTGTGTGTGTGTCTACTACTGTCTGAAGTGGCAGTGAGAAACAGCTGTGCCGAGGTTAGACGTGAGCGTGTGTTGAACTGAAGATCTTGTTTCGATTCAGCAGGAGATGTAAATGGTGTGTGATGGTGTATGTGGCCATGTGTGATGTGTAATATGTGTATGTTTGCGGTAGAGTAGCGGTGTGTGTGTGTGTGTGTGTGTTACGTTTGTAGATAGTCTGTGCATTATGTGAATAGATTTATGTGTGCATGTGCATGTATTTAGCAGCAACTTGGTTTGGGAAAATATTTGTGTGTGTGCATGCCATGGCTGTGTCTGTGCGTGTGTAGGAGTGGGATAGGAGGGTGTGGGGTGTGTGTGTGTGTGTGTGTGTGGGTGGAGGGGTTTAGGGTTAGGGTGGTTATGGCAGTCTGTCTCTGTATTGTTCTATGCATGGTCATGTATGTGTGAGGGTTAAATGATCACGGCCTTTATGTCTGAGGGTCTCCCCATTGGGAAAGCTGTGTGACGCTCTTCCTCTGTCTTTCATTCTCTCTCTCTGTCTCTCTCCCCCCTCTCTCTCTCTCTCCGTCTGGGATAACACACAAACAGAGGTGCTGCTGCCTTTTCGTTTCGTGAAGCACAAATCCCCACTTCCTCTGAAACTTCCAGCGCCGCTTTTTTCCTGTCCAAATTCCACAGCCATTAAACTTTCCTGGCAGGCATTCAGAAAACAACTCAGAAGAGAGAAGGATGGAGGAGGAGGAGGGGAGGGTTTGTGTGTGTGTGTGTGTGTGTGTGTGTGTATTGGTATGTATGTGTGTGTTTGTCTGTGTGTGTGTATGTATATGTGTTTTCTTATGATTGTTTTAAAGTGTGTGTATGTGTGTCTGCAACCCCCCCCCCCCCCCCCACACACACACACACGCGCACACACACACCCCTCTCTTGTCTGCTCTCCTCTGGATATCACAGACCAGTGCTCCTGCTGCGGCTACCTTAAATGCAGATCTGACTTCATAGTTGTTTTCGTTGCTGATCGGGTTTCCTCAAAAGTGTCTACTGGTTTTCGCAAAGGGTCAAGGTGAGGTGCCTGGGCGCAGCAGTGCCCCTCTACACACACACACACACACACCACACCCCTCCCTTTCGGTGTCTCACATGTCCGTTCCCATCCACTCACGGAGCTCGGATGATATAAACCATGGGCAGATTAGTCTAAGGTAAATATTCAACTATAGGGCTATGATTTTTTTTTTTGGGGTCTTTATTACCGTTGGTGCTTTGGTTCACCAGTGGTAGTTACCCCAACGCAAACAACATGGCCTCCCACTCAGCGGGACAGCTGAGAGCGAGGTGGTGCTACCGTGTTGGACAGCTTCTCACTTTCTCACTTTTCGGGGTGGATTGTGACGGAGGGGGAAATTACACAGAGCTTATAGGTGACTTTATGGCCATTCGAGGTGCCACAGGTGGTGTTTAGAAAATAGAAAAAAAGAATCTCGCACTAAAAAACACATGTGCACACACGTACAAATCATTTAACATTCATAAGGTAGTTTATTGGCCTGTCTGTTAACTCTGTAGCATTGCAATATGGCATGTCTCGCAAACCACACAACTGTAAAAGAAAAAAAAAAAGAAAAATCACCCATAGTACATCCTAACCTATCACTGGACAAAATATATTGATATTGGACAGTTTTGCAGAACCACAAAGTATCTACTATATAAGGCATCTACAATATCTTCATGGTTTGGCAACTGTCACACCTGTTGGATTGTGGTTATGGTAAAACAGGATGAACATTAATTTTCAAACTTATAAAACTCAACACGTACTCCGGTCATTTAGAATATACGAACCGCATTCAAATCACTGTTTCCTGCTTGTTCTGTATGGGAGCAGACATGGAAATATATGTAATAGAGAACAACAGACTTTGGAATATGGCTGTATTCAAACACAGTATAAGTGGTAATAGATTAAAAAAATGCAATGGATTGAGCTGGTGGGAAAATTGTGCTTCAGATACCGCATTGGCAAAATACTGCACACTGAGACATTGAGACAGCATTTCACAACTCAGGGAAGTTGATGGCAACAATAACTTATTCATCCGTGATGATAATAGTGGAAAAAACACTGCTCGAATCATACAAAAAATGTTGTTCTCAATGCATTTGACTGGCGATCACTATGCATTTATAGCAGGTTGACATTGCAGTGCATTGTGGGAATAATACAGCCAGCACACCAGAACAGTGGTCCTTTATTGAAATGAATGATGACACTGCCTTTTTTTCTCCACACAAAAATGGATGTAAACTGCTGAGCATTGAAAAAAAACAAGAAAAAACATTGAGCTTTTTCTTCAGTCTTTCTAGTTCTTTTACTGTGCATGAAAATGTTTAAGAAAATGACCCTACATACATTGGATGCACTTTGAAATGTAATGTGAACAGGTCCTCAAACTGCTTCTATGGGACAGGGATATTAAGGAACAGGAGGTGGGAACAAGTCTCACTAGCCTAGCTGTACCCACCACCACACATACAGACCAAACCAAAGCCTTTGTAATGTGCCTTTGGTGTTGAGCCTTGAACTTTCCCTCTGTCACCTTCCTCAAGCTTTATCTTTTTTAACTATCTCAAATCCCCCGAGATCTAGAAGCCAAAACCAGCTGCTCAGACTTGTAAAAACCAAGACCAAGATAGATGAAGAAAGGAGTGCTCTGTGTGTGTGTTTGAGAGAGAGAGCGACAGCACACAAGCTCTTGGGCTCTGCAGCACAGTGAGATAGCGAGCGCTGAACTCACCAGACTAAATTAGAACAATCTGGACAGAAGGAGAGAGAGAGAGTGAGACAGAGAGAGAGAGAGCGTGAGAGAGAGAGAGAGATAGAGAAGGAGAGAGAGAGAAAGAGGGAGTGAGAGAGTGAGTTAGGGAAGGAGCGTGGGAGGCAGTAGAACTGAGTGAGAGGAGAGGGAATTAAAGCTCTCGTCAAAGAGGAGAGGAATTGACAGGAGGAGGAGAAGAAAGTTTCAGACACCTGCGGCGGAAGCCCTTAGCACTCTGTTTGGTCGGGCACAAGCGGTGGGGAGTGTGTGTGTGTTTGTGTGTGTGTGTGTGTGTTCGTGTGTGTGTGTGCGCGTGCGTGCGCGCGTGTGTGTGTGTAACAGCAGAGCTCAATGCCGGGTCGGACCAGACCAGACCACGCTGTGCTAGCAAACAGCCGCACTGTAATAACTCAGGAACTGGGGGGGTGGGGGCTGAAAGGTGATAGCCATGGCAGGAATTGGTTTACAGCCAAAGCTATAGCCAACACTTGTGGATGCTGAGACTTCCCCTATTTCTCAGACAGAGGCAAAAATCTTGAATGTAATCGGGTGTGTAAAGGTATAGCTTTTCCTGTCTAGCGAAATGTTTGTGTGTACAGACCCGCGGTGACTTGAGCAATGGAAAACTAAGATGATGGAAGAGGCCGGAGTGATGAAGACTAACTATGGGGTTATGAAAGCTCGTGATGATGATGATGTATAGCAGAAAGGTGACAGGTTTGGCCACCGGACTCAACCAGGTGTTTTGCTGAAAGACGAAGGTTTTTTTTTTTTAACGGATGGGCTCTGTGAGAGTTCCGAGTTTCATGTCCTCTGTGGGAATGGGATTAAGGAATAGGGATTCAGTCGCTGGGTTTCACACCAGCTGGAGCCCGGGATTGTAGTAGTACTGTACATTTGGTTTGTTTTTCAGCTCTTTTTGATGTGGTGTTAAATGGCCATAATAATCGGGCAGTCTGACAGTAGGATGTGTTGAGACTTAAAGAGATTAAGTCCAAAGCCGTAACTACTAAAATCGACATACTTTGTTGAAGACTTCCTCAGATGGATTTCGTATTTTTTACAGCGCTCACATCCGCGACAGATTTTTCTTCAAAGCTATAGCTGTTTAGTGCCTGGTTTAAAAGGCCTGCTTTCAGACAGACAGCAACATTGCTTGAAAAAGTGCAGCCCACGCATTCATTTGAATAGGTCCACTGCAAAAGGATCCACCGTACATACTCAAAGTTGACCCTCTAGCTCAGCTTTTGCCAAAACACAATACAATGTCATACCACAAGTTCCTGCTCTGTCCAATTAGATATCTGCAAGCACAAAAGATTAATGACCGTTGCTATGATCATTTTCCACAGTGGTGACAGAGTGTTATGAACTGCTGTGACTTGTTATGGCATCTTATTGGCTGAAAAATTTCATCAATTAATCAAACTGGAAGTTGTGGATCGTATTTCTCCGTCTCACCAGTACATTAAAAAAAAACATGCTCCAACCAATCTAGCTCATTGAGTTTATTTATTTAATTTAATGCATGGGCTGTTTCCAGTCTGAACACCTGCTTATTGTCCCTCTGAGATCACTCACTGTGATGAGTCCGGACCCCCAATATAGGTAAGATATAGAATTAATTTGAAGTGTATGATTTACAGGACGTTTGCAGAATGCAGGGAAGGTTTCCATGCAACTTTACAACTTTAAAAAGGCTTGATAGACAGCTTGAACATTTTTTTTTTTTTTTTTTTTTTACAAATTGATGTTTATAGTTTTATATGTTTATAGGGGAGAGTGGCCTAAGTTGTGCAACTTTTCACTCAAAGTGACTTTAAAGTAAGGCCTTGACAGTAAAGTCTCCAACTCAAATATGTACATATATTTCAGAGTGTTGTGCATCCCTGGCAATAAAAACTTTGGATCTGGAATAAACTGTTGAAGAAATATAGCTTTCGGAAAAAAAGTTGTCTTGATGCACAACTTGCCCCCGGTGTGGTGTAAGTTGTGCGGTTGGAGAGAATACCATGGGGTGAATTGTGCCATTGATATATATCTCATAAACTGTAATGCAAGACAAATCCATTAGACAATCACTTATTTAAGGTGTATTTAAAGTAAATAGTTGTCAAAGATCGAAGGACAATTTTCTTAAACAAGGCCTAGCAGATCTAATGGTTTTACCTGCAAAGCTCACAATGACAAAGTCAACATCATCATCTTTCTGGCCATCTGAACTCTCATCAGTGGTGTCATTAAGTGGAATTGAGATGTCACTCTCTTCTGAGCTACTGTAGACAATCACTTTCTTTTGGTGACCAGCGTCTACAGCCATGCCACTGGCACAACTCTCAGAAATGTACTTTGCACTAGTTGCTCCGTGCTTGTGGAACCAACTGCCACCTGACAAATGTGATTCCCTTACATTCTTGCCTTTAAATCAAGGCTCAAAACCCATATCTACACCCTGGTGTTTCCTCCCCATTAACTATCTTACCTCTGCACTACTATCTGTATGGCCTTTACGTCTTTTATTTTGGTTATTGTTATTTTACCTTCATTGTTTACCTACTGAATGCACTATGTACAGCACTTTGGACAGTGCAAACTGTCATAAATGTGCTTTTATAAATACATTTTACTTACTTACTTACTTATAACTCACCCAGGCCCTTTGGCACAAATCACCCCAATCCCAGAAATTTGGATAATAAGCATGATGCAGCAATTTAGGGCTGCCATCGTGCTAACTGTATAGACTCAAAATGTAGCCTACCAAAGCACTAAAACATGTGTCAAATGTTTTCAAACTTGTCTATAATTGTTCAGACACAATAATCAAAAAACCTTGATCATGGAAATTTTACTTTGAAAGGCAAAACACAGTTTTTTGAGCTTAAATGTGCTTATATCTTCTTCCTTGTGTCTCCCTTCTTTACAGGATGAGTCAAATGGATGGCTCTTCTTAAATATGTGGTCACATTTCCAATTTCTTCCACGGTTTTCTAGAAACAAGGGGTGGCACAACTTCCAAAATGCACAACTTAGGCCACTCTCCCCTATATATGTTTAAATTCTCCAACGAAATTCAATCACAATATATTCTTAAACCTTCTAAACCATAACTAACAGGCACCATATATCCGTATTGACCATATTTCTGACCTTTTCCCTCTGGATGGGAGCTAAATGGTGTTTGGAGAGTGGTAGGTCAACATTGACCCATGTCCACAGATGGTCTGAGGCAATGGCTCGTGTTGTTGTCACTGGGGAGGGAGAAAATCCTGGCCCAGAATAAACAGTCAAACAAACACAGAGGTAATCCCAGGGTTGTTTAGGTTAGACCCAGATCGCCTGCAGGCTGCCATAACAACCTGTCAGTTTACAGAGACGAGAATGACATGATGTGTCATGGTTAAATTATTCAACTCACTTTCTGTGTGAATAGTCTTCTTATAGCCTAAACATCATCATAATCATGATATTTGTTAAGATAGTTTTTAGATGAAAATCAAACAATTTTCTGAGCTTTACAATTGGAAAAAAGACTATAGAAAAATATTACTTCAAATTTAAAACCAAATCATTAAAATAATTAAAACCTATTGTGAGAGTAGGACTGAATGTAAAAAGTTTGATAACAAAATATAAATCAAAATATCATTCGATATATTTGAGTTAAAAACGTATGAGGGAAAGAGGAGTGGCCCCAGGATGCTGCCATGGGGAACTCCAAAACTGATAAAAAGGCATTCAAGAATACAATCAACAGTGAGCATGAGCAGGTGAAGAAAAACTATTATTGACAGTTCTTACACACAGAGGTCTATGCACTGTTCAGGATGACTGATGATCACAAATGTTGTTGCACTTGAGTTTGGAGGCAGCACTGACTCCTAAAAGCCAAGGAAACAAAATGCTAGACGTTAGGGTTAGCGATTAATCACAACTGTGACAGTTTGGAAATAATATTAAGAGCCTTTCCCACTTGGATAAGAATCTCTTCTAGTACATTGCTTTTCCTTTCACTTTATATAGGGCATTCCCACTGCTGCATGTCCGTGTGTGTGTGTGTGTGTGTGTGTGTGTGTGTGTGTGTGTGTGTGTGTGGAATGGGAATGGTTGTACATTCCCACAGGTCTGTTCCCCCCCTCTTGAGAGCATATGGAGGTATCGACTCCCACTGAAGTCAGAGGGTGTGGAGGCTACCAGCGACATACAATGACCTTGGCTCTGCTAACAATGGCCACACACACATATTGTTATATGTGTGTCTTCCTCCCGTGGACCTCAGCTGATGGATTGCTTTCCTCACTCTCGGCGCTTGGCGTGTGCAGTGGCCTCGCAGGACTCCAGGCCACCACTGGGAACTGCCCTGCTTTCCCTCTGCCTGATTCTAACCCTCCTAGCAGTCAGCAGCTCCACTCATTATACACAACCCAACTCTACCATACTGTGTTGCCTGGTATTTTTTTTGGTAACACTGGCAGATGTGCAGGGTTGATTTTGGTGTTGATTGATGTGTTGCGGTTAAGTTGTATACATTTTATTTTGTGTTTATATTATTCTTACATGTACAATAAATTGACTAATACACTATTAAACATTCTTCTTCCAGACAATACAGATGAATTGCACTGTCTGTCCTTTGGTTCCTGTTCAAGAGTAAAACGATGTAACTAGAGGGCTATGCAGTGACTGGTTATCATATTGTAGCCTGGCCAGACCAGCCTGATTCTGGTCTCTCCACTATCCAGAATGAGCTCAGCCCAGTAAGATAGTGAGATGCAGCTCTGATTAGTCATGTAGCCATTTGTATTAGACAGTCCCTGATTGGTTCCTCTAGTCGTTGATGTCAACATGGAAAAAATGGCGAACAATATTCTATCAATGGACATTTGCTAACACATTCTATCATCTTGCTGACACTATCCGCTGCCCACATGAGGCTGGAGGGCTGGAGGGCTGGTTCTCACTTTCAGGGAGGCGGAGGTGTCACAGGAAATCAGATTCCGATCCACCGGGCGTGCGAGAGGTCTGCAGCTGGAGAACGGCTGCTCGGAGAGGGTTAAGCCCTGGGGATTTGAGTAGGATTTTGTAAATGCAGGATACCCACACACACACACACATCAGTGCATAGACTCAGGCCTGTATACAGACATTAATACAAATAAGTCTGCTGTACTCAGAAGACCCTGAATATTGAATTTAAAGGTACATTCTGGCAGTATACAAATGTAAATCATTTATATTCGTAATATTAACATTAATCTTACAAAAAAAGTAAAAAAAAAGTTTGATGGGGCAAGCAATTTGACATTTTTCATGTGCAACAAAGGATTAACTAGGTTCTACTCCAAATAAGTTACACAACCTTATTTAACATTTTAGTATATTGCAGGTGTAATGTTAACCGCATGTCCACCATCTTGGTTTAGCTTGGAGCTTGTACATTTGCAAATCAGCACCAAAGAAAGTAATAAGTTCAGCATGAACTTGAACAGATCACTAACATCATCTCAATTTGTTCAAACTTCATGGAAATGCATCTGATCATTTTAAACAGAACCACTAATGTTGACCTCATGGATAAAACAGATCAACACTGTCATTAGGATACTTTATCTGGAAACCATCAGTGTGCACTTCAAATGTTGTGCTCATCCTTTCAATAGTTGTTGAGATACGTCAGTCATCCAGCATAGCTAAGAATGAGACCCAAAAGCTGTATTATTTTCTGTAAAGGTCACCCATTATGCAAAGAAATGTTTTGATGGTTTTTCAACATTGAAATGGGTCCCCAGTGTGACCAGAAACTGCACAAATATGAGAAAAAACAACCCATCTCCTTTTCTCCACCTCCACTTTCACCTTTCTGAAAACCTGATTATTTCTGTATATTTTCATTGGGCGATTTTTCTGTACTTTCATGCAATACTTATTGTTTTTTTGTTGTTGTTTGATATCTACCTTTCTGGATGCTTCTGTATTTTTGCACATGCGCCCCTGGCTGTGCCTCGTAGCCAAGAGAAAAGGGGGCCGATGGAGCGTGGGTGGGTGTGAATGATCGTGACATCATCACCAAAAAAACTGCGGTCTCGTCCTCTTGCAGTGCCCTGATGCTGACAGGTCCTCTATTGTTCCAGCGCTGCGTGGGCTCCCAAGGTTCCCATGTGTTAGAAATCATCCGCCCACGTGCTCCTGCAGACAGGGGCCCGAAGCCTAGACTGTGAAACTGTATACTGAGAGTCTGTGGGCTGCAGGACGGGCCCTGATGAAAGACAGTGTGACTGTAGAGAGAATAACAAACGCCAGGCTCCTAGACATTGCACACTATACTCAATACACACACACAAACACACACAACAGAGCCATGAGCACGCACACACACGCATACACACACACACACACACGTACCTGCACAGATGCATTTACGTGTGTGTGTATCTGTACCTGTACAGATGCATTAAAGGCACACACAGATATCCATGCACAAAATCGCACCCACACACACACACACACACACACACACACACACAAAGAGTTGGACAAACACATACACACATTGTCACGCAACAGGCTCGTATAGCCCCAGGCTTAAGGGCCAATGGGACTTGGAGTGTTGAGGTGGGTGGAGAGATGGGTAGAAGGATAGATGGATGAGTGCCGGTGGATCGGACTGAACCTTTGAGAAGAGATTGAAAGAATCCTGGTTTGACTGCGGCCGAGCCGGTTTCTGGTTCTGCTCAAAGCTGGTTTGGATAAAGGCCAGGCTAAGTGTGCTGGCACAGGTGAACACAGTCACACTCTTGGCTCACAGTCGCGCCACAGATCATTAAAAAACACAGAGAGGACAGAAAGTAGGGGAGTCTGTATATTTTCAAGCGGAGCTGAGACTCATTGTGTGGCTACATCTGCATGCATTGAAATCATCTGCAGCCCTGGATGAAATACTATTCGCACATTTTTGTGTATGTTTTTTTTTTCTTCGTTTTCTTACTTGGCTTAGGTAACAGATGGTTGGGGTTTTCGTGCACCATTTGAAAATTAATTTAACATTAACTTGTGGTCACCAACGTAACTGATCCCAACAGATGTTTCCTGCGACCGTAGACCAAGTTTATCTTTAACAGTTATGTACATTTTAGAAAAAATTCCCAGGGCTGTGATTTATTAAGAAACGGGTCAGAATGGGAATATAGTTGAGAACATTTTAAAGAAGTTATGTGTGAAACTGACTCCGTTCCAAATATGTTCTCATGACCAAAGTGTGTTTACTATACATTGAAACATTTTCTCTCAAACACTTTCAAATACTGTAACACCTTGTGGACACTGTGACCTCCTGGTGTTGCTGCTATGCGTGCTCCCTTGGCATTACCTCATCTTGGTCATTGTTTTTTTTTACGACAACACCTGTACTTGAAAACCTCTGCCATCGTTGCGACTAAAACTTTGTATGGAAACCCAAATCCCTGGAATTTATTAGGGGGCAGTAAACGTGCGGCGGACGGTCGCTTAACTAGCTATTTATTGATCAGCCAGTGAGTGTTAAACTTTTACCATTTCATGCCAACACAAAAGACTCTTTTGGAAATCTTGTCCTGCTATACACATATGCAACATAATGTAGGAACAATGAAAAATAAAAATGCATTTCATCAAGTAAATTGTGAAGGAGTTATAACAGTTCAAATTAATTTAAACCTTTTTGCATTTTTTTATCTGTTTAGTTTTTTTGAATGGCTGTGTTGCTTAGGCCTTTACAACTCTTTACACATACAACCACCATCAAATAACACATTAAAATAATCATGACATCGGACAGTATCGGAATCGGCCAATATCCAAAACCTAGATATCGGGATTGAAATCGGAACTGATAAAAACTATATCTATGTATCTTTAATTGGAAATGACATGCTGGACAATCTTCAGCCACTTGGAAATCCTTGCCTGTGTCTTGCATTTGCATTTTTTTTCCCAGTGGCCTAAATCTTTGGATGGTTCAGTGAAACCAGACTCCAGATTCCAGAAGTCTCATTGGAGTCCTTGTAGAGGCCAAGAGACCTGGGTGTCTTTGTTGTGCTATGGTTCGGCTGTTTGCTGGCCATGACACCTTTACGGCAGGAGCTTGATCCCAGTTGCACTCTGGGTAGCCTATAGTGTTGATAGATGAATCCTATGCAGCCCTTATGCCCATTGCCTAAGGGCCATTTCCGAAAACCGTGGCTGTTTGGACAGGGGAACCTACGAGGTACCATGATGAATGGATACCTGGTCCAGATTTTTTGAATGAGCTTTTGTGTATGATGGAGCGTGGAGGTTCTAGATGTGGTATTGGCTTACCATGAGGACAAAGTCTACTGTTCAGCAGAGAGAGTGAGAACCTGGTGATGTATTTGATTGATGTGTTTTTCTGCTGACGATGTGATGTTTTGACCATGTTCCTGACATATAAGGATTCATGTTAGGGTTTTGTTACAGTACTTTGACATTAATAAGACTTAACTGGAGATCAGTTAGCCTTGTGGGTCAAATTGATACAAGCAGTTATGAAACTCAACCTACATAAATTGTCCAATTTTAGGTTCTGGGAAGCTAGACGATAACACAACATACTACCAACTTTTGGGAACATTTCAGATGGATTGAAACTTTTTATTGGAAGAATACCAAATTAGATTTTGGAATATTTCAAAGATTTTAAGATTACTGGCACAATAATGGTCTTTAAAAGTGACCTGTAGTGGTGACTGTTGTAGATTGCAACGCTCCATTGCTAACCCCACCTGTTTGGAGTATTTAAAGCAACAGTTTTGATCGCATTTGCTACTGAAATTGATCACGTGCGATGATGAATACAAGTCCAATCGCACTAGTGCGACAGTAGCCTGGCTTCGCCCGCCTACCTACTTCCGCTCAAATTTTATTTTTCTGTACAAATGAAATGAAGTATGATGGTCTGGTTGGAACAGACTAGTGCGACAGCTTGCTAATGAGCAGATGCTGTCTCCTTGAGACACAGAGGTGCACTGCACAACACTGCTTAGAGGGCTCTACATTAACACTCTCCAAAGGCGGGTAAATGTAGTCTTAGGCAGGTAAGTTATTGAGTCCACCCTCCCCTTTGGCTGGTGAAAGACGTGTCCTCGGGATCTGTGCTTGTGCGGCGATTCTAGCGTCTAAAAACTTCACCAACGGCAATAACCGGAAGGAGACGGCTCTTAACATTAATGCAGTTAAGTTAGCGCGTGTGCAAACAGAACATTTCCTGTGCGCCTTCACGTTAAAAGCCTGTTACTAGCCAAACGTGAGTTGACTTTTATTTTGAAGCCGGTAAGAACAGAAAGTTAGCGCTTGACAGCCCTGCAGTGCTCTAGCTACAAAGGCAACTCATTCAGCTGCAGAGAGCACGCCACAGTAGTCTATTTAAACAAATACTCCCAACACATTCACAACAACCTATCTAATTTATCCTAAATTGTACCAATATGTATAATTATTTATTTAATAGCCTATGTTTTATGTTTTAAAGTTTGGTTTTAATTAACAGAAGGACATTTTCAAAAAAAAAAAGTATTATTAATATAATACATTAATTGTGAATCTCAAATGAGACCAAGATGACAGGATCGAAGGTAATTAGAGCTATATGCAAGGGTTAAGGTTATGCAAGTCTTCGATCATACTTTGTGTGCTACCAAATTTATTTTTGTGCTACTGATTTTTTTTTGCCTGCTAGCACCAGTGATACCACCTGCATGTATAATTATTTATTTAATAGCATATGTTTCATGTTTTAAAGTTTGGTTTTAATTAACAGAAGGACATTTTCTAAAGAAAAAAGTATTATTATTAATATAATAATTATATGTCCAAAAAAATATATAGATATAGATATTATTTTTATAGCTAAAGAGGACATTGATAGATATAATGGCTTAACTGACAGCCTACTAAATCATGTTGTTTTGCCGAGGGATGCCATTATGTGTATGCCATTATGCTCTTCGTCATTTTAAGACAAAAGAGAATACTATTAGAGCGGACTTGCTTGCTAGGAATCTACAAAAGAACAACTATGTTGACTTTTGGAAAGCAATCAAAGTGATGAATAACCATAAAACGTCTTTACCACATGACATTGAAGGTATCTGTGGTTCACATTGCAAAATGATGGCGTGAGCATTATATCAAGCTGTTCAACTGTGTCAAGAGTAATGAGTAAAGAGTTGCTGTTAATAATGTTGATTTGGACACTAATGTTACAGTAAGCCCAGAAGAGGTGGCACATGCTATTGAGATGCTTGATGACAACAACACATGTGGTACAGATGGTATTGCTGCAGAGAATCTTAAGCATGCCAGCTATAGGCTCTCTCCACTGTTAGCCATGTGTTTCACTGGTATCATGGTGCATGGTGTTCTCCCTGACTCCATCTTGTCTGTTTTGCTGGTTCCTGTGCTTAAGGAGAAGGCTGGCAAATTAAACAGCATGGACAATTATAGGCCAATTGCCCTTGCCAGTACCCTGTCTAAGGTGCTGGAAAAAAAAAATTCAAACAGGATGGAAATGTATGTATTAACCACAGACAATCAATTTGGGTTCAAGAGAAAACATAGTACTGATTTATGCTTTAAAGGAGATTGTCGCTAAATATCAACACCAAAACACCTCTGTGTTTCTCTGTTTCATTGATGCCTCTAAGGCATTCGATAGAATCAACCATGCAAAACTATTTGGAAAACTACTTATGGCGATGGCCACCGCACCCAACGCGTTCGGTGTGTTCGCACCTTAAGGTTGTTGTTGTGAGATCTAGAGAGGACAAAAAATCCTCTCTTCCTGCTTTCCACCTCTCAGATGGTCTCTTAGAAATATCCAGGGAATTAAAATATCTAGGACATTTCTTCTCAGATGATCTCATGGATGACAGTGACATTCGTCGTCAATGGTGTAAAATATATGCAAAGGCCAACATGATGATTAGGAAATTTTCCATGTGTTCCACAGATGTTAAGTGTGCTCTGTTTAGGGCTTATGTCACGCCGCTGTATACAGCTCATCTCTGGTCCTCTTACAGAGTGAGAAGTATGCAGAGGCTTAGAGAGGTATATAATGTTGCTCCGTGTTACTAGGTAGCACAGTGCTAGCCAGTTATTTGTGTCCTCTAATGTACCTACATGTCAGGCACTGTTACGAAAGTTAATGTTCAATTTCATGTGTCGATTGGATTTATCAGAAAGTAGCATCATTATAGCCTTAACCAACCCTATGATGGGCTATCGGTTCACATCCAGGCTTCGAAAGCATTGGCATGATAGCTTGCACCTATTTTAGTACAGTATTTTATTGAGCAATGCATTTTAATGTGTTCTATGTGTGTGTGCATGTTGGATGTGAGTGGACCATCTGAGTCTATAATAATTATAGGGGAGAGTGGCCTAAGTTGTGCAACTTTTCACTCAAAGTGACTTTAAAGTAAGGCCTTGACAGTAAAGTCTCCAACTCAAATATGTACATATATTTCAGGGTGTTGTGCATCCCTGGCAATAAAAACTTTGGATCTGGAATAAACTGTTGAAGAAATATAGCCTTCGGAAAAAAAGTTGTCTTGATGCACAACTTGCCCCCGGTGTGGTGTAAGTTGTGCGGTTGGAGAGAATACCATGGGGTGAATTGTGCCATTGATATATATCTCATAAACTGTAATGCAAGACAAATCCATTAGACAATCACTTATTTAAGGTGTATTTAAAGTAAATAGTTGACAAAGATTGAAGGACAATTTTCTTAAACAAGGCTTAGCAGATCTAATGGTTTTGACCTGCAAAGCTCACAATGACAAAGTCACCATCATCACCTTTCTGGCCATCTGAACTCTCATCAGTGGTGTTGTTAAGTGGAATTGAGATGTCACTCTATTCTAAATGTACCTTGCACTAGTTGCTCCGTGCTTGTGGAACCAACTGCCACCTGACAGATGTGATTCCCCCTACATTTATGCCTTTAAATCAAGGCTCAAAACCCATATGTACACCCTGGTGTTTCCTTCCCATTAAATATCTTACCTCTGCACTACTATCTGTGTTTATGTGGATGTATGGGCTTTACGTCTTTTATTTTGGTTATTGTTATTTTACCTTCATTGTTTACCTACTGAATGCACTATGTACAGCACTTTGGACAGTGCAAACTGTCATAAATGTGCTTTTATAAATACATTTTACTTACTTACTTACTTATAACTCACCCAGGCCCTTTGGCACAAATCACCCCAATCCAAGAAATTTGGATAATAAGCATGATGCAGCAATTTAGGGCTGACATTGTGCTAACTGTATAGACTCAAAATGTAGCATACCAAAGCACTAAACATGTGTCAAATGTTTTCAAACTTGTCTATAATTGTTCAGACACTAATCAAAAAACCTTGATCATGGAAATTTTACTTTGAAAGTCAAAACACAGTTTTTTGAGCTTAAATGTGCTTATATCTTCTTCCTTGTGTCTCCCTTCTTTACAGGATGAGTCAAATGGTTGGCTCTTCTTAAATATGTGGTCACATTTCCAATTTCTTCCACGGTTTTCTAGAAACAAGGGGTGGCACAACTTCCAAAATGCACAACTTAGGCCACTCTCCCCTATATAGTGTGGGGAGAAATAATTCAGAATCTGCAAAAAATTGCAATTGGCAGGTTATTCTTTTGTCTAAATTGCAATCAGAGCACCCCTATTAATTTTTCTACAATTACTGCACACACTAGGATATAATATTAATTGTGAATCTCAAATGAGACCAAGATGACAGGCTCAAAGATAATTAGAGCGAAATGCACGGGTTAAGGTTATGGAAGTTTTCGATCATACTTTGTGCTACCAAGTTTATTTTTGTGCTACTGATTTTCTTTGCTTGCTAGCACCAGTGCTACCACCTAAAAAAATAAGCGTACAGCCCTGGTTCAAAGATCAAGAACTTTTTTGTAATGCTTTCAGTAATGCTTTGACAGTTCCCACAGGATTTTGGGATACTATGGAAGGGACCCTGGACCTTGTTGGGGGATCCGGGGGCATGCCCCCCAGGAAGAATTTGTACTATTTACAGTAAAATGAATCAATGTGATGCTCTTTGAGAGGAACATATAGAGGCTAAATCAAATCCTGAGATGCAGAAATTCTGATTTTTTTTCAGCAGGCAGCACTCTTTACTCTGCAACTGTAAAAACAGTAGATGGGTCTGCAGACCCATGTTCTATGATGGAGAGACTCATTTCAACAGAACAGGTGGATAGCTACTTTTTTATGAACAGTATAGAATTTATACATAGAACGCTTATTCCTATATGCGTCTATATCATGAAGCCCCTTAGACAGAGCTACTAATGCTGTGGTTTTAACTTGCTTTTGTAAGTCTCCCCCACTAGTTCAGGGGCCCATGATGATTTCTTTCCTTATATTGAGACTATTCCTTTTTGGACCCTGTTATTGCGTGACTGAGCTCTTTGACAATGCGACATGTAAAGCAACAATCAGAAATCAAAAATAATGCTCTTCATGTATTATTAGTCAATGAAAACACAGGGATTTTAACTTAGAAAGCTTGTGTAACATAGTGACTTTGCTGACTACAAGTAGCTTGTATTAGGTAGCATCTAAGGTAGCATTAGAAGTAGCCTGTGGGATCGCTGGAGTCACACATCTGCACGTGAACGTGTGAGGTGATTCCTGGGTAGATGCTCTGCATGGGACGCATGGTGCCGATCTTCTGGCCTTTGCTCACCGAGCCAGATGTCTTAACTGGCTGGATGTAGAACAGCTTGAAACACAGACCTGAAACATACAACACAGACACACAACATTACCACTAGCAATCAGACACACTTGCTCTGTTATGCTCATGGCTCCATGGAACAAAGTACTTTCTCAGTTTTTTATAACGTGCTAAAGACCTAAAAACTGTTGCAAAATAGAATTTTAAACATGCAAAATATTTTTTTTGTATAATCGCTACTGCTACTTGCTTCTTGGCACTCGCCGTTCTCTATGTAATAATCCTAAATCTTCTGTTGATAAAAACTCTGGGGTTATTGTGAAACCGACCAGCTCCTCTCATCTGGATGCCGTTGTTGATGGCGGCCTTGGCGGGGTCTGTATAGGGGACGGACCGTCTCTCGATTGTCACGTCAAACGGAGCGTAGACAGTTTGCCCATCGGTGCATTTGATGTCCAGACCTGTGTGTCCTGCTACCTCTGAAAAACAGCAGCAGAAATTCAGATGAACTTGTAATTGAACATTTTAAAATAATGTATTATACTTAGTGATGGCTTGAATGTAAGAGCTTTTCTAATATGACAAAGTTACGCACTATAATTACGATATAGATTTTTCTGACACAATCAGGTACCCGACAGCGGATAATTTCCTTTTCTTATTGGCTAACCATGCATTCCAAATCTCATACTTTGTTTTTACAACATACTTAGTAGCTACAGAAGAGTTTGAGAGCCACAGACATTATGTCGAGAAATGTCAAGAATAAAGACGAATACTCCACAATGCTATTGGAGTTAGTTGGGCCTCTAGGTATTTCAGCATACAACAATTGACGTGCATGTATTGGGACATCCTACATCTTTTTCTGGCAAACTAAATAGTAGGAAAGTATGGGGATAGGACCACAGGCTAAGTCTTGATTTCTTTTGTTTGAGAAAATAGAAATATACCTGGTGCCTACATATCCCAAAATGCAACAGAATTAGTTGTAGTTACCGTGGCGCTCCATAGTGTCCAGCTCCATATTTGTCTGACATCCTCCTTGTGTTGCCAGGGTTTCCACTGCACAGCTGACCGAACTTCACACCCTCGCACACACACACACAACACAGGACGGCTGGAGACACACACACACACACACAGTGCAATAGGAACAATCAAATAAATTAGAATAAGATAAATATAAACATTTACAGCAAATCAATTATAAATAGTGCAAAGGAAACTTTACAAACATTTAGCGTCAGATATTTTACATTTTAAATCGTTCTACTCACCCAAAAACACCACAGCTTGTCTCATCTTCACGTCTTTTGGTCTGAGCAGATTTCAGTAGAGATGCAGAGCTGTGATTTATATAGGCTCACGTTCCTCTTTCTACACAGGGGAAAGTCATATTGTTTATCAATAAATAGTTCATAAACCTTTATCTAATTTATTACTGACCCCGCCCATCATATGCCACACACACTGTAAATATTGCAGTTCATCAAATCAAAAGGTATAGAGCACTTTTCATACAATTAAATGTAACACAAAGTGCTTAAAACAATCCCCCCCTCCCACCCCGATATATTCATACACGCAAAAACAATTAGCAATATATAGAAGATAACAGAAAATAAAAAGCAGACTACATATATAAATAACATAGGCTATAAGAGATAGATAAAAATAGTAGGTTGTTTAATCTAAAATATAAAACAAATAAGTTCTGTTAAAAGCCTGACTAAAAAAGGTAGGTTTTGAGTTTGCCCTTAAAGGCATTGTTACATCCCTCTTTGTCTAGGGGTAAAGGGACTGCAACTAAAAAAAAAAAAAAAAAAAAAAAAACAGTTAAAGGTAAAGTAGGAGTCGGGTCATAAAATGATGAGTATTTAATTATCAAAAACAACAAAAGTATCAAACTTAACCGGAAGAAATAAAAGAAGAGGGTTAGAGCAGCTTTCCAGGAAAAACAGGTAATTTCTTAAACAAAAGCATAAACTTCACTTCAAAGAAACACAACAGCATGACAGTGAGCAGAGCAGGGGCCCAGACTGAAGCTTCACATGCTGCCTATATACTGGGCACTAATTACCCCAGGTGAGCAACCACTGATTGGGTGAGCAGGTGTGCTGCCTCACTCAATCAGTGGCAACTTAAAGAGCCACAGAACACAAAGAAAAAACACCCAAAACATAACAGGTATCAACACTTTCTGCAGCCCTCAGGTCATCAGGCAGGGTGTTCCACAGATGTGGAGCGTAGAAAGACAAGGATGCCTCACCGTGAGTTTTGGTACAAACTTTTGGGATAATTTAAAGACCACTGCCAGAAGACCTGAGGGTACGAGAGGGTTCATATGATAAAAGCAAATCTGATAAATAACGAGGACTAAGACCATTAAGAGCTTTATACACCAATAAAAGGATCTTAACACAAACAACGTTACGTGTTAAACAACACATAACAAAGCACACTGCTTTAACTCCACTCGGTACCTGCACATCATGTCTGCAGCCCTGCACTCCTGCAGCAGTAAACATTCACTACACCAAATAATAAGTCTGTCCTGCCGCAAAGAGAGAAACACTGTCTACTGCCTTTAAGACGCAAGTTTAATTCCACCAAAAATCTTGTCTGAAGAAATGATCAGGTTGTCGACAACTCGTAGCGAGAGTAAATTGTATTTTTCACAGCTTGTAACTGGTTTGCAGTATACAATACATATTTGTTCAAAATGATAAAACTTAGAGTGTATAGTTGAATGCTTACCTGTCTGAAGTCACCTGCAGGTCAGACTGAGAGACTCTGTGGCGTTGTCTCATGACTTCACTGCTTATATCTATAGGAGGACTGTGATGTCACACCAGTCCGACCAATCACACAACAGACAGTGGCACAGGTGAAGTGTGGAATTTTTTTTCCCCACACACTATGGCCGTGTCCGAACTGCCATACTAACGTCCTACTCATACTCATTTTGACTTCAATTTGAGTATGTGACGGTTGGGTATGCGAGTTTGGGTATGTGAGAAATTTCCTGATGAGTACTAACTTCCGGGAAGATTTTGGGTATGAATCGATTGTATACTTTTCCTACTCAACCGCCCCACAATGCACTGGGTCAATTCTACCCGCCCAGGAAAATGAAATATTTTCGAGCAAGTTGCTAGGCAACAACATTGTTTGGGGTTCCGCGATCTGACAGATGTACGTGCAGTCATTCATAAACTCTTACAATAGATAAGAGATGAAGATAAATACCTAACAACATTAGAGTCACTAAGTGAAATGAGTGAAGTGAGTCTGATAGTGGAGAGAGATTAGAACAGATCGCTGTTCCACACACCGCGGCTCGTCCAGCTCAACTCACAGACAGCTGAGTGCTGATGAGCCGGACAGAGAGCGTCGGAGGGATCCTCCGCCTCAAAATATAATTATTATAAAACAAGAGGTCTAAAACACAGATGATGAACACAGGACTGTAAAAATCTAGTTCAATATCTAACCTGTAGAGGGCGGTTATAAGCTTAACAGTGTCTAAACTGCCTGAATCTTATAAGAAGAAGAATAAATTCTTCATTGCTTGAGTATACTTCAACTGAGAACGTTTCGACGCAGCTCGCATACACAATCGATCTTTGAGTAGACAGTATGCAGTATATAGATGGTGAGTATGTAGGATGTAGGACGCTAGTATGGCAGTTCGGACACGGCCTAGAACAACGAGTTTGTGTTATTGGTTGAGTTTCACCTGAACGGGCCAAACTGGAAATGTTTTGTGACACTAGGACATTTTTGTTTTTCTTACCCAGAATAGATTGATCTCATAACATCTGTTGCGTACTTCTTCCCCCCTGACATTTGGATCTCACGACATTCAGAGATTTGCTCATACCTGAGGAGCGAGAGCGTGACAGTCTGACTAACACCCTGCAGGCAGGGCCGCCCATAAGGGGTAGAACGTGTGAAAGCTTTCTAGGGCCCAGCCACTTTGGGGGCCCATGGTCTTTGTAAGCCAAGAACCTACCTAGATAACCTTTATTTTTCGATTTTTAGATATTTATGTCAATATCTATTCAAAGTTGGGTGTTTACACAGAGCCGCGGCTCCGCTTAAGGCCATTTAAAAAGCAGTAGAAAAGCAGAAATGTTCAAAATGTTTCAGATTGAGCACAGTGGAGTGTAACTGTTTCACACATAACCCATCCTATAAACCCTTTGTGTGCCAAATGGTGACAAGATTGGGTTTTGATATTAAACAGTTTTGTCTGGATTATATTTCCTGAGTCATTCCACATGTACCTGCTACTTGTGTCTGGGTGTGGCTGTGAAAAGTATTTGGACCCCATGAAAAAACAGGTTGGGTACCTTTTGTAGTTCTTCTACATTCTTATAAACAGGACATGCTAGTTACTCTGTCATTGTCCTGAGTCTACAAATAGGTTTAAAGTGTCTCTCCCCATAAAGTAAATTTTTGTGATGAAGAATTTCCCTTTGGGGAAATAACTTATAAAGGCTTTGACATAAGTCTTCAGGTTGACACGGCCAGCCAGGTCTGACCAGCTTTTCACAAACCTGGCCAATCGACCAACCAGACGGGTTCTACCCCTTTGGCTGGTGAAAGATGTGTCCTTGGGATCTGTGCTTGTGCAGCGATTCTAACGTCTAAAAACTTCACCTACGGCAATAACCGGAAGGAGACGGCTCTAAACATTAATGCAGTTAAGGTAGCGCATGTGCAAACAGAACATTTCCTGTGCGTCTTCACATTAAATGCCTGTTACTAGCCAAACGTGAGTTGACTTTTATTTTGAAGCCGGTAAAAACAGGAAGTTAGCGCTTGACAGCCCTGCAGTGCTCTAGCTACAAAGGCAACTCATTCAGCTGCAGAGAGCATGCCACAGTAGTCTATTTAAACAAGTACTCCCAACACATTCACAACAACCTATCTAATTTATCCTAAATTGTACCAATATGTATACTTATTTATTTAATAGCCTATGTTTCATGTTTTAAAGTTTGGTTTTAATTAACAGAAGGACATTTTCTAAAAAAAAAAGTATTATTAATATAATACATTAATTGTGAATCTCAAATGAGACCAAGATGACAGGCTCAAAGGTAATTAGAGCTATATGCAAGGGTTAAGGTTATGCAAGTCTTCGATCATACTTTGTGTGCTACCAAATTTATTTTTGTGCTACTGATTTTTTTTTTGCCTGCTAGCACCAGTGATACCACCTAAAAAAATAAGCGTACAGCCCTGCCTTCAAGGACAATAAGCTAGTCACTAAAGATGGCATCATCCACCACTGCCTCAAGTCTTTCAACAATATCAAGTGATGAGGTGAAGATGTATTTAGTTATTTATTTTATAAATGTATTCTTCGTCTTCCAACAGGTGAATTTCCCAAGGACGCCCACTAAGAACACGTAATGTTGTGTAAAGTTTGTCCGTACTGTGCTACTAGAAACTTGGCGGTGCAACATGGTGGCACGCCCCCTTCTTATTATTTAATACTAGGTATTAAAAGAATCTACTTTTATTTTCATGTTAATATACACTTATTAAAACATACTTAAGAATATCATATTATATTTCTACCAAGCCTGTTGGGGTCTATTTGAATGTGCTGGCACTGACCAAGTACATATTTTTGTTTATGTATGAACCACAAAAACACTATAAGTGCCCTGCAGTGTGAGAAACACTTTGAGAAGTATTATTGTTTTTCATTAGGTCTTGTTGTCAGACAGTGAAGCTTGTCTCACTCTCCAACCCTTCACGCTGTGTCTGCTTGCCGGTTGCTTTCTGGTGAACAAGGCCCTCTCTATGTTTCACCTTTTGCTAACTGTGTGATTGAGTGCTCCTCTGTGTGATGCTTTTTCAGAGTCAAAACTGCTGCTGGATTTCCTGGATCCACACCAGGACAGGACACAGTACAGCAGTCCCAAGTACCAACCAAGAGGGAGCCATACACCCCCATATAGTCCCATGGCCCAAAGCTGTGGGCTATCCACTTTTGCTTGAAAAATGCAGCATCCAAAAGGAGAGAGCCCCGTTATAGGAAGTCTCAGATAATTTAATGTTGTGCAGCTCCTCAACTTTGGCCCGTCTTGACTGATTGTGCAATGGAAATAGAAGATTTATAACTCCTACAGGAGTCACTAATCACCGGAGACGAGAGGTTTTGGGGAAAGGGGAGGGGGTTAGGGGGAAGGGAGGGGATGGGAGGGGGGGTGAGCGGGGGCGGGCCAGGCATATGAGTGTCCAGTGCTGACTACCTCTGACTGGGCTGCACACGGGCTACTTACTCACCACCATGACTGGTTCACTTACCAACACACACAGGTACAAAGGGGGCTGAAGCTCACACACATGCAACACGTGCACACTCTCTCTTGACATGACACACACACACAAACACACACACATCATGCAAACACACACACGCTCCTTGTATGCCTCCATCAACACAACGGCCGTCTTGGGAGGATGTGTGGAAGACATAGCATATTTCCTCCCTCCCTTTTGTAGATGTTTGGCGGGTTTTTCTGTGCTTGTGTGCATCTGTGAGAGGCTGAAAAACAGACACAGACACACACACACACACACACGCACGCACGCACGCACGCACGCACGCACGCACGCACGCACACACACACACACACACACACACACACACACACACACACACACACACACACACACACACACACACACACACACACAAACAGGCCTAAAACAGAGAAATGGATTTGCAGGTGGCCCAAAAAATAACAATAAGGATGGAAGGAAAGAAAGAGAGGATGTGTGTGTGTGTGTGTGTGTCCACTGTTGTAGCCGGCAGCTTTGTAGCGATATGAAGGATCACAGAGGCAGGAAGACAGGAGAACAGTCTTGTTACATTAAGTTTCTCCAGGGTCCATTTCACTTGACAAAACCCAGCGCACTTCTCTCTTGTCTTCTGCAGCCATCGGCAAGGTGAGACGGACATGCTCATGACAGATTCTCACTGTCAGGTTTCACAAATGATGAGAACGAACAACAGGCAAGAGTCCACAGCCATTTCTATTGAGCATACCCAATGTCAAGTCGGACAAGTATGCCATGGACAATAATGTATAAATGTAATTATATTTATTTAATTTTAATTTTATATATTTATTATTTAAGGCGAGACATGAACACAGTTTATTTAAAGAGATGCAAATTTTCTAATAACTAATTCAATTTGCCAAATTTACATATTTATTAATTTCTAAAAAAATCTTAATACAAAAATGAATTGTTTTAATCTAAGTAATCAAATGGAAAAGTTTCATAATGATATCTGACTATAAGTAAAAAAAAATGTAACCCTACACACCTGCAGTGTCCTGCCTTAATCTAGTATGTTTTTAGATGACCTAAAGACCTTGCTAAAACACAATACAGTCTCATAAACACACACATACTAACTATCCCCCTACTCCCTCCCCTCCCTTAGACACACACCCTAACAGCATTATCCCATTATGATGTTATCTTAACTCTCACTATCGCACGTTTTCACAGAAGTGTCCTTCGAAACAGCCTGACAGTCATCAGTCATATTTTTTCATAAAAGCTTCTTTGATGTGGACCATCGAAGCCGCTGCCCCAGTACACAATAACACAGTGCAGATAAACACACACACACACACACACACACACACACACACACACACACACACACACACACACACACACACAAACACACACACAGATGAAGCCTGCAGAGACACAGGGCCCACTAGGAGAAGGACACGCTTTCATTTGCTAGCGTTTTGCCTCTTGTAGAGCTGACCTTCACACCTCCGGCCATCCATCAAGATAGTTCCCGCCAAGTATAGCTGCTGGAGCCGAAAGCAAAGCCATACAGAGCGATTTGGGGTTTTTCAAAATAAATGTTTGACTGAGGGCGACTGACTGTGCTGGTGGGACAACAGATTGAGATGGACAACGTGCCCTAAAGCCCTTCATGTTTTTGTTTAGTTTTTTTGTTTAATGAAGTCCCCCACACTTAAAAAAATAATGTTAATAATATATACTGTATACAGAAGATTTTTGTATAGTTTTCAAATAATTATATTTCAGTTAATCAAGGAAAGAACAGTAGTAGCTGGTTTACCTGTAATCTAGTCAAAATGTTCACTCCCTTGCATAGTCATAATATAACTCCATTCCATTAGATTAGTGGTCAGGAATAGGAAGTTCTATATCAACTTTTCATGGTACCATTTTACCAGAATAAAAAAGGCTAAGCTAAAACACATACTCACATTGCAACATTTTTTTTGCTGTTATCATGATGAGAATAATGTTGAAAACTATCACTCAAAGCATCATGGAAAAAAACTCAGACTGTCCTCAATATACTGGGAGCATTTTCTATCGTTCTTAAGTGTGTAAGTAGGTCACTGTGACGACAAATCCATAAATATATTAATATAAGTATTGTTTAAAAACTCCTTAAACCCTTTTTTTTGTCTGACTTTCCATTTAGATTTATGGGATTATAGATCATGAAATGAATCAAAGTCGACCACTTTAGCCCTGTGTTTAGCCCTTCGGTGTCAACTGCAATATATTCTTTTTAAAGCTTTTTGAGGTTGACTGTAGGCATACCAGCCATTTTCATTAATAGACCATTCAATCCAGATGTATGATTCACAACTGGGTTTAAAAATGGAAACCGTGTGGCGCAGCTGCTTGCGCGACCGCAGAGCTGCGTTCTTTGTCCAACAAATGCTACGTTTTGAGCGTTGAGCTGGTGACATGGCCGCACTTAAATCAAGCAGTTGGCTTCGAATCCGCTGGTAATCTTGTGCTTTTAGTGGCAATACCTTCCAAATGGAGAAAGGCCTGTTTAAGGAATATTCTCACTGAGTGGCTGTGAAGGAGGAGGGGGGGAGGGTGAGTGGAGGGGGGGTGAAGTCACCAGACTGGCCCCTCAAAACTCTGACGAATGTTTTCTTATTGCTCTTTGCCCACAGAGACGGTTTGTGTTCAAAAGAAAGAGGAGTTATTTCAAGAATGTTTTCCTGCAGCTGAATCTGCTTTTATCATCACAGTTAAAGACGTTTATAACTAAGAACTGAATCCAATTGTATATTTGGCGGCTACACACCACAGCCTTACATTGTGCACTACTGTTGTCTCATAATCGAAGATGGGGAATTGAGAGGGATATTCTTAGAAATGTGTTGCCTACTTGGCGATTCAATTCATCCTCAATCAACAAAGAAATAGAACAAGGATTTTTTTTAGAGGGGTCCAAAAAACGTGAAAAGGAAACCTCTTTCTTCCTTCTTGGGTGTTTTTTTGGCAATGGTAGAACATCCCATAATCACAATACCACCAATTACATCTAATCCATAAATTTGGCTACCCCCTGCGCCTTTTAAAAGGGATCCTCTATGGTGCAAGAACAACATTCCACATTCATTAGTTTACACTGCTGATATTAATACTATCATTACAATTGGACATGGTTTATTTTGACTACTATTACCACTAATACAATAATAGAGCCTAATATAGGTTGAGTGAGGGAGGGGTGTTGGGGGTGTGGGGGGAACCGGGCACGGGATTCGACTTGGAGCTATTCCATCCCCAGCAGCTGCAGTGCAGGGGCCCACAGAGGTCAAACGTACAGTAACACTTGACCCCGACTCTGTGCGTGTGTGTGTGTGTGTGGTTTGTGTGTGTGTTTGTGTGTGTGTGTGTGTGTGTGTGTGTGGGACCCTCCCGCCAACTTGCGTCCCTGCAGACCAGCAGAAAGGGCAGTAACCTCTGAAGGCTTTGTTTGGTTGGCCGGAGTCTGAGCATAGGCCCACCATTGTAAGTCTGGGGACTCCTATGCTGCGAGCTCTTGTTTTCTTTGGGAAGCAGGAAATTGGATGACTGGCTACCTGCTACAACAACATCCTGTACTTGAGAAGCCGTCTTTTCACCCATACCCACCTATTATTTCCCTTTTCCATCATACGCAAGTGGTCAGCCAGTAAAAAAAAAAAAAAAAAAAAGAAGCAGTAGTTTTTTTTTCTTTCTTCCACTGGTCCTGGAGGCCCCGTGCGTGGGTTTGTCTAGGTTCCACTCAGGTTGAGATCAAATTGGCCCCATCCAGATGCTTCCGTTGAAAATAGTGTGTGGGGGCCAAATACTTGGGCTTTTTCGGAGCTTGACTCCACCTTGTCAGGTTAATGGCCCTTTGTGAGTCTCCAGTCTGGAATGACAGTGATGGTGTGCAAAAGTGAATGTTCCTATCCTATTCAAACACACACACACACACACACACACACACACACACACACACACACACACACACACACACACACACACACACACACACACACACACACACACACACACTCACTCAGATCTACTGTCAGTGTGTATCGGGTCACTTCAGACCAATCGGATATAGATCAGCACGAGACTACTTGTCGATGTATAAACATTCTTAAGGATTACAGAGCTACAGACAGGATCTAAATGGGCGTTGATAATAACTGATTAAAATCTCACCTAAGGGATATTCAACCTCTATATGAGATATGGAATCAAGATAATTTTATGGCATCATCGGGAGGGATTTTGTGTTAAGCTTGCCTAGTCGCAGTGGCCTTTACAGAACACCCATATTACACATTAACGCCGCATAATCCCCACTGATAAGAATTTGTCGCTTCAACCCCCGTACAGGAAGATTTTTCACTGAAGTGTGTCTGTCCTGGGACCATGTAACCGATGCCCAGGAGGTGCACACACAGATAGACACACACACACATGGCCGTTAATGCTTTGAGCCTAACCAGACGTGAATGGCTATTTTTGTTTTTTTACTTTATTATTCAGTCTGACATCATATTTATGTTAATGCGATATCTGATATTGGTAAGAAGGTGGTTGTTATTTTGCCCTTTTGCCCGGGGAAACTGCGGTAGCGAATGCTTGGGGCATTTCAATTTAAGCAATATTAACAGATTTGTTTAACATCTTAAAGGCAGGAGTAAACTGTAAACACAACTTTGACATATTATCACCTTATAAAGTTTATATTGCAAACATGTTAGCAAACATTTATATGCAACATTAGCATCTATTTGAAGTTGTGTTTCTGGCCACCTGAGGAATCCCAGTCCTAGGGAATATTCATACCCTTTAAGCTCTGATTTTGTTCTTCGTAGGAAAATATCTGGTTCCTTTTCTGCTAAATGCTCCACTATATTTATCAGGTAGTCGTTAACTTTGTCATTGTGCTGGTTGGCGTCTAGCAAGTTGCAGTAGGTAGACCATGGAATTAATTTTTATTCATTTGTTCTACTGAAAACTACTGCCTTTGTGAACCAAAACATGTATGGATTCATTGCAGAACCGAAAAAATGTGTTAAAGCATAGATAGTATAATAAAGGTTTAAAGTTGCTAAAACGCTCTGTACAGCTGTAGGGAGCTGCAGAGTTAGGTGATTGTTCTCTTGAGGTTTTTCAATAGGGACCCTTTCACATGACACACACAGTATAACCATTGTTCATATACAAATATCGATTAGTTCAGCTTTAATGTTTGTCATGATGATCAAAGGAATAGGACAATGTAGGTGTTGTATGTGGACTTATGTTAAAAACCCCTAATCAATCAGATTTTTTGCTGTTCCATTTTTTTGTGGCATTTCTCCAGCACAGAAAGATGATGTCACCATTCTTCATCACGCAAACAGAGCTCTGATTGGTTGGTTGTTTTTTCAATCCGAGAAACATCTATCAATGAGCACAACACTGGACCGGTATGAATCATTTAAAAGGATCTGAGATATGGAGCGGCATATCTATGATACGAGAAAAAATACTTTCACATGCTTGAAGACACACACACACGCACACATACACACACACACACACACACACACACACACACACACACACACACACACACACACACACACACACACACACACACACACACACACACACACACACACACACACACACACACACACACACACACACACACAAGCAGTTTGCTGCCAAAAGCTAATGGAAGCAAACCTTCTCCTCAGTTATTTTGTTATCAAGTCTTAGCATGTCAGACCAAAAGACCCGCACATGATAAAACCATCGGCCAAGAATACAGATATACCTGCTGTCCAATCATAACTCTATTACAGGTGGAAGAAATTATCAAGATATTTTCCCCATTTTGCAGCAGACAATTTATTTCTATTTGCAGAAACAGGCAAACATCTGTGTTTTATTAATAACATTCAACATGTATAAAACAAAGTAGTAAAAAAAATGCTTGACAGAAAAAAAGTATCTATATTCTAGGAAAAAAACTGGAAACTGACAAAACAAAAATAAAAATAAACATCTGATTTTGGAGGCACTTGTGGTTTTGGCAACACTGGTGCAGTCTGACTTTTCCCAGGTGGCTGTAGTCAAGCGTCAAAGGCCATAATTACAATACTGGAACAAAAAAGGGCGATGCACGCAAACACAATCACATCACGGTTTGATATGTCACCACTTAAACCCTTAAGGCCGCTGTCTGGACTGTGTCACTGATAAGTATCATCTCTTAATATTTAAAACTCACTCAATGCAACAAGAGATGGCCCTCCTGAGCAGAGTACTTATCGATAAGTGTATCAAAATGCAGTTCTTGTGGACATTAAATCAATTATTTACAACAGACAACAGCGAAAAAGAGATGCTCAGTGATTTTCTTCCAGGGATTTTAAAATAAAAAAAATTGTCTCTGGGTTTTTTGTGATTCCTGCAGTTTGCAATGTGCTGTATCGGTGTCCAGTTGACCCCAAGTCTCTCTGTGTGTGTCACTAGGTTATTTTTTTTGTATATTTTTTGTTCATTCGGAGCTTGGCGAGGCGGCCGAGTCTATGTCGTCGTTTTCCTGGTCGTTGGGCGAAGACGATTGTCCGCCCTTCACTCTCTTCCACTTCATCCTCCGGTTCTGGAACCAAACTTTCACCTGTGGCAAAAGACATGAGGGACATCATTAGAATGCATGCTACATTATAATTAGCACATTTTAAGTGTTTTCTTAGTTTAGTTTTTTTGATAGAAATGTACATTTAAAAAGGTATAATGCAATGTCATCAGCATACATGGACATACACAGGTAAATTTGACTAAACTGCACTTCAGACAATTGTCACACATTAATGTATTAGTGGATCAAAAGAAAATGAATCTGCAACTCTTTCAACAACTCTCAATTACGAATACGTTTTTGTTTTTATGATAATTAAATAAATATTTTTGTGCTTGAGATTGTTGGATATAAAGACATCCCTTTGTATTTTGAAAGATTTTGAAGAAAAGATTCTTCCCTATTTTCAGACGTTTTATAGTAGACCGAAGCACATTTAAAAAATGTATTAAAATAATCATTAATTGCAGCCCTACTACTATGAAACAGTTAAAACTCCAACTGAAAATACCCATCTTGAATGAGTTAAAACTAGAGGCATCTACTGTATACTAGATAACACTCACATGGATACAATGCAGTTCTTTTTCCCATAGAATTTGAACTTGTAACAGTATCCGTGTGGCTTCTCTCTCAGTTTTGCAACTTTTTGAACACAATTTACAACACGGTCAGCAGAAAAAAATCGACAAATAATCCCCCACAAATCTCCCAGCGCAGTTCATAAATTGGCTCAGTTTTGATTTGGCCTTGCGAAGGGAGCATTCATTGTCAGTAGCCTACAAAGAGTGTTTCGGTTCTGGCTCAAAAACGATGTGAATGCAGGCAGAGAGTATCTTATGGACAGTGTGGGTCAGAGAAGTCAACTATCAGGATGTTAAGCCTATGCAGGATGTAGTGTGGATATAGTGCTCATCTGTGTCATTGCACTGTTTCTGAAATGATATCATGCTTAAACTGTCCCGGGCCAAGAATAGCAACAAAAACATGCACTTCCTTCAAGACTCAAAAAAAATTATGGCCCAACCATTTGTTAAGTCTGTGATTGACATTAACATCCACTCCGGATTTTTATAAACTCATAAAATGTGGTGTCAGACTGCATGAAATGAACTTTATAAATATTTTATAACACCCAGACGAGCCCCGGTCCAAGTAAATATGATACATTAACTCAATGATTCAATGCTGATACAAGGTTTTAATGTCAAATTAAATGCTGGTGCTTGTATCATAGTTGAGCTACAGAGGAAGTGATGTGAATGTTTTATATACTTATAAATGAATTGGTCATTTAAGGATCTCATTGTTTTTTAAGAATAGAGGGTGAGTGTTATTCTATAGTTTCCTTATTGTCAAGTGAAAAGACCAAAACCGACAATGCGTTGGTTCATCTGTCAACATCTAACGACCCTGTCTGTGGCACCAAGGCCATTTAGTTTGATATACTTAACTCTTAACAATGGCTTATAATTATACGGTTGATTAGATTTTTTTAAGGGTTAAGGGTGTTAAAAGTTATTTTCTACAACTGCTGCTTTATGTAGTTTTTGTATGCATTTATGAACTAGAAGCAAATTGCTGCCGTTTAATACACAATTGGTGACCTTGTGTGTATATACTGTACAGGCTCGGAGATAATAGATGTATGTGGGATGGACTCGAAATAAACTACAGCATGTGTAACTACAGCATGTGTCGATGATGAAGTTTTTTTTTAATGATGATACATTTGTGGTTGGTGTTGGTGATGGGACTTATACTGTATATACAAATATATTGAATATCTCCAACCCTATCTTTTAATCTAATACAACCAATTAAAACCTATTATGCCATGACTTGAAGATCAAGGTTAAAAAAACTAAGATCATCGAAAGTGTCCAAACAATTTCAAACTTCATGATGACTGTAGCAGCTCGATGCTCCAGTTCTCTTTCTAGCAAAGGAACTCTCAGGTCAAGATAGTTTTATCTTCCTCTTTTTTTAAGTGACCTCTGCACATCCCACAAAGCATGTCCGCCTACAAACTCTGCTTTTCAGATGAATCTTAGTTCCCACATACTGCAGCCTCCGCTCATCGTGACTGATTGAAATGACGGCAAAACGCCAAAACATGTAGGATGAGTTTGGAAAAGGCCGCCGAGTTGCACTGGTACTGCTGGGAGTTGTGAGTTGAAGATGGAACCTGGCTGTGTGAGCGTGTGTCTGTCTGTCCAAGTCTGTGTGTGTGTGTGTGTGTGTGTGTGTGTGTGTGTGTGTGTGTGTGTGTGTGTGTGGGTCTGGGAAACAGCTTTAGGAGCAGACGGCAGTATGTGTGGTCACTGTGGCAGCGCGGCCTCATTAGGAGGAGCTGGGCCCGGGGATGCAGCAGACTGGGGTCCCATCCAGCAACATCGACACATGTTCGCCCCATTTCATCAAGTCTAGAAACTGAACGCCCACCCCATTTAAAGAGCTACATGTCATTCGGCTCAAACCACAGCATGAAAAATATTGTGGAAAAAATTATATTTACATGCAACTATGTGTCTGCGTTCTTGTTATTGTATAGTGGGAGAAGAGGCTTTAAGAGCATTGCGGATGGATAATGTCAACTAAATATGTGATGATGACTTTTGTTAGAAGATTTATTAGTTTAGAAGTTAATTTGGTTGCACTATAATCATAAAGGTTGTTTGCTGTGAATTTATTTTTCTATCTTTTGGTAAAATTTCCATGGCGAATTTTAATAAAGATCTCGTAATTACGAGATAAGGATTACCCTCTCATTCATCAATAAATATGTCTGTGTGTGTGTTTGTGTGCAGACGAGGTGAACCTAGCCATAGGAAAACGTAGGCAATTGCCTTGGTTTCTGGACTACAATGGGCCCCATAATCAATACAATTATTTTAAATATTTGTTTACTGTTCATTCATTAATCAGCGATCGCATCAGGAAATGAGGGACACACTTTCACTTTTTATATGCAGTTTGTTCATTATGAGCCACCGGAGCCAACGTACTGTGTTGCCTCATCCAATCAGAATGAATGTGGGCTAGTTCACTTTTACCTCCTGTTTGTTACTGTATTGGAGCGCAGTTTTATTGAATGCTTGGATTAAATGCAGTCGTTTAAACTCGGTGTGATCCTTGACTCATACAAACACATACAAACTTTCTACAAGGAGGGCATGACAATGAGTATAGCCATGTCAACTTTGTGCAGATATGCAGTCACTGGGACTGTTCAGGAGAAAAGCCCAGTCGGACCTTAGCAGCTGATCACAGGCGTAAAGCCGAAAGTGTGTCCCTCAGTACCCGATGCGATCGCTGATTAATGAATGAACAGTAAACAAATATTTAAAATAATTGTATTGATTATGGGGCCCATTGAAGTCCGGAAACCAAGGCTATTGCCTACGTTTTCCTATGGCTAGGTTCACCTCGTCTGCACACAAACACACACACACACACACACACACACAGACATCGTTATTGATGAATGAGAGGGTGATCCTTATCTCATAATTACGAGATCCTTATCTCGTAATTACGAGATCTTTATCTCGTAAATACGAGATCCTTATCTCGTAAATACGAGATCCTTATCTCGTAATTACGAGATCCTGCTGTGAAACTTTTTTTTATTTGGTGAATGCTCAGCGCCACCGTAGATATTCAAGCTTATTTTAATAATAGAATAAATTGAGCCATTATTACAAAGTTATTACCATATAATTATCACATTTCTCCTGCCCTACTGGGGACCATATGAGGATATAAGTCGCAAATAAGAATTCAAACTAAACATATTTTCTTTGATATATGCAAGCTATCTAAATAATAGATTAGATTGAGCAGGTATTATAAAGTTATTACGATATAATTGTGACATTTCTGTTGTCCTATGGGGCCCCATATATGAGGATATAAGTCCCTGTGTGTACCTGTCTCTCTGTGAGGTCCAGGTTGACTGCGATCTCGTAGCGGCGCAGCCTGGTCAGGTAGTTATGGTGGGTGAACTCGGCCTCCAGCTCCCTCAGCTGCTCCTTGGTGAACGCTGTGCGCTCTTTCCGGGCCTTGCAGCTGGAATCCACCTTAAAACTGGACTCCTGGATATCTGGAGGCAAACGGACAGAAAGAAAAATGTATTTGGTGTTGTTTGAGGAGCTTGTGAGGAACATGTTCTTAGCATTACGTCAGGGGAGAGAATGCATTTATTGTGCATCATATTTGTTTTAAAACAGTTTAAATATTATAAATATTTTCCCAGTTAAAGGTTTTTTTGCTGGGAGTTTTACCTCAGTCGAGCTTAGGGTCAAAGGGCAGAGAGTGTCATGACGTACTAGTACTTATAATAATACATTTGTATTCGTAATTCTTCTTATTCTTTATATTGTTAAAATCAATCCCAAAGTGCTACAATATTGTATACGGACTGTGAAGCCCACTTAAGAAAAAGGCCATTTGTGATATTGGGCTATATCAATGAAAACTGATTTGATTTGATACATTTTCACCCATGTCAACAGGTCCTTCTCTATTCTTTCTATTAGGGACCCAGTTTGTCCCACATGGTGTCTCTACCACTTGACAAACACTAATCCTTTCTATTAGCATTTTATCATCACAGCAAAAATCTGATTAGAATTAGCTCTCGTGTTATTTTGTGACCAGCCTGTAGTTGCCCCATAAACCGCACCTTAAGGACCTTTTCAGACCTTTTCAGACCAACAAACCACAACTCCAAAGCCTATTTAGTGGGAGGCCCCTCATATAGTAAACACCAAAACCAGCACATTAAAAACAGACCACCCTGATGAGGAGTCCTGCTCACCTGCACCGTGCATTTCTGGGAGAGTGCATATATATTTCTGCCTTCCCGAGTGACAAAAAGTAAAGATAAGTATGTTTCTAAAAAGCATGCTTAAGTATGATTATGAGCAATATATTTAAAGTTGTGTTGAATTGAAATGACTTAGGTTGGGTATCTTAAATAGTGCTTCAATATATTGTTCAAATGTATTTGTGACCTAATTTGCATTAACAATTACCTCATTATACATTTGTCGGTCTAGATTTGTTTGCACATGGAGGTGAAATTGTGTGCATTTGAACATTCATCCATTGTGTGTGTGTGTGTGTGTGTGTGTGTGTGTGTGTGTGTGTGTGTGAGAGAGAGAGAGAGAGAGAGAGAGAGAGAGAGAGAGAGAGAGAGAGAGAGAGAGAGAGAGAGAGAGAGAGAGAGAGAGAGAGAGAGAGGAAGAGCATATCTGTCTGTGCAGGGCAGGGGGCCACCAAACCAGCCCACAGAGGGACTGAGTTAGGAGAGGAATGCAGCGGAACATCGTTAAAGCCTCTAACAAAAGAACAAAGGTGCGGATGTGTCCAGGTCTGTGTGCTACGTGTGTATGGGTGTGTGTGTGTGTGTCAGTGTGTGTGTGTGTGTGTGTGTGTGAGAGCAGATTTCCCTATGGAGCACTCAAGAGAATATTTTACATGAACTCATCTCTACATGACAGCAAATACATCAGGAGGAAGCCGGAGATATCTCTATGAATGTGGCGGTCAGTTGTAAGGGTCGAGGCCGTAAATGTCGGAGCTCCACTGACGTCAGTTTCAGTGTTAAAACTTTGAACAAACGCAGCATGCCAGCAATAAGACAATAGCTGCACTTTGTAGAGTTATAGTTATACAAGATTTCCCCTCTTTCACATTTCCTGGGTTGAATTTTAAAAACTCATCCACCAGGGTTTTATATAAATGAACGTTAGCTGCTTTAAGAAAAGGCCTCTCTTGTGTATTAAAGGGAAAGACAGGGTAATATTTGTACATTGGTAGCGACACTAGCAGCTGATGTAACCTCGAGAAAATGCTTCGAATTTGTCAAAGTGAGAAGTTTTTGCTCGGTGCTTGCCAGAGCACAGGGCCCAGAATGTGAAATGGACTGCAATACCTGGGGCCAGATGTGACTAGTCAGACCTGGACATGTGTGTGTGTTTGTGCACATGAGCAGCTTTTAGTGCATACCTGCTCATGTGTCCAAGAGCCTAATGTGTGTGTGTGTGTGTGCGCGCGTGTGTGTGTAACCACGTGTCAAACCACTAAACTTTCTTATTGTTTTTGAAGCGTCATTGTTGACACTTTGCCCTTAGCTTGCCGACACCACCGTAGCTGTGTCAGGCAGGTTTTAAGTTAAGAATGAACACCTGGCAAGGCACATATTGGTTTCTCGCTAAACAGGCCCCCAATAAATATCCAGCACAGCCAGAGACCGTAAACTTGCACGGAGAAAGGCTTCTGCAACCCAGCAGGGAACCCCCAAAAGACAAACAGCATTTGGTGCCTTTTTTTTGGGGGTGGATGGTGCAAAAGCTGCAGTTTGTCTCCATCAGGACTGAATTAAAGCTGTTGTAAAAAGAGTGATTGGTTTAAAGCACAGAACCCCAGGCAGGTGAAAATGACAAGTGTGATGGATTGCTTTACATTTTAGTGTAAAAGTATTAGTGAGTTAGAATGGTTTATTGGTAACACTTAATTTGAAAACACTTTTATGTATTATTAGTTTGCAACCATCAATTACAAAAAGGTTTATTTTACACTATTACACTTTATAATGTATTTGTAAGAGTTTTTTAATGTGTCTAGATGGGTGATTCTTGATAACATAATAATACAAATATATTGTGAGTTTGGAACCCATTTATTTACACTTTTAACCCAGCTGTATCAAATGATTAGTACATGTGTACAGCCACTTAATACACGCTTTATGGCACACTGTTATATGCAACATACAAATCAAGTGTTACTTTTTAATTAATAATTACGTAGAAGTGTTTTCATAATTGTTTTTGTCTCGAGTTTATCGGAAAAATGAAATTGTACGATACATTTTGATCATAATAATAGTATATCGTACATATCGACGTCCCTGTTACATACTCTTTGTATTATATACATAATTATTAGTGAAACTCAATATCAGATAACAGTTGAAGTTGAGGGTTTTGGAAACATGCAGCACATTTCCATATCTTTCTCTATAAATACACACAGAGTGGAGCAGACTGTATAGCAGCTCTGTCTGTAACGCCAATGCCTTCAGGACATTTTCCTAATATATGCTCTCTCTCTCTCTCTCTCTCTCTCTCTCTCTCTCTCTTTCTACCAGCTAGTCAATACAAGGAACTGAATGTCTCTTTTTCTAAAAACCAAGAACTGATGTAGTGGTCAGACATGTTGCATGCACTCAGTGGGAGATTGTGTTACGGCTTAACGACAGGAAAATGTCAATGGATAAGAATGTAAAAAGTGGGCTCACAGGCAAAGTGATTTTACCAGACGTGGTCTGGCATGTTTTCAGTGTAGTGGAGTGGAGGTTACAATAAGGTAAGGCAGGGAGGGGAAGGGGGGGGGTGTAAAGGGGGTCTGCAATCCCCCCCATCCACCCACCACTATACACATCAATTAGGCAGATGCAGAAATTGTTTGTGTAGTTTTTTTCGAAATAATTATTAATGCTTTTTTATATTAAGATGTATTTTTATTTTTTATTTTTTTAGGGTTGGATGAAATAGATATCCAAAAATGAAGCTCTTGAAGTCCAGTCAGATGACACGTTACAGTATGATGCAGCAAACTGCCCATCCACTTCTTAAAGTGGATTAAAAATAACAAGATTTGTCAAAACTGAACCACTATGGTTTCTCTGTCAAACCAAATCTCATATCAAATATGTACTAACTTTATTCAAGGCTAACTTTGTTTCAAAATGGAGAGAGGTCCAGTCCAGTATTTACTGCAAAACCTGTTCTGTCTCATTCAGTGTGTAAGCACAAATGCCAGTCTGAGTCTCTTTGCATTAAACTTCATCTGTGTGATGCAAAACAAAAGTCAACAGGCTAAAAAATTTCCCTCGGTTCAGAAAAGTTTTTCACGGATGAAATGTGAACGCTCCAGATGTGTTGGACATGGTTTTGTTTTCACTCTGCCAGGGGGGGTGAAATAATGCACATTGAAATCTTTCTACACCTTTTAAATTCAGCTCAAATATAAACGTTTCCTCTCGTCTGTCTGTCTGTGGCTCTCCCGTGCCAATGTTAAGTGTGACATTTTTGAAGAAATGCGTTGGACATGGATATCAGTTTGCTTTTGCTTCCTATTAGCAAAGAGTGAAATATGATAGGGGGAATAAATTGCACGATAATCCAAAAGCACACAATGGTACTATTTCAATGCTCACAACACAAAATTTCAAGCATAAGTATAGGCTATGCAACTTCTTCATTTCACAAGGGAATGGCATGTTATATGCATATTATCGTATTTAGGTTCAGTGGTATAAGGTGAAGCAGATTTGAGTAAAAACTGAAGAAAACATTGCAGTATTTTTACAGAGCACTTTTTTCAATAGAGTTTGGTTAAAAAAGTTGTGAAATTAACAATAATTTGTAGAATCGAAATGAACTACAGTAGAATTTTGTATTTTATTTATATCAGCCCGAAACCACTTCTCCCAACAAAATTCTTTATGTAATTTTTTTTTAAACCATCATCTTCGGCCATGCTGTTATAAAACAATAGCCCATTTCCAACGGATACAGCAGCGCAATGAAACGTTCACATGTCACATTAATCACTTAAGCCGTTTGAAATCCCCCTTTTGAAACAATAAGAGGACGCAACTGCTCCTTAAAGTGGTGTGTCTTGAACACAAAAAGTCCTGTCACCCACTCACCTTTCACATAGCAATCTGGCGAGAGTGCAGCGCTGCTTTTAAGACCGATTTGTTAAAGGAAATGCTGGGAGAATTTTGTGTGTGGCTGCCAGCTGTGATACAGTGGCACGGAAGAAAATGCTTAACCTTGACATACTAAGACATTTGTTCTACTTTAAATTTGAGCAACCATTATGAAGCGATTTGAACACCTGTGTGCAACGGTTTGTGGTAAAAAAAAAAATCAATCCCCCTACTTCCATACTATTTAGTATGCCAGAAAAAATATTTAGGATGTCCCAATACATTCATATAAAAAGCAATATGTCAAAAATACCCAGATGCCGTACTACATACAATTGCATATTATAGTATGTGGTATAGTAAAAATAAAAAGTATGTGATTTGGAACGCAGGGATAGGCTTACTATCAATATCTCTTTTTTCTCAATTCAATTAGAATCAGAAAGCTTTATTGGAATGACTATTGTGGATAACAGTATTGCCAAAGCATTACAGATATCACAAATAATAACAAATTAGAACAATCTATTATTTTCGAAAATTCTCTCTCTCGCTCTCTTTGCTAGATCAGGAGTTGTGCAGCGTTTCCCTGGCAAATGTCCACGTTTCCTCCCTCATCCTTTCTTCATATTTCCACCACCATATACATAAGTGTACAGGGGGAAAAACCGGACCATCCACTATTATTTTTAATGCTCCCAAATGTGCATTAGATTACTGTGAGTTTTCCTTTTCTAAGCCTCCAGTGATTGGCTTTTGGAGGCTCTTCTTTCCCCCTATAAAACCAAACCCCAGCTGACACCCCATCCATCCTACACTCACCTGTGACATCTCTCTCTCTCCCCCTTATTGCTCTAGTTGCTAAGGTTACGTGTGAAACCTTTATAAAATGAGTTAGTCTTGGATATCAGTTACTTTTGCTTCCTATTCGAAAGAGTGAAATACAATAGGGGGAATAAATTGCTCGATAATTGCGCAAAAGCACACAATAGTACTATTTCAATGCTCACAACAGAATGTCAAGCATGAGTATATATACGTTTTTCTTTAAGCAAGGGAATGGTGTGTAATATGAATATTATTATCATATTAGGGTCGGTAATGTTTGATGAAGCAGCTGCAAAAGTATTTTTAGATCTTTTTTCTTCTTAGAGTTCAATAGTTTTAGGTTAAGAAAAGTAGTGAAATTACACAGAAATACAGCAAAATTGTGCATTTATAGACAACCCTCTATAATTCAGCTTTGCTTTACACATGTGCTTTCACTGTTTTATTGAACTGTCAGTGTGATTTTATTCAAGTTCTATGTTGTATTTATGTTGTTTTAGCCACAAGCTGAAGGCAATTGTCTGTCACTATGTATATTGACAATAAAGTTTGTTGAATTGAATTGAGAATTTGATTGTATTTACCTGTGACATCTCTCTTCCTCTTATTGGAGCTCTTCTTGTCAGAGTCGCCTGACGCCACGCTCTGCGGCGAGTACTCTCCATCCAGGCAGCCGGACATGGACCCCGGAAGTCTGCCGTCTCCCCCAACACTGTCCACTAAATCGGGCCCTCCGTTTCCACTGCCTACCCCCCCACCTCCACTTCCACCTACGACCACAGGGGCTACTATGGGTGGTGGGCAAGCCTCAGGCGCCCTCACCCGCGTATCACAAGGGTTGAACTGCCACTCTGGCCTTTGGTAACCCTGGCTCTCTTGGTAGAGTCTGTCGTCGCGGGGATAGGCTGCGTGTGGGCCAGTTGGCACCAGGCAGGAGCTGGTGAAGTCTGTGTAGGCCAAGAACTCTGGTTTCTGATGGAGGGAGAAGGTGGCCTGTTGGTACGGCGATTGGAGATTGGGTCCCGGGACCCCCGAGTGAGGGTTCCTCATGCAGCCCCAGATCGGGCTGCTCTGGTGGGCGCTCCGCATGCAACTGCTTGCTTGTTGATCCATGGTGTTGCCACAAAGATAACTCACACAATATTAATTATAGTGTCTTTAAACAAGTCTTTTTCCTTTCCTTTTGCAGAAGCAGCTCCAAAAACCCTCCAAGTCAGTATGTGTCTTGAGAAAAAATCCACTTCAGCTGACTATATGCACATCATCATTTTAGTCTGCATCCAGCTCAGGAATACTCACTTCTGTCTGTCAGAGGCTGTTGTCTCGATTGATGTCTTGATTTGAAATATATTGTATGGCCCTGTCAAGCACTTTGAATGTCCTTGTGTCTATGGTGTGCTATATAAATAAACTTGCCTTGCTTTGCCTTCCACAAATCCAGAGAAGCGTGAGGATGGACACCTTCCTGTGACAGCGTGTTTTGCCTCTCTCCCTCTGGTCCTCACACTTTCTCACACACTTTCTCTCTCTCTGCCTGTATTGCTCTCACACACACACACACAAACACGCACCCTCTCTTCCCTACCCCTGGCTGATCTGACTAGGCTTGTGGGCTCGGCAGGAGTGCTGCATCCGCTACTACTGCATGACTATTCTGACTCCCACTTCTTGCGGGCTGTCTGTTTTCACAACTTTCTTCTAAGGCATTCTTTGACAAGTAAAGCCCTCCTTCTTTCTCTCTTCTTAAACGTATAGGTGGGAAAGAGTGGCAAGTTTATGGAGTGTAACGTGAGATTTTTCAAAAGGGGTGGAGCCAACCGGCCCGGGCCACATGTTGGTAGTATACCCTTTCGACCAACCCTGCCTCATCAACTATTAATCACGGGGGGACATTTTATATGCACATCTAATGGCCTTTCCAGACGTGCAGGGCTTTTTTTTTTTTTTTTAAAGGGACATTGTCTGTAAAAATATAAAGCCAGCAGCAAGGCACCCACCCACCCACATGAGAGCCAGGGATCCCGACTTATTCAAGCTCCTTAGCGCACCTTCTGACACCCAATTTAGTTCATTTTTTGACACCCCTTTAGAGGGAAAGTTAACCTTAGCCATTCCCCTCGGTACCTCCTGATCCCTGCCTGTCCTCTCCAATCTGAAAAGTCCTTTTTTCTAAATGTGTTTTTTATGACCCTGTATGTGTGTGTGTGTGTGTGTGTGTGTGTGTGTGTGCGCCTGTGTGTGCACATTAACGCCACACACCCAAATCCACCTGGCTAGACTTTCTTTAACTCTGAAGTGATAGGGGGACTGGATTTGATATTGGCTATAGGCAGCAGGCTCTCACACCTCTTGAGGGTTTTCTCACTCGACTGAGACACAATATGGAATTTCAGGGCCATATTTCAAGAACACAAGCTTGTTTTTTTCTCTTGGAATAAGTGTTTGTACGTGTTTCTGTGTGTAATCGTGTCTGAGATATTAAACAGCACCAGCGATTGTGTGTGTGACAGCAGTCCCATGTAGATTTAACCACATTTGGATGAATACAGATGTAATTATTCAATTTTCTGATCACCGTTTTTTTAATCTTCTACGGTCTATACTCACGATGAAAAGCCACTTCCGCATGAAGTAATGTCTCTAATACCATTAAAACCTTTTTGGCGAAACCCAAAAGTTGGCCTTAAATTTCAGAGTATCCGTTACCCCAATAAACCCACTGAACCACACTTTACAGAAATGCACACTTTTCCCTTCGTGCTGGTCATATTTGTGAGCTGAGGTTTCTATGCCTGCATGCCGCATGTGTGTGTGTGTGTGTCCTCACTTTGCTCCTGACCCCGAAAGGCAAGAAGGGGAAGGTGGGATCATCGAGAGAGAAAAAATAGATTTAAAGATATATTAGGCTATTAGAAAAAGTATGAAATCGAAAAACGGAACATGAGATTTGGAAGAATTGCACCGTAAAGAAAGGGCTAACGTGTTTTGTACCTCTGCTGGTGACTATTTTGTAGCCAGAATCGAAAGAGGAAAATGAAATATGGGCTTAAAAATGACCCTGTATCGCTCTCTGGATCCTATAATATAATCCGATCCTCTTCTGTGCGAACTGAAATCGGTTGCCAGAAAATCCTTCAAGTAAAAGCAGAAGGAAAAAATAACTCAAGAGGACAGAGAAATAAATAAGACAGATTTGAACAGCCACTGCTGTGAAGGTGAATAAAACAGAGAAAGAAAGTAACATAAGACTTAAAGGTGGAGTCAGCGATTCTGGTGAACGATTGTTGTCAAAAACACTTTTTGTCAGAACCAGTGAATATCTACTCACAATCTGCTGACTGTACATACTGTGTGTGCGCTTAAATAAAAACCAACTTGAGTGTGTATAGAAAGCCTAGGTTCTGTAAACAGGCATGTTGCTATAGCTACAGTGGATTCCTTTGTTTACATACCCGTATACAGAGTCAAGGCTGTGTATTACAACTGTAATAATGTGTATGGACTTGAAGTAAGAAATCGGAGAAAGTCAGATAGAGGAAAGAGGAAAGAGAGGGGAGAGTGTTTGAGGTCACACACACCAAACCCTTTCCATATACCCAGCGAATTGTTGAGCCATGAAGCATCCCTCGATTTTACTGACAGTCTGGGCCCTGGCCGCACCGCAGGGAGCAGAGGTTACTCTACATTTGTGGTCAGAGCAGGGGCCATCTGTGTGTCAGTATAAATTAGTGTGTGTGCGTGTGTGTGTGGGTCTGCTGTGAAAACATACGTCATTGTGAGTGCATGCACGTGTCGCAATGCAAGAGATAAAATGTGTTTATGAGTAATTCTGAATGTATAGGGATGTCCCAATCTGTTTTTTCAACATTGTAAAAGGACAAATGGCTGTATATCGAACTTTTATTTTCTATCATTAGAAAGGTTTTTAACTTCTTCTAAACCATGTTATTTGAGTTGTTTATATGTTGATTGTCTTATTATGGCTTACACTTTTACTTTGGTTTGATATTATTTTAAAATGTTCAATAAATAAATAATGTTTTTAACGGTATGGTGACATAGAGAACTAGTTGAAAGGCTTGTTGGTAGACATGCTAGGGCTCTGACGTTCTTACTATTTTCTCTGCTTTCTTCCTTATACATTGCCCTGGCACTTTGTTCCCAGGAGTATTTCATTCAATGAAGAGTTTTATTGAAAATGGAAAAAAAATAGCTAAAATAAAACCTTGCTAAAAATACAGTTGGCCAGCTAGCTTGGTCACTAACAGGGAAATACGTTAATGATTCTCTAATAACTTTTTGCTCTTTTGTGGAGCTGTTTATACTCTGACAGAGGTTGTTAAATAAAAGTCGATGGCGCGACACAGCTAACTAGCCATGATGGCTTTCTCTAATTAGGGTTTTCTGGTTCTACTTTCTCTCAAAGGTCAACGCAGATAACATAGCGTAGTGAAGTTAGTATTGGTTGTTGGCACAAAATTTGAGCGTTGAAAAGTTGACTCCAGTTTGAGTAAGATTTGCTAAAAAAATATCGTTCCAAACTCCTTTAAGAAATTTGACTTTTAAAAAGAATCCAGCTATATACATGTGACCTGTTATAAATAATTGTGTTTTTAGTTATATCATATGGGCTGAGTGACACTTACAATGTAGGGGAAAATGTTGCTATACAGACTTACACATTGCTTCTTTAAGTCTCCTCATCTGACAATAGAATAACAGATTAACACACTAGATTTATCATTCATGAAGCAGGGTTGCTTCACTGTATGTTTCCATTTTTAATTGAGAACCTGATCTTTTCCTGTGTATGTTGTAAAATGTCATGGTATTAGTAATATGTGCCTGTGTGTATGTGAGTGTAAACTTCTGCAGCTGTATGTCTAAAAGAGTGTTTGTTTGAGAGTTTTGGGGAGGATGTGGACTTTAACTCAGTCATACACACCAAGGATTGAGTTGGACATGAGTCACATCTCCCCTAACCCTGCAGACAACCTGTTACTGTCAGTCAATGTGTGTGTGTGTATATATGTGAGAGGAAGAGTGTATGTGGTTGTGGGGGTGTGTGTGTGTGTGTGAGAGAGAGAGAGAGAAGGAAAGTGAGAGTAAATAAGAGTTCATTAAAGTATATGTAAGATTTGTAAAAATGTGGTTCTTTTGTCAAATGTAAACGTCTTAATGCTTGCGAATATATATGTGCATGAATATGTGTGAGTTTAAGTGTGTCTCTGTGTGTGTGTGTGTGTGTGTGTGTGTGTGTGTGTGTGTGTGTGTTTTCATCTGATCCATCTTCGTGACACTGGCAGGATTAGGGCACTCAATCCGTCTCCCTTGTCTGACAGCGTGACCCCCTCTCACCCCGCCATCACCTGGGTCGCCCTGGACTGTGGGAGCCTCCTTATTTCTACAGCTACTGTCCCGGGATGAACGGGGGATGAATAACAAGACGGAAAAGACAGAGAAAAACAAAAAGAAGGGCTCCTGTTCACCTAGTCGGTCTTTATTTCCCAAGAGTGACCCGTTCGCTATACATTATCCCGCTTATTACACGGATACTAACTAAAAAGCACAATTTCATACTAGACAGTATACATGAAATAGACTGTATATGAAATAATAAAATAACTATAGTCTTGCAAAGCGGTATCTGTGCAACTGTCTCCATAACTAATTCTGATAACAAACTGAATCTGATATTGATATCACATGACCAAGATAATCTCATTTACGGAAGCATTAAATCTGCAAATCAATTTATACACAAGATATCTCACTACAGCTTGAAGTGTATTAACTTGTGTAACAACTCACTAGAACTACACCATCACCATAGAGAAGCAACTAGGTTTACTTAATCAAATGCAACCTAAACAAAATCAAGCAATTCATAATTTCCCAAAAATCTGTGAAATCCTTCTGTAGCTTCATGTCAAGTTAATTCACTCCACAGTTATAGTAGCATCAGTGCTACAGAGATAGTATCTGCCGCCCATCTGACACACAGATAGGAGCCAATAAACAAGGCAACTGGTTTCCTTCACTACTGTTGCTGAGTTTACAGTCAATGCATCATGTTTTATGAGCTGATCCTGGGTTTGGCGTGTAATCCCTGATTCTACTAAGTAAAAGCATTGTTGCATTATGAACCACATATTGTATTATTACGAATGCAAATCTATCAGACAATTTGTGATGATAATGAATAAAGCATGAATAGTCTTTCATGAGTTGGAGTGTAAACAAGAGCAAATGGTAGGAATAGCTGGATGTGTTATGCCCAACTTGTTTAAATAACAATTTGTAACGCACAATAGGCTGTATGAGCAGCTGCAGACCATGAGAGATGTGGTGTGTGTTTTTGAATTATTTAGTTTGCCAACAGATATTATCCAAAGTCATTAGCTGTGTTGGCTAAGTGGTCCGCTGGTCTGACAAATGGACTGCATTATGAGGGAAAGAAAAGAGTGATGCAATAGCCTACCCCTTTTTTTAAAGTCGTTTTTTTCCCCCATTCACAATTAATGGTTCATTAACTGATTTTTTCTGTGCAACAATCTGGATACACAACACTGACACATTATGTTATATCATATTAGAACGTTGTTGCAAACGTGTTAGCTAGGTATTATTATATTATATTATATTATATAATATATTATTATATTTGATGTAGGATGAATAAAAAACCCATCTGAAATCTTAACCAAGAAATCTGGGCTACTTTAGCATAAACACCCTTAGATATTAATAATATCCATTACATCATCAGCAAATTATACTAGTATTAATTAATTAACACATAATAACTATAAATTCGACAACATCAAATAATGAACTTTCTCTAAAGCAAACAGTAACTGTACTGTGTAAATGACTCTGGCTCATTTTAGGTAATGCCTGGCAACAACAGTGCAGCCGTCAGCATTTTTTTTAATAATGGCTCTGTTGCAAAGACTTGGCTCAGATATTAATATATAATGTCTGGATGTCAGACTGATCCATCATATAAACCATTTTTGTTCCAACATTATACCAATGCTAGGACTATTCTGCAAAATATCTGCTGATTGCGCTTTAAAACATATTGTCTGCATGTATTACAGCATTTATACAAGTATGTGTTTGGTGTGTGTGTGTGTGTGTGTGTGTGTGTGTGTGTGTGTGTGGTGGGGGGGAGGGGGACCCCCACAGGTGCTAATAATCACATATGATCACATATGATTGGAATCAGGTGTTGGCAACAGTTTCTTGCTATTGTGAGGGAATATTATAGCTCTCTACGGTTTTGGCCACTCATCATCTCCCATTGTGGAGCTGTTTACCGTTCTTCCACAGATTGTCAGAGGTGATCCTAAAGGTTACAGCAAGTTCATTACACAATACATGTGTGAAATGTTATACGTTGGTTCATTCTAATAAGTTAAAACTAGCAATAGCAGGGAGGTATAAATTAGGAAATTTCCATTCACCAGCATCAGTTATTCAGACTTACTTAAACACTACAAAAATTGACTTATTAATGAACTGAATGAACATAACGTTCTTACTTTTTATAGATGATAAGTAGATATACAGTATTGGCAGACAGCTCCTGACTGACACATATAGCTGATGAGGTGAATCAGCGTTGAATTCTTTTTAACAAATCTTTATCTGTATCAGGGACCATGTACATAATACATTCAACTCAGCCAATGAGAAGAGATATTTAGTACAAGATTGAGCTTCAACTTAATTTCCATCTGTATTCCCTGGAAAGGTGAACAGAAACAACATTAAAACTAACATACAAACCTATAATCTCTATTACAAATGGACCCACAATCTTTGGACGACCTCACAGACATACAGTATGAACACAAGAGCAACATATTGAGGCACATATAATTATTAAGATACTACATCCAGAGTTATAAAACTTGGAGTGGTTTTTGTGTCTTCCGGAAGAATTCAACTACAATATTTCCATCTCACTATTTGGCTGCTAAATTATTAACTACATTCAGCATCTGGCCCCTTACTTTGTCTATGTTTTGGTGCTGGACAACATTTTTAATTGAAGGAACCACAAGGTTTGGTCTTTAACCAAACGTTGTGGGTTCATAACTACGAGCATCATCTTCAAATAAGAGTCATGTGATCCAGGGTTAATATAAAATGTCTGCATAAATTAGCTACAATGCAATGAGGGAATAGGAGGTAAAACGTTATAGAAACGTGTAATTTTTGCTTGAAAATGTATCATGTCTTAGCCCCAGAAATTAGAAACATACCGAAGCCAGTTTTGTTTTAAAGAAATTAAAATCATAAAATGTGTATAAAGAACTTTGTCTTTAACTGAGATAGCGGAAAAAATGGATTCCATAACAGGTTTTTATGAGGGAAAGAAAGAAAATGGATGATAATCTTCTAGAGAAAAGTCCGCTAAGATCAGGGGTGGCCAACCTGCGGCTCGCGAGCCGCATGCGGCTCTTTGCCTTCCTTCGTGCGGCTCTTCAGTTCATATCAAATTTTGTGATTATAATATTTTTTTTTTCTATACTTTTTTTTGTGTGGGCCTATGTGTGTGCATGTTCGCAAATGTTTCATGCGGCTCTTACGTTCGTTTTACATGTTGTTTATTATTTCATTTTTTATTTTGTTAATGTGTATGTGTATGCCTGTTCGCAAATGTTTAATTGAGGATGCAACATAACGTTCGCAAACGTTTGGTGTGGACGCAACCTAAAACTGCCCGCTCAGCTTGGAGGGAGGTTTTCCGTGAGTAAACAATTTGTGTCAAGTGGGCGAGACAGAGTGGGCGAGTTTATATTTTTTGTTGAACGTTATACAAAGCCATTCTGCCTATATGCCAGGCGTCATTTGCTCATTTCAAGGCTTCAAATCTTCAGCGCCACTTCAGCTCACTCCATGCTAAAAGTAAGTCCCACTAAGCAACATGCATAGTAAGAGAAAAACGCTATTGTAAAATGTTATATTTTTGTTTGTGGACTTGGTTGAACTGAGAGTTTGTGTGTGAGGCAGTGCACACAATGTTCATTGTTGAAAATGACTGGCCTGTCGTCTTAGTACTGTAGGAGTCCAGTTCTGTCATTATCACAGGGGCGGCCTTAACGATATGGGGGCCCGTTTCAAGTCCTAGTGTGGGGCCCCCCGTTTTTTTTTTTTTTTTTTTTTTTTAATAAATAATGTGAAAATTAAAAAGATTGTGGAATCCAGTTGGTTCTTCGACGGATTATGAGATAATAGGCCCCTGGATCAAGACTCTCAAAGGGCCCCCCCACTCCTTCCTATCCAGTCAGTTACACTGACTTTTCCGCACAGATACATAAAATTATTGGCAAAAAACATATTAAGAAAGTCAGTGTTTCCCAGATGATTTTGGGACACTGTGGGAGGGACCCTGGTCCCTGTTGGGGGGTCAGGGGGCATTGCACACTGGAAGAAAATGTGTACCGTTTTAAAGTAAAATACATCAATCTGATGCACTTAGAGAGGAAAATTTAGAGGCTAAATCAAATCTTGAGCTGCAGAAGGAACATTATTTTTCTGATTTTTCTTAAGCAGGCAGCATACTTTACTCTGCAACTGCAAAAACAGTAGATTGGTCTGCAGACCCATGTTATATGATGGAGAGACCCATTTCAACAGATAAAGGGTGGATAGCTACTTTTTATGAACAGTATATAATTTACACATAGAAAGTTTATTCCTGTATGTGTGGGGGCATTAGAGGCCCCTCATGAAGCCCCTAAGACAGAGCTAATAATGCTGTTGCTTTACAATTGCTTTTGTATCTCTCCCCTACTAGTTGAGGGGCCCATGATGATTTATTTCCTTTTATTTAGGCTATTCCTTTTTGGAACCTTTTATTGACATGAGTGACTGAGCTCTTTGACTATAAGACATGTAAAGTTATCAGTACCTTAGCTTAGGGCCCCCTTGAGCCCTTGTGCCCCTGGGCCTGGTAGCATGCACAAGCATTATTTATTTAAAAAATAATAATAATACAAAATTCAACTGAAATGGGTGAAACATAGTTAAGGCCGTTACTGCATTATCATTGTCATCATTATCATGGTTGTGACATTTACAGTAAATCTGACTGAGCAGAGGTCTGTGTGTGTGTGTGTGTGTGTGTGTGTGTGTGTGTGTGTGTGTGTGTGTGTGTGTGTGTGTGTCGTGTGTGCGTGCGTGTATGAGGAAGGGATGGGGGGATGTTCATGTGTACCCGTGTGTACGATGTGGCTCTTTGCAGTAACACAGTAAAAAATGTGGCTCTTAGTCTCTGACTGGTTGGCCACCCCTGGCTAAGATAATACGTTTAAATCTTTCTCCTTGAGTTTTCTTATACAGCAGCTTAGGAGATGTTAACTTGTTTCAACAGCAAAAGTTCTCTAATGAAACAAAAATATGCAAATTACTTCTAGAATCGAGGAAGGGAACGCTGACAAATTGTGGCGGTTTCCAGAATAAATTGTTCTTCTTGTACTTCATGCACTGAGTAAATTAAGATTTCTCAATCCCCGGTGAAATGACCCCAAACATGTTGTCTTGTCTTATATTATAGGTCTCCAGCTTCCATATTGGTTCACGTTACAACAATGAAAACAGGCCCTAATGTCTATAGCTCACTGACTACCGCACCACAAAAACTAATTTCGCCGCTGCCACATTATTACCACATGCCGTATAATCTGAGCAGCACCAGGCCCAGGACTGACTGCAGAACGCCAGGCTACTGATTTCCTTGGCAACAACATCAGAATTCTGTTCCAACCACATTCTAACTCTGCTGGCCACAGTATGAGTTAATACTCCTTCCATGGAAAATCAATTGAAGACTGCTCTCTAGTGGTTTTCAGTTGGAACAGCTGCCCAAAACCTTCACTCTTTGAGGAAAAAAATATCAGTTGTATTTTTTTTCTTTCTTTCTGATTGGATTAGTGATTTTTATTATTAAGGAAGTACTTTTTAAATAAAAAAAGCATGGTGTTTATCTTATTATAGAAGTTAATAAAATACTATGTCATCAATCTTTTCTTCATCTTCTTGTCTTGTGTGCAAAAGCTTAGCAGCAGGATGCAGCCTTATTGCCATGAAGAACAATATGATACATTCACTTTCTTCCAACTGATGTGCTTTTGTACGTTTGCCAGGGACAAATAAATCAATCGGGCTCCCAAATGTAACCTCCCCATCCATCATACTTGATAGAGCATACCAAATTTCATTCAAATTTCTGGTTATTTTAGAGGGTAAGAATCCGGCCACATGGGCGACTGAGAGTAGCTAACGCGGCATAGCTGCTTCTTGCTTTGACCTTTATGGACTGTTTGCACGCACACTCACACACACACATGCACGCACAGACACACACACACAGACGCATGAACACACACGCACGCATGCACAAACACACACACTAAAGCTGAACGACAGGAAACATGGATCCTACACACCAAGTTGCGTGTGATCGCATTGGGTATTTAAGGCAAGATACAGCCAAAATATCGCTTTTTCAAGCAGTAGTCCTTTTTTGGAGATTTTTGGCTTTTTTGCTGCCATAACATGTCTTCTGCAAAGGTCCAAAATTGACAGTTTGTGTGTATTTCTCCTGTACAATAATATTTAAGTTTAATTATCTTTTTTTGATACTCTGAAGTAGACATCAAATTCTAAAGCACTTATATCAACTAAACTTTCCATACCATTCTTTGAAGTATTCCGAAGGTTATTACTGAAGGATTTGTCCATATCTTCGTCTTCTAAACATGAACAAATGCATCTTAAGATCTTCACATATTTTTTTATTTATAAAATGAGAAAAAAGCTGTATTCCAAATCTGTTCTGTAAACTTATTATGTTGTAAAAATTAAATAAAGATTCAACTTTGGATTTATTCAACATCAACTTTTTTTAGTTTGTGTGTTGTTGTATGTATGTTCTAAATAAATTCGATTTTTAGGATATCTTTAAGTTAAAAACGTTGACCCTATTCACCTGCAGTGTCCCGCCTTAACAGCACAAAACACAATATAAATCAAACTTTATGTCTTTGGGTTCCAAGGAATACCCCTGCTTTTGTGTGTGTCAGGATGCACTGATCGGATGTGCGTTTACGTCTTGTCTGTGTGTGTGTGTGTGTGTGTGTGTGTGTGTGTGTGCGCGGGTACAGTAGCACTATTGCGTGTTCATGGATTACCTTCCTTCCTGTCTGCCTTGTCTTGTTTCCAAGCAGCACAGGGCTGGACTTCCTGCTTTGGGAGATGGGACCCTTTGAAGAGGCCTACTGAGCGTGCTCCCCGGAGGGTTGTCATGGTAGCCTTGGCCAAGAAACACCTCAAAACGCACTGGGCCAAACATTTCCTCAATCACTGACTGAACCGACTCTGTGGGGTTTACCCTCCCAAGACGCAGGGGCAACCAACTCCCTTATGCTCTGTAAGTTGGAGCTTTAGTTTTAGGAATGGAAGCTGTTCACACGCGAGGAAATACGACGGCAAGAACACATGTGATATGCATACACACCACACCCTGTAGCACGGACATTAAAGAACATGTTTACGTGTACATGAAGGATGGAACACACACACATGCATCCTTGTACTTTTATCTTTGTGAGGACAGGACATGCATCAATATTAGCATTCCCTAGGCCCTAGCCCTAACCATCAAAACTAAATGCCTAACCCCAACCCTTACACTAACCCTAATATAAACCTAATTCTATCCTGAAACATAAAAACAAGTCTTAGGCCTTTTTTGAAGAATGACCTCACTTTCCACTCCGATGAGTCAAAGCTTAAATTGGTCCTCAAAAAGATGCATAAACAAGTACACACACACAAAGACACAGACACACACACACAGGAACCATTGTCTGACCACACACCCACATGTAAGTAAAACAAAATCCCCAAATACAGTATAAACACAAATAAGGAAAGGAGCATTTGTGTACACACGTATACACACACACACACACACGATCATACAGTACACATCATTTCCCTGCAGTTTTACCAGCAGTGATGTAGAGAAAGATGATTTGTGTTCACATTTTTTTCTCTTTCCTCATGTGATTCCTGTAAAAGGATGGATGTAAGGAGGCAGACAGGATAGTCCCGTCTGATCAGCAGCATCCTGTTTGCCTTGTTTTAGCTTATATTTATGTGTGCGAACAGTAATGTATTTGAGAGTGGGTGTTATTGACAATGCAGGAGTTTTTTTGGTAACGCTTTACAATAAGGGTACATTAATTGATGGTTAGTTAATGCTTAATACGGTTTAACTAACCATTAGTTAACTGTTAACTAATGTGTCTAGTAAGCATTTACTAATGGTATTCATGTTAACTAAGGTATTAATTACTACATTATGTAATGTTTATAAATATCCTATATTAACCTTAGTTAACCCATTAATTAAGCATGAACCAACAGCTGATTAATATAAAAATGAGCATTAATTAACTGTTAACAAATGTCATTTTTGTAACATTACTTAAGCATAATTAACCATTTATTAATGCTCTTTGTGACCATTATTGTAAAGTGGGAACCATTTATCCATTAAGTAACACTTAATAAATGCACACCCGTGCTGAATAGGCATTTACTGAAGCATAATTAACCATAATAGGCATTACTTAAGTGTAATTAACCATTTATTAATGGACTTTGTGACCCTTATTGTAAAGTGAGAACCATTTCTCATGAATTAACACCTAATAAAGGCATACTAGTGCTGACTGAGCATCACTTGAGCATAATTAACCATTTCTTAATGTTATTTGTGACCTTTATTGTAAAGTGGGAACCATTTGTCACTTGTTACACTTAATAAATGCAAAATAGTGCTGAATAAGGATTACCTAAGTACAATACATCAATCAACATTGCTCTTTGTGACCCGTGTACATTCTCTATAATAACAATATTAAACATACTAAAATATTTCCAACTGGAAATCAATTCATGACAACAATCTGTTATCAACACAATTCAGTCACAATTTTAAAAAGAGAGAATTTTATTTGATTTAGAATCTTTAGTTTTATTTGGAAACACGGCTCTCACATTTGACATGAATACCGTCAAATAACTCCAAAATAGTTTCTTCAACAAATTATATCCAGTTTAATGATTTTCTCTGAAAGTAACAAACAGGAGGAAATGGATTACTAACAGCAATTGTGAAACACACTGACTCAACAGTTAGGTTTAACAGGTTAATATGTATTTTCTACTCTCTTCCTTGGAGTGTATATATCATTGTTGCAACATAAACAAAAATAAAATACACAAAGAACATAACAGTTCCATTTTTAATCATGGACTGAAGATAAAACAAAATAATGATCATCCTCTTGTGACTAAACACTAGTTTAACCTGGCCCTAACATTGTTATTTGAATGAACACATATGTATTTAATTTAACCTTTATTTATACTCAAAAGATCAGTTGAGGGGTGACCCTCATTTATAATCTCTCGCTCTCTTTAGATCCAGTTCTTGGGTTTGCTGGCCACTCCAGGCCTGTTGCCCCTCTCCAAATGAAGCAGTTGGGCTGGAATCCAAGAATCTTGTCTAATCACCAAGTTGATGTACATGGAAAAAATTTAAATAATCAGTTAACAGTTCAGATGCATTTTTGTTTCCTTTATCTAAATCATTATAGCATAGGATTACGGTTCCACATTATGTATTATTATTATAACATAATGCATTGCATTGCTTAACTGAAATATCTTTGGTACCTTAATCAAATAAAATTCTCACTGAACCTTTAACAAGTTGACACTATTTTTTCATTCAAAAAACATGTAATCTCTATGACCATTCTACACAACACATGCTCAGCTTTAGCTCATTTTAGCAAGAAATAGCAACATGTACTTTGCATATGGAATAATGCTAACATTTATCCACATACGGTTTGGTGTCCATGAGCTAAAAGTTACCTGTGAAGCTAGCCAGCAGAAGCCTCATGCTAACGCTGCTCATATAGCAGCGCGCTAATGCTAACGTTGCTATGCTAGCGGGAGGCTATGTCGCTAAGTTATTTCAAAGTATTCTTACACACACACAACTATATCATCTCACTAACACCTTAATTAACTCACCAATAATTTCATTTGGCTAATGGCAGCATAACTGTAACCACCACAGGTCTTTTGTGTGAGAATAATGGGTCGGTCAGGTCAAGCTGGCTTTAAGCACGTAGCTCAGCTGCTGCTTTTACTGTCCAGGCACACATCCGTCTTTCTATCCTACCAGTGGCCAGGATCCAGTAAAAAATGAGATCTATAGGTGATTTATATGATCAGTAATAGGCTATTGATAATCAACAATGGCTGCAGAGGGAATGCATGTATGTATGCAATGTATTTTCAACTTTGGGAAGGTGAAAATATGTTTGGAGACTTTACTTAAGAAAAATATTTCTTTACAAACCTTATTGACATTAGGATAACCTACGTTTTTCAAGCACTTGAACTCGCTCAGCGATCAGCCAGCAAGAAAGAGGTGTGTCTGGACAGTGAAGCAGCAGGCCAGCAGCTATGTGCTTTATTCTCACAAAAGACCCGTGGTGGTTACAATTACAGTATGCTGCCATTAGCCCAACAAAATGATTGGTGAGTTAACTAAGGTATATGTGAGATGATATAGTTGTGTGTGTGTATGTAAGAAATGAATAATGTGAAATATATTAGTGATGTAGCCTCCCGCTAGCATAGCACCGTTAGCATGAGGCATGTGCTGGCTAGCTTCATAGGTAACTTTTAGCAGTAATTGTAGCGGTGGCTAAATAAAGTGAGTGTTTATAGACACCAAACCATATGTGAACACATGTAAGCATTTTCCGTATTCAAAGTGCACGTTGCTATTCCAGGCTAAAATGGGCTTAAACTGAGCATGTGTTGTGTAGAATCGTCATAGAGATTACATGTTTTTTGAATGAAAAAATAGTGTCAACTTGTTAAAGGTTCAGTGAGAATTTTATTTGATTAAGGTACCAAAGATATTTCAGTTTCAGCAATGCAATGCATTATGTTATAATAGTAATACATAATGTGGAACCATAATGCTATGCTATAATGATTTAGAATTTAGATAAAGGAAACAAAAATGCATCTGAACTGTTAACTGATTATTTAAATTTTTTCCATGTACATCAACTTGGTGATTAGACAAGATTCTTGGATTCCAGCCCAACTGCTTCATTTGGAGAGGAGCAACAGGCCTGGAGTGGCCAGCAAACCCAAGAACTGGATCTAAAGAGAGCGAGAAATTATAAATGAGGGTCACCCCTCAACTGATCTTTTGAGTATAAATAAAGGTTATATTAAATACATATGTGCTCATTCAAATAACAATGTTAGGGTCAGGTTAAACTAGTGTTTAGTCACAAGAGAATGATTATTATTTTGTTTTATCTTCAGTCCATGATTAAAAATGGAACTGTTATGTTCTTTGTGTATTTTATTTTTGTTTATGTTGCAACAATGATATATACACTCCAAGGAAGAGAGTAGAAAATACATATTAACCTGTTAAACCTAACTGTTGAGTCAGTGTGTTTCACCATTGCTGTTAGTAATCCATTTCCTCCTGTTTGTTACTTTCAGAGAAAATCATTAAACTGGATATAATTTGTTGAAGAAACTATTTTGGAGTTATTTGACGGTATTCATGTCAAATGTGAGAGCCGTGTTTCCAAATAAAACTAAAGATTCTAAATCAAATAACATTTTCTTTCTTTTTTAAATTGTGACTGAATTGTGTTGATAACAGATTGTTGTCATGAATTGATTTCCAGTTGGAAATATTTTAGTATGTTTAATATTGTTATTATAGAGAATGTACACGGGTCACAAAGAGCAATGTTGATTGATGTATTGTACTTAGGTAATCCTTATTCAGCACTATTTTGCATTAAGTGTAACAAGTGATAAATGGTTCCCACTTTACAATAAGGGTCACAAATAACATTAAGAAATGGTTAATTATGCTTAAGTGATGCTTAATCAGCACTAGTATGCCTTTATTAGGTGTTAATTCATGAGAATTGGTTCTCACTTTACAATAAGGGTCACAAAGTCCATTAGTAAATGGTTAATTACACTTAAGTAATGCCTATTATGGTTAATTATGCTTCAGTAATGCCTATTCAGCACTGGTGTGCATTTATTAAGTGTTACTTAATGGATAAATGGTTCCCACTTTACAATAAGGGTCACAAAGAGCATTAATAAATGGTTAATTATGCTTAAGTAATGTTACAAAAATGACATTTGTTAACAGTTAATTAATGTTCATTATTACACTCAACAAAAATATAAACGCAACACTTTTGTTTTTGCTCCCATTTTTCATGAGATGGACTTAAAGATCTAAAATTCATTCCAGATACACAATTGTACCATTTCTCTCAAACATTGTTCACAAATCTGTCTAAATGTGTGATAGTGAGCACTTCTGCTTTGCTGAGATAATCCATCCCACCTCACAGGTGTGTCACATCAAGATGCTGATCTGACATCATGATTAGTGCACAGGTGTGGCCTAGACTGTCCACAATAAAAGGCCACCCTGAAATGTGCAGTTTTGTCTCACAGCAAAATGCCACAGATGCCACAAGCATTGAGGGAGCGTGCAATTGGCATGCTGACAGCAGGAATGTCAACCAGATCTGTTGCTCGTGCATTGAATGTTCATTTCTCCACCATAAGCCGTCTCCAGCAACTTCGCACAGCCATTGAAGAGGAGTGGACCAACATTCCACAGGCCACAATTGACAATCTGATAAACTCTATGCGAAGAAGATGTGTTGCACTGCATGAGACAAATGGTGGTCACAGCAGATACTGACTGGTTCTGAGTCCCCAGACCCCCAATAAAGCAAAAAAATGCACATTTCAGAGTGGCCTTTTATTGTGGACAGTCTAAGGCACACCTGTGCACTAATCATGATGTCAGATCAGCATCTTGATGTGGCACACCTGTGAGGTGGGATGGATCATCTCAGCAAAGCAGAAGTGCTCACTATCACACATTTAGACAGATTTGTGAACAATGTTTGAGAGAAATGGTACAATTGTGTATCTGGAATGAATTTTAGATCTTTAAGTCCATCTCATGAAAAATGGGAGCAAAAACAAAAGTGTTGCGTTTATATTTTTGTTGAGTGTATATTAATCAGCTGTTGGTTCATGCTTAATTAATGGGTTAACTAAGGTTAATATAGGATATTTATAAACATTACATAATGTAGTAATTAATACCTTAGTTAACATGAATACCATTAGTAAATGCTTACTAGACACATTAGTTAACAGTTAACTAATGGTTAGTTAAACCTTATTAAGCATTAACTAACCATTAATTAATGTACCCTTATTGTAAAGTGTTACCGGTTTTTTTGTTTCGTTGTAATGTCTACTGTGAGTTAATTGTGTAGCTAGTAGCCTATTTTAGGGCATTTTCTCTTGATTTTGATAAATATTAGTGAAGTATGTACAGGAAATATGGGGATGGAGAGTTTTAAATACTACTCATAACTTCAAACAAAGGAGCAAACCATCTGCTGAAATGGAACGTTTGGTACTGTTGAAAGCTCCGTAATAGGCTTGTAAATTGCGATCGTTTTGTCAAACGACTTATTTTCAAAGTCAAGGATCAGTTTAGATTATTATCTACATGCTTTGAGTTGCTTACCAAAAAACGACATTATCTATCTCTACAATCAATCCCTTTACAAGCAAAATGTCTGTCTGTGTTACACGGTATAGCCCTGAATGTACTCATATAATTTTAACTATAATCACAACCTTATCATACATTTTGAGTACATAGATGCCCTTGAACGTATTGGTTCCGAGTCCTCTTCGTTAGTGAGTCTGAGAAATGTGTGAGGAAAACTTTTGTTGGGTCTTGCCGATAGCAGCATTTTTCATAATATATAGGGTGCTAAGACACATGCACGCAGCCAAAATGGCCTGAATTCAAACTCCAAATGATTTCAGCTGAAAAATACCTTAATTTTCTGAGATATGATATGTATTTATGAACTGAATCGCCAGCGTGAGCACTGCAGTGGAAACAATAAGAGCGGCATATTTAGCTTGAGACAGGCCAAAGCATGTTATGGATTGGCAGTGACATTATCCACTGTATAATGACAACGTCTGGGTTGAGTTTTTTGGGGTTTTCAGTCAAGAGTAATGTTAGGGGGTTAATGCAGTGTCTGGCCCTGTCGAAACCACAGCACTTGATAAGACACAAAGTATCTGCCATGTGAGATGAATTGCCAGTGACAGCCTCCATTATTTATGAAAATTACCCTGTGTGTGTACCCATACCAGCGAAACCGTATAGGGGGTTCAGTGTGCGGTCAAGGCAACAGCATAGCACAGAGAGGGCATACTACATGATATCATATGTGTGTGGTAAAAATATGCAGTGCCAGATAAGGCACCAAGAAAAAAAACGTCTATATTTAGCTGGCTGACACTTTTACGATGATGGATACTGTACTGAGTGAGTCAGCCCTCAATCAAAAAATGGAGCGAGGAGGTAGGGAGGGGGGAAGAGGAAGAAGAAAAGGAAGAAAATAAAAAGGAATGGGGAGGAAAGAAATTCCAGATGTCAACAGTAAAGTTTGTCCAGCTCCGGTTTGTGGCCACTGGAGCTTTGTGTACCTGCCCCTGTTAAAGACATTACCTCCGGCTGTACAACAAAGCCAGGAGAATTCTCGGAAGCCCTTCAATCAAGGTCTACAACGTCGGACCGACACTAGTGCTGCTGCTGCTACTCCCTGTCTTAAAACCAACACACCGTTAATTTGACAAGAGGTGGAAGTGAAGGGAAGACTTTAAAAGGTGCGTGCGATGATCCTGAGGTATTGTGTAATGTTCGGGCACGTCCCGACTCCCTTTACCTCCCGGATAAGAAGAGTAGAGTGTGCGTGTGTGGAGTCCAGGAAAGTAAAATTACTTTGTACTTGGAAGGCTGGTTGAAGGGATTTTCTGCCATACAGTTACACCATCCAGTATCGGTGAGGTCCAACACTGATGCTGGTGTTCTAAAGTCTGGCTCACAGCTCATCTTAAAGGTTTTGGATAAGGGTTGAAGTGAGGGGGCATTGGAAAGGTACTTATATGAACTGCTGCTACAACTGTTGAAATACACTGTAGTCTAAACTATCATTGCAATGGTATAGAATGATAATTTTCTTTATAAGAACTAAACGACTGAGGGCAAATCATGAATAACATTCACAGACAAAAATAACAGCAAGAATATGGGCAGGTGTGTCTACATAAAACTGTTCAAGGGCTGTTCCTCATTGGATAAAGTATTAACATGTTTGCAAAATCACAATTTCACCTAATTTTGGTGGTTTATAATAAATTAAATAAATTAAATCCTTGATATGGGACACGTTTTGTCCACAATGTGTTTAATAAATCTCAGTATGATTGAACGACCATGTCAAACCAATATTGCAAATATCTACTCCTGAGTGAAAATACTTACAATAATGTTTAGTTAAAAGACACTTTTCTTTATAATAACTTAATTAACTAATTAATAACTACTTTCTTGGTAATTATCGTTGAAAATATGTAGCTGATACTAAAGTAATACATTTAAATAAAAGGTTAACAGTCACTTTCAAATTTTAAATGCAGCACATTTACTTATAATCGAGTATGTGTGTGTTTTTGTTGTATGTTATTTTCCTTAGTACACAATACACATATCCATGTGTGTGTATGTTAAGCAAGAAAGACTGTGCTGATGATGAGGGGGGGTGAGGGAGGGGACATATCGCGATTTTTAAAATCGTCCATCTGTCCTCCGAAAGTCCTGTTTAGTTTGCTTGTCACCTCAGTGGACGATCGTGCTTTGTTTCCAAGATATTTCCGCATATTCTTCTTCCCAAGGCTGTGCTTCAACCACAATCACCACCAGCACCCCCCTACTCCGATCCCCCTACCCCGCCATGCAACATCCCTCCTGGACAGGGGGAAAATGGTCCCCATCACTTTCACTTTGAGTTGAGCCGAACCAGACGCTGCTTTGCTGAGTGCTGTATAATGTGATGATGAAGCCTGGGTGGCTCTCGCATGTATCTAATCCAACCGTGGGCTCCCTCGAGGGGGCTCACTCGCTTCGAAATGTTTTGCAACCACGAAATGAGAGACAACTGCCAAACAAGACAGAGGAAATATGATGCTGCATGCACGACTTCTTGCAACACTTACTGCCAAATACATTAGCACTAATCAGCTTTACTGTTTTTTTGTTTCTTTTAACCTATAGTGCGCAACTTCTGTTGCCCCCCATGAGGAATTCTGAGTAATTACAAAAACACTGTGGGCGCATCCACATGAGGTAAGCCTTCAGTGATGGCATATGGATTTTATTCCTTCTGCTGTTCGTCCAGGTTTTTCTTAGCAATAGAATCAACAACTGAAACATATCTTGTGCGAATCTTGTGATTTTTCTGAGCTCCTGCACCGGTATCGGGGGGCAAAAACAGTTTGTTAATGCTGTCATACTGAGAAATACAGAGAGTTTCGTGGAGCTGATAGGCTTAATCAATGTTGTGTCAACTCATTTAGCAATGGCTTGAATGTAAACAACACATTACGCACTCTTAAGCAAAGAATTCAAACTGTTTCTAATGACATATCATGACTCTTCCAGATAATATATTTTGAGAATTTTACTATGAAAAGGACATGAAATTTAAAACTAAAAACTATAAATATGTGGTTCATGACATCCTAACGATGCCACCAAAATAAAAACCTCACTTTTTTTTAGAGTGCTAACATTTTAAAATATGAGTGTAATAAAAAATAAGCTAATGTTTCCACGTTTCAAACTGATGAGTGATTGTGACATTAAAATGCTAGAACAACCAAACGATGGCCATGAAATTAAACTGTTTTCACCTTTAAAAAGAATGCATTTTTTAAAAAGAGTATATATATATATAATAAAAAAGACATTAAACAAAGAGATAAATTCTGTTGTCCTCTTTCTGTGAAGCATTTTATGGCTTCTGCTGAAAACGTAGATGGATAGATCACTCCCTTCTGTGTTAGAGTTATTTAGTGGGAGAAAACAGTCACGCTAGGCAGGGAATTTCATCTTGTTAGGTGAACAGAACATGCTGTATGGACAAAAGTTATTTGTTTGTAGTCACAACTCATACCAGACTTTAAATCAAATTATGTATCTGGTATTTCATAACAAAAACAAACATTTTGAAATGTGCTTGCCCGGAGGACTGATCTCATGCCTAAAATTATGGTTTAAGTTTGCTTATTTAATCAGCAGTGAGTGTATTGAACACACTTAAAGTCTGATTATGTTTAACCAATGACAAATCCATCTTTTTTTCACTTTCAAATGCCTCTTGAATTAAATGCTCAGATCATTTGTTGCAGTTTTTTGCCACACATTCCTTACAAGTGTGATCATGGAACTTTAGTTTCATAGTTTTCTCCTGTGGTCTAATTCACCAGCACTTTGTGCATTATTGATCTAAAGAAATTACCGAATGCTTAATTTTATAGTGCAGTGGACAATAAAACCAAAACGTTTACAAAGACGAGAGCGTCACCATTGCAGACAAGATTGTATACAACACTGCCCTCCAGCTCATTTTGAAGGAACTTCAATGATATGTGGCTTTTGCTCTCACATGGACCAATGAGATTTTTTAAAATTATGACAATAACTGACTTACAATAGGCAAACCATTGATAAAAACGGTGCATTTGAAAATTACTTAAATTGCACCTATTGTCGTATGATTGGTTAATATTATTACTGTTATTTTGTTTTCTATTTTTGCATTAATTAACATTTTTTAAGTATAACCATTACAGCAGTCATGATTATTGATTAAAACTTGAATTAGTAGGCCTGCTATGCCTTTTTTTTCTTCTTCTCTTCATTTAATTAGTTTAACTTTTTTATTTTTTATAAAACTTTCCTACCGAGTAATTTGAATGATGGGAGTACAACATCACGGGGGCTGTAAACCGTATGTATCCCTCAACTTTACAGCTGTTCTTATAACCTCTATTTAAAGTCACATAAATGGTCGTTATCTGGGATTTTGACCAACACTGCACCACAAAGATTGACATATTTCGACAGATAACATAATTAAATTACCAATGGTCGTCAGAGGGGGGCGCTGATGGTTTAAGTCTGGCTGCTTCACTACAAATTGTTATTATTAATATATTTCATATTTTTTGTTTTCCCCTATCGTTACCCTCTTCATCAATTAGCTGTATGTCAGTGCTACTTATACAATGTCAAAACATACAAACACACACTACACATTAAAATATTTACTCTGCACATACACTTCCCAATCCCAACCATTCCAGTGCCTATCATATCTTGTTTAATTATTTAGTTTCAGTACCTGCATTTCATAACATGACGGCCCCTATGTTTGTTTTCCTTCTTGTTCTTCAATGGTGTTGTTGTTCGTTGTTTGTGTGAATGTGTGTTCTGTAAGTACACAATTTCACACATAAAATATAAATTAAATTAAATTATTGCAGGGTCATTTTCTGGTGGAAGCCTTGGACACATTTGTGTAACTGAAGAGAGTTAATTTAATCTTCAGGTAGTTTTCATACACTATCCAGACCACATTAAATAAAAAAGTCTATTACAAATTTTAATACCAAAAAAAAAGGAATGGTTCTTCACTATGTCAAATCTTCAGTTTAACAAGCCACAATCAATATCCTTTATTTAACCAGGTAAACAAAATAAAACACTTTTGCGATTGAAATCTCTTTTCCAAGAGTCAACTGCCAAGTAGACACATGTCAGGATATATTATAGTATTAAAACAATGTATCAAATGGGAATAAAAAGGTCTGAATGTATAGACCCACTGAGAATTATCAACCAAATACAGTATGTAGCTCGTCTCTGCTTACCTGAGATTTATAACTAGTGTCAGCTCATAACGGCAACTGTAGTGTTTTGCTTCAATTTTCACAGAACCGTTCTTGTGCCAAAGCAGACAGCTAAAAAGAAATCTCTTAAAACTCACTGTATATGACCTGCTCAGCACCAAACAGCAGACAGACACAGTTCGAGACTATGGCTGATGAGCACAGTGCAACATCTCACAGCTAAAGGGTCAGCCACTTCCCGCAGGAGTTGTTAAGACACTAAAAACACAGCTAAAAGAGTTACATTGAATAGATGAATCAATATCAGACTGTCTTATGTTTGCACTGATAGGACTGCATAGGATTTTGCTGTACATGCACAATGACAATAAAGACAATTCTATTCTATTCTAAAAGTTGATGATGTGTTATGTTTGTTTTCACTATTAATTTCCGTTGCCCCCAAGTGGCCAAAAAAAACAAATACAATAGTGTAGGTTCAAAAAGTAAGCAACAATATGTATACATAAGCTGTATACAGCATGACAGATTTATTTAATTTACATTTTATTTGAAGCAAGAGCCCCTGACTATCCGTTTTGTGTCTTCACAAGTTGTCCAGCAAGGTCAACATGGGGAAACCAATTACCTAAACAATGTGCACGTGCGTGTGTGTGTGTGTGTGTGTGTGTGTGTGTGTGTGAGACTGTGTGTGTCAGAATCCATGGTGAAGTGATAATCTTGTCCAAAAGCAGGAAACACAAATGCGCTCCCATCCGCCGACAATGGCTTCAACATGTTAAATCCATTTTAATACCTGTTGTCCAGAAAAAGTTTGGAGTCGGATAAATTCATAATGAATCATTTGCGGCGAATTCAGTAATAACTGACCCTTTGGCACAGAAAGGGGGACCTCTTCTCAGTGAACTCTTCATTTTAATGAAACAAAAAAGTTTGTAAAAGTTTGTGGGACACAAGGGATCTTTGGTCCTGTCCAGTGCTTTTGAGTTGTTCTTGCCAGGTAATTTTACAAGCCCCAGTGAAGACAGATCTGACAAGAGAGAATGGTGGAAGAGAGAGCTAGAGAGAGTATTAAGAAAAACGAGGGATGGTAGAGCGCCTTAACATGTGCCAGAGAGAATAGGAGTTCTTCTGCAGGCCAGAACCGCGTGTTGCCAAACTTGAGCCAGAAGAAAGGCTTGTGCAGTGACCTCTCTGCTCCCCACAGGGAGAGAGAGTGATGGCTGCATGTCAAAAAGCGAGAAAAGAAATAGTAGTTAAAACCTAGAACTTCTTCTTCTTCTCTGTCTCTAAATCCTGCAGGTCAGGTGCACTGTGGAGCCCGGCCGGGTGTATATGTAGATTCATAGGTTGAGCCTAAATTGTGAAGAATTCCTTCCTTGTTCTGCCAAACTCCTGTTGACAAGCTTGTCCATGCCAATATAAGTCAAGTCAAACTGTATCTATATAGCACATTTAAAAGAACCTCAGTTGACCAAAGTGCTGTACAGGCTCAAAGCACAATACTAAACAACATATAGGCCAAGCAACATGAACACAATAAATGGGAGCATAATAAAATGTCAAAATGTCAAGACCAACTTGTATTAAAAGACAGCACAAAGAGGTGAGATTTAAGCAGCGATTTAAAGTCACCAATAGACTGAGCAGTTATTTTATTCAATGGTAGTTCAAGACATATTGTTCATATTCAAGACTGCTCCAAAGCAGTCGCAGCAAAAGCTCTGTCACCTCTGGTTCTAAGCCTGTACCTTGGAACATCCAGCAGCATCTGGTGTGTAGAAGGATGTAATGTTACTTTTACTGACCCCCTAGGAAAGGGAACCAAGAATCTATTTCCAAAAAAGCGTCTCAAGCAAAGCGGATGAAAGAAAAGTAACTGACAATTACTTTGAGCCAAACGAGGTGAGCTGTACCATGGATCCTCATCTCGCAGCTGGATTGCCGAAATCCTTGATCTGACTGTAATTGAAACTGGCATTAGCTAATCATGCATCACTATCTGAGGAACTCCACAGTATGAGGCATTTTTGGGAAGGAAAATAATACCTTTTCATATCATGCAATAGAAATGATAGATTATTAAGATTGAATGCAGTGACTTGTTCTCTCATGAAAGCTAAAACCTTTGGTTTCTGGCCACCTGGCGAATGTGAATCCAATATTCACTTATCTTTTACCTCTGTTCTCTACAAACAACATATGGGCTATTTAGCTGCTAACTGCCCAACCTGCTTGTGATGTTGTCCGTCTGCTATTTGGTGCTGTAGATGTGGGCTATACTAAAACACTTTGTAGAGCTGAGGTAAACTGGAGAGACAGCTGATATTTCTGTGTGGGTTTGTCACTACACACAATAACTTACTCTTAACCTATTCTTGGTCTCATGTTAACATAAACATATTGATTTAAAGCAAAGTGAATCTTATTAAAGGATCAAACTTTTTTATTTTCTTGTTTTGGCGTATTTGAATTTTTTTTTTTTTTTTTAAACTACCTTGTTTACAAATCCCTCTGTCCTAAGACCTGACAATTCCCAGTTCTTAACAAATAAAACTGCAGTAATACATTATAATAACTGAGCAGTTTCTAATGTAGCCCATATTGGAATATATTTGAAATCAGAAATGTTACTATTTTAGAGAACTTAAGTCTAAATGGCTCAGGTATATATAAAAAATGTATTTATTATTATAATTTATTTAGTATTTAGTTTATTTATGTTATGGAGGAAGCTAAAGTTAAGATATTTCCCAAGTGCAAAACTATATCATATAATATAAAAAAATCAATATATAATCATACATTTTCTTTACTTCCTTTTCCAAGAAGACACATTTAACCACACAGCACACACAAGTTTTAACCAGAGGCACAACATATGTATGTAAACCTTCCTTGGTTTAATCCGTAAGCAAGAATTCTGTCCAAATATAGTCTCGGCCCTGACCTCGATGAGTTCATTATGAAACCCAATATAGCCATAATGAACCACACAGTGATGAACCATGACTTCAAGGGCCACCACAAACATGGAGCCCTCCATTTGGACTCGCCTGTCTCTCCCCATGTGAGGTTGACCCAGATTGCGCCACCCATGCGTTGCTTTCTCCCACACATCTGCCTCCAATCACCGGCAAACCAACCGAGACCATGACCACTCATTATTCATTGACGAGTTACTTTGTGCTTTACACCAGTCCACAGTTACGTCATATTTGTTTATGCCGTTTGCCTAAAAAGCGCCTGCCAACTGAGAAGGCCACATTGTGAATGATTATTGAAATCTATTTCCCGAAAATGTCATCCCTATTGAGTTAGGATGTCCTGATTTAGTTAAGAGTAATGGACAGTGTGATTTTGTTAGATCCCTGGTATTTGTTTTGGAGTTTGTTGTGCGGAGGAGCAACAGATCTATTAATTTATTGCATCTCTTGAGTGTAAGGCCTGTGTGTAATCTGGACAGGGGAACGTTGTATTTTTTGGCTAGCCACCAGTGGGAGCTGTGTGACTGCGTACTCCACCGCATGTTCAAGCATCTAACCTGGGCCACCTTCACTCAGAAACAAGACATATTTTCTGCTGAAATCCAGCTCATCAATCACGCACTTCCACCCCTGTCAAGGATAACAGGATAACTAAGTGTATATACAGAGTCCAGCCTTGTTAAAAGACACTGAGTAAATATAGTGTAGTATTTGGAGAATCAAAACTGCTCCATATGGTGCCCTTTTGGACTTCTGTGCAAATATAAATCCCTTGGATTCACAGAAGACTTTAGCGGGCCAGTGTGCCTTTTTTCACATCACACACACAGATGGATCGTTGTGGCTTTTGGACAAGCAGACGCTTGAATCGATCTAGGATAAAGGACTGTGATGTGGCCTGGTCAAGCTCTTTCCAGGGACGGTCTCCAGAGCGAATCTCCGACATGTGTTTGGATATCTTTCACACAAAGCACAGTCTGTTTCAACAGTTGGGAACCTCTTTCGTTCCTTGCTGGTGGACAATTTAACATCCGACTCGATAAACAGGAGTCACTGGTGTGTTTGCACATGTGCACAGAAGAAGTGCATGTATTTTTGAGGAGAAGGAAGTGTGTGTGTGTGTGTGTGTGTGTGTGTGTGTGTGTGTGTGTGTGTGTGTGTGTGTGTGTGTGTGTGTGTGTGTGTGTGTGTGTGTGTGTGTGTGTGTGAGCTTTGTGCACTTGTGTCTTTCAGATGACGGACGGTGCACAGACCATCGCAGAACAAGCACACTGTATGTCAGTAGTAGTAATCTGTATGTTGTAAAGCAGTGATGGAAGACAAACTCAGATCCTTCAATAAGGTAAATGTACCAAAACACCAATGTTAACATATGCACATTGCAAGTAAAAGCTCTTCATTCAAAACCCTATCTATGTAGAAGTAAATACACTCAACAAAAATATAAACGCAACACTTTTGTTTTTGCTCCCATTTTTCATGAGATGGACTTAAAGATCTAAAATTCATTCCAGATGCACAATATTACCATTTCTCTCAAACATTGTTCACAAATCTGTCTAAATGTGTGATAGTGAGCACTTCTGCTTTGCTGAGATAATCCATCCCACCTCACAGGTGTGCCACATCAAGATGCTGATCTGACATCATGATTAGTGCACAGGTGTGCCTTAGACTGTCCACAATAAAAGGCCACTCTGAAATGTGCATTTCTTTGCTTTATTGTGGGTCTGGGGACTCAGAACCAGTCAGTATCTGGTGTGACCACCATTTGCCTCATGCAGTGCAACACATCTTCTTCGCATAGAGTTTATCAGATTGTCAATTGTGGCCTGTGGAATGTTGGTCCACTCCTCTTCAATGGCTGTGCGAAGTTCTGAAACGCCTTTGGAGACGGCTTATGGTGGAGAAATGAACATTCAATGCACGAGCAACAGATCTGGTTGACATTCCTGCTGTCAGCATGCCAATTGGGTGGCCTTTTATTGTGGACAGTCTAAGGCACACCTGTGCACTAATCATGATGTCAGATCAGCATCTTGATGTGGCACACCTGTGAGGTGTGATGGATTATCTCAGCAAAGCACAAGTGCTCACTATCACGCATTTAGACAGATTTGTGAACAATGTTTGAGAGAAATGGTATTATTGTGTATCTGAAATGAATTTTAGATCTTTAAGTCTATCTCATGAAAAATGGGAGCAAAAACAAAAGTGTTGCGTTTATATTTTTGTTGAGTATACATCTTGTTTAGTTAAGAATCAGTGATTCTGTGCTTTCGACTTGACCCTCCCTCCCCCCCGCTGCTCATCACTCAGCCACTGCTTACAAGGGAGAAATATAACTGACTTGAGACATCCACGCCCACACACTCACTATTCACACTGTCAACAATATTGTACTCACAGTTTTGTAAAAAAAAACTTACGGAAGGTTATGCGCGTGCACACACACATACACAAAACAGGATGTGCACAGTCGCACATAGCTCCTAAATCACCATCCTCTACTCCACTGAATTTGAATGGGCATAAGAGTTAGTGACTAAACTATTCTAAATGAAGCATGTCTGCTGTTTGTACTGAATTTGACTAATGTTTGCCCTGATATGAGTGATTGAAAGAAAATTGCATTCATTTCAGAAACATGATTATGTGTACCGTTGCTTGAGATTGACATAAAGTTAAATTCTTCCCAGCCCCAACCCTACATATGCATTGTTATGATTTCCTAGCCAGCTTATACATAACATACAATTTGGCTCGAATAAACAGAAAAGAGTAAAGGTAAACAGTGACAATTACAGTGCAAGCATTGAGTTTGTTAGGTGAGTCAGGCTATGCTTTTGCCTTCTCTTTACCTATTCTCCATTTCCTGCTTGCAAGATAAACACACCGAGCTACAGTAACATTGTCTCAAACTTACTAATTTGCCCTGATTACATTAATATTTTTTTTCGGTTGAAATTGCCCTTTTCCTCTTCCTATTGCTGTTGTTTATTTTTCTTTTTTGTCCACCTCCCGCTGAGCTTCTCCTTTCACATGCATTGCTTTCACTATTAGCACACAATTAAGGGTGATTAGTCGTCAGGCGGATGCCCTGTACTTCCTGTGTGTGTTGGGGTGTTTATATTGTTGTCTGTTTATGTAATCAGGCAAAGAAAGAGAGGAGTCATATAGTCATCATATAGGAATCTACTAATGAGGCTGGAAGTTGTGGATTTCTTGCATGTCCCATAGGTTACAGTGTTACTTTACATACTGTATACTGTAGTTAATCTTCACATGAGACGTTCAGCTGATATAGCGCCCCCTTCTGCACCGTTCATGTTCGGGTTTTTGTGGGATTTAAAGCTAGTGACTTTTTCATATCAATGAATGTCCATTACATTCAAGCCATCACCCAAATGAGTTGACACAAAGTCAGGCATGCAAACTCATAAGCCATGAAAAAGGTGAGAAGTCTGAAAGGTGAGAAGTCGGAAAACAAACCCCGGTAGGGGGGTCTGGGGGAATCTCCCCCCCAGAATTTTTTTTTGTGATTTGAACATTTAAGAGAAGCAATTTGGTGTATTCTGGTGAAGAGAATTAAGGACAAAAAAAACGTTGTCAGATGAATAGTAAAATGAGCAAAAGAAGTTAGTCAGCCAACCTTCTTGACGTTTACAATACAAAGTGTGTAGGTAGCCTATTTACCAAGAAAAACGTTAAAAACAGCTTAGAAAAATGGTTAAAAATGCTGGCAAAACCAGCTTTAAATAAGACAGAAAATAACATGGAGCCTCAAATCAATCACACCAAATTCCCTTACAATAAACTATCTATTTTTATTGTGGCAAACAGGATTTGCCTTATCTTTGTTACACAACCATCAATATAACACATAAGAATACACTCTGTCACCATAGTTACTCTCGTGTTCACACACACACACACACACACACACACCTCAGTCGTGCGCAGGAACATAATGGTGCAAAATGGGATGTTGAATGAATGTTTGGGGCGGAGGGCTCGGCCATTATTAGGCTACCAGTTCAGACTGACCAGTGTAATGACCTATAATAACCATAAACACCTACAGTGCTTTTTACAGTAGGATATATAAGGAGACTGAGGTGGGAACCCTGGACCTTGTAGGGTGGTTCGGGGGAATGCTCCCCCGGAAGAAAAAAATGCAACCTTTTAAAGTAAAATTCATCAATCTGGTGCACTTTGAGAAGAAAATTGCATGCTACCAGGCCCAGGGGCCCAAGGGGGCCCTAAGCCAGAAATACTGATAGTAACTTTACATGTCACATTGTCAAAGAGCTCAGTCACTCATGTCAATAACAGGGTCCAAAAAGGAATCGCCTAATATAAGGAAAGAAATCATCATGGGCCCCTCAACAAGTAGGTGAATAATAAAAAAGCAAGTGCAAAACTAAAGCATTATTAGCTCTGTCTCAGGGGCTTCATGAGGGGCCTTGAAGGCCCCCTCACACATACAGTAATAAGCTTTATATGTGTAAATTCTATACTGTTCATAAAAAGTAGCTATCCACCCTTTATCTGTTGAATAGGGATAGGGAGGAGTGGGGCAGGGGGGAGGGGGGGCTTTCAGAGTCTTTCCACAATCTTTTTTCTATTTTCGCGATGAGCATGCATAAGCATTATTTATTAAAAAAAAAAAAAAAAAAGTGGGGGCCCCACACTGGGTCTTGAAACGGGCCCCGAGATCGTTGAGACCGCCCCTGCCCGCTTGTTGTGCCGTGCGCTTTCTTTCTGCCCGGCCCCGCTCGCCTCTCCATTGAGAATGCATTAGTTGGCGCAACAAATGGCTCGGCCCGTGTGAAACGGCCTTAACTACTGAACGAAGGAATACAAATGAGGTTTTGGCATTTCCCCCCAAAAAACGGGACAAATTGTGTCCCGGGAGAGATTTATTTTTTCCCGGGACAGCTGGTGAAAAAAAAGAACAATTCTGGGAACAACGGGACGTGTGGCAACACTAGTAGGCACATTAACACGGTAAAATAATAGTACAGCGGCTGCGGCTACTTGAACACTCCGATGACTCTGAGAGAGAAAAAAATTAACTTTCCTGCAGACGCTCTGACTGATGTCACCGCTCCTCAATGACAAACACTGTTCCTGATTGGCCAAATGACCGTCAAATCTCATATGATAGGAGTTAACATGCGTCAATCATAGTTAGTTAGTCACTATGGTCACTCCATGTCCATGCTCCGCTCCACACACCCACACACACACACACACAGCTGGCCATCAGACCCCCCCCCCCCTCCAAAAAATATTTTCTCAACGGACCTCCACGAATCACATAGATGGCCAATTTCGTTTCCAAAACGGCGAATTTCGCCGAAAGGTGACAAGTTTGTATGCCTGCAAAGTTGATAAAGCTATCAGCACCAAAAAACTATCACTGTATTTCTCAGTATGGCAGTGTTTACAAACTAGTGTCACTACCTGACACATTGCTCAGAAAATGTTCAAATAATCTTTTAGTTGTTGAATCTACTGATATGAAAAAACCTAGACGTACAGTAGAAGGTATGAAATCAATGAGTGATCGCCGAAGGCTAACCTCAAGCGCCAACAGTGTTGGTGTTGTTGGAATTACTAAGAATTCCTCATGGGGAAAAATAAGTTATGCACTATAGCTTTATATAACTATATATAAGTTGTTTTGAAGCATAAACATATTGCTCTTAGTTGTTATTTATTGATGTTTATACATAAACTAAGTATCTTGAGGGCATGATGTGTTTGTTTGATTTAGCAGTGTTTGGAAAGATCGGAGCTTCTGACCCCTCCTTGTAAGTCCTTAGCTAACCCATTGCTCAGAGACAGAAACAGATATAAGTTTAGGAAAAATAAACAACATTTCTGATCTAAATTCCTTGCCCCGTTATGATTTCTACAGATGTCAACACTGATCAACAACACATTCTTGTAAAGAAATATATTACTTTGTCAGAACTGTGTACCTTTCAGAACCACATAGGCCTACTCTTTTACTGCCAGAATAGCGTCCATTACCATTACAGTGCGGCCTGAATCTATCACAATGATGGAAGAGTTACAAAGCAGCGGAAGGTGTCTGGACATAGTAACAGCCTGTTAAGGAATAATGGAACAATCATGTTTCAGATAATCAGACGTCAGCCCTGACATGCGTCATGATTTTGCTAGGCAGTGAATCCCTTTATTGCTATTTGTATGCGATGAAAAGCCTCTGCTGGCTCACGGAGAATATTAACAGGTGTTTGTCTGTTTTGTGAATATGTTGCAGCTGCAGCACGTCAAAAGAACACATTTTTACATTCAGACTCGGCTCGTAACACCACTGCTATTCCGCATCACTCGGAAACATATGGCGCTCACAACCTTGACCGATACCTTATATGCTCGAGTAGTCCTCTAATTTTCCCAATGATTATTTATACAGATACTTTGCCCTAGGTGAAACCAGACAGTCCATAACTCACAGGTTCTGAGAATCAACCTTTAGCCCTTTCCTTTCTCCTCTTATCTTAATCCCCATCGAAAGCTGTGTTGATTTATTGTGATTTTGAATTATGCTTTGCTTGTCGACTATGTCATTGCTTGAAGGCAAATGGCGACTGTTTCAAAGCTTTTCTGCAGTCCCCCACTATAGCCGGCCAAAATGCAACGACAGGGCTCATCATAAAAATAAGCCAATAAAAACCTTTACCCTAAGCTTGACTTCAGTAAAGACGTAAACATGAAGAGAACAAAATAAAATCGTGGATTAGTCAACAAGCATTTTTGTGACTCTGGGGCCGGGCCAGAATGTGAATATAATGACAACAACTCCTGTTTGTTTGTGTGCACTGCTGAATAGTTTTCTTTTACATAGGGCTTGGAGACATTCTTGACTTTGAAGAAGGGGCTGGCATTCAAGGCAGAGAGACAAAAAAAGAAGAAAGGAGAGAGGGAGCGCAGAAGAAGAAGAGCAAGAGATTAAGTGTGTGGTTATTCTGGCAGAGAGCTAGAGGCAGGATGCCAACAGAAACTCTCTTTTTTGAGCCACAGATACACAAAGTTCTGCACAACCGTGTGCATGCTCACGTGCAGACACACATGCAAAATAAATACTGCGCACGCAAACGTATGTAAAGACACTGACACACACGCACACTCACAGAATCTGCACATAGAAACATAGCCAAAGATTAAATTCAGAAGGTACACACCAGATACACACACACACACACACACACACACACACACACACACACACACACACACACACAACATTTTCCACAATAATTGTATAACTGGGCATGTGTTGGTCCCTAGAAATGTTTTATTAAATAATAGCACAATACAAACAATTTATTTCACGAGACTAAATATCTGGAATAAATCAATATGGAACCTTTTCAAAACTAAAAGTGTTGCACAATAGGTGAGGTCGTTTTACCAGGCTTAAATATTATGTTAAGAAGCGAATCATATCAAAAATAATGTTTGACCAACTGACCAGACGTTTAATACAAGCTCCGAGATTAAAATCAGATTTCACAGTAGAGTTAAATTGGCGTTTGAAACACCCATAAACAGCCCTTTCCTGAGCATGTCTGTATTTGTTCAGCAAACACAATTAGGCTGAAAAATGGCATTTCACAAAAACGGTACTTTGTGACCCATGTAGGATCATTATGGATCATTATGGTTGGATTTTCAAGACTTTACTCCAGCCCATTTGTTTGTATACATCAGTGAAGAGTTTAGGCTACAGCTCGAAAAACAAATGAGTAAGATACATTAATTACAAACAAATGACTGGATACCGAAAAGGTTGATCAGAAATTGGTACATGATCAAAGATGATTTAATTTATTGTTTATGTATTTACTTGGAGTGGTGTTTTAAGGGCATCAAACATCTTGCCTAGCAGCTGTATCACATTTGCTTACTGAAACGGCACATCCCATCTATTGTCTCCATAGTGTAGGGCCTAAATATCACCGATGTTTAAAGGCATAAAATATGTGAAATGTTAGACTACAAGCTCATTTCAAATGATGAATAGTAGTCCATGAGGATTTAAGGATGTTATAACGTGTTTTTAGACCAAACATTTTACTTAATTTGATTGTGTGGACCTTTGCCTATGTAACTAGATGGTTTTTCTTCTAAAGTTTTTGATCGTGGAATACTGTAAGGTGAGTTGCCTCAACTTTGTAACTGTTCTGACAGAGGTGTTGATTGTACCTGCTGTTGTGATCGGTTCTTGAAAATGTTTGCATTAATCTAATCACAAGAATCTCAGCTTTCCAAAGACATGTTGATTAAGTATCCACTTAAACATAGTTGTATTGATTTAGAAATACTTTTATCTTTAACCATGACTCTGAATGTGACTCTCGACACACATGTAAAGTCATGTTGAAACAGTATTCCATTGTTCTTTGAAGGATTATAGGCCTAACTGTTTGCAAACGTCTGTCAGCTGATTGATATGGCAGGAAGTGATCCATCAGAATAATGTCCGTAGGTCCATAGTAACGGTGAATTATCCTTAACAGCGGGCATTATCGAGAAATAATTGCCCGTAGATTGCCGTGATTGACCAGAAAAAACACAGCATTGACCAGTGCTGTGTAATAAAAAGTTATGTATTTCATAAGACACCTGCTATCCAATCAGATCCCAAAGTATTTTATGCACCCCGACCAACCAGTAGGAGTCAGCAGCCACAGAATAATAGTTTGTTTGACCGCATGACCAAATTGGAAGCTGTCATTTTTGATCAGCCAAAGTCTTTGCTCTGAAAAAATGCTGACTTAGTCTGAGGTCATGTTAACTTGAGTTCCCGCTAACATAAGACATCCTAATTAGGGGAATATGTTAATCCAGCATTATATCTCTCTGAGTGAAAGAATGTTATAGAGAAAAGGACTTGTGTCTGTTTATGTAGTCTGCGTGTGCTGTGCGTGTGGAGCTGCATTCACAGAAGCCTACGGGGGATTTGTCCATTGAGCAAAATCGTGGTACTCTTATCTCTGCCATTTCGTTATCTCCAACATGGTAATTGCTGACTTCCAATCGCGCTTGTTTTCCTCTGATAGAGAGACTTTTCCTTCTTAGCAGCGGGTTCACTCTGACTTCCCTTCCTAACTTTAAACGCCCCCACCTCCACAGTGTCACACGAGAAATACCCACAGGAATAAATGAACACAGGCAGACACATTCCTGTATGCCCTCTCTGTTCATGCCATGAGGGAATATCATTGAATTCTACAAAACACAGAGGACACTGTATGTGAAATAAACTGTACACTTCACAGTTCCGGCAGGAAGCTTGCTACATTCATCGTTTTAATATGAAAGCATGAAAATGGGATGAAATCTGAGAAGAATCTGGAATTAAGCTTTATCTTTGGTTATAGCTCCTGTACACTCAAATCCATGAAGTCCTTCTCACTATGTACACTCAACAAAAATATAAATGCAACACTTTTGTTTTTGCTCCCATTTTTCATGAGATGGACTTAAAGATCTAAAATTCATTCCAGATACACAATATTACCATTTCTCTCAAACATTGTTCACAAATCTGTCTAAATGTGTGATAGTGAGCACTTCTGCTTTGCTGAGATAATCCATCCCACCTCACATGTGTGCCACATCAAGATGCTGATCTGACATCATGATTAGTGCACAGGTGTGCCTTAGACTGTCCACAATAAAAGGCCACTCTGAAATGTGCATTTTTCTGCTTTGGGGGTCTGGGGACTCAGAACCAGTCAGTATCTGGTGTGAGCACCATTTGCCTTATGCAGTGCAACACATCTTCTTCGCATAGAGTTTATCAGATTGTCAATTGTGGCCTGTGGAATGTTGGTCCACTCCTCTTCAATGGCTGTGCAAAGTTGCTGGATATTAGTGGGAAGTGGTGCACGCTGTCGTATACGCCGGTCAAGCACATCCCAAACATGCTCAATGAGTGACATGTCCGGTGAGTATGCTGGCCATGCAAGAACTGGGACATTTTCAGCTTCCAAGAATTGTGTACAGATCCTTGCAACATGGGGCCGTGCATTATCTTGCTGAAACGTGAGGTGATGTTCATGGATGTATGGCACAACAATGGGCCTCAGGATCTCATCACGGCATCTCTGTGCATTCAAAATGCCATCAATAAAATGCACCTGTGTTCTTCGTCCATAACAGATGCCTGCCCATACCATAACCCCACCACCACCATGGGCCACTCGATCCACAACATTGACATCAGCAAAGCGCTCACTCACACAACGCCACACACGCTGTCTGCCATCTGCCCTGAACAATGTAAACCGAGATTCATCCGTGAAGAGAACACCTCTCCAACTTGCCAGACGCCATCGAATGTGAGCATTTGCCCACTCAAGTCTGTTACGGCGACGAGCTGGAGTCAGGTCAAGACCCCGATGAGGACGACGAGCATGCAGTTGAGCTTCCCTGAGACGGTTTCTGACAGTTTGTGCAGAAATTGTTTGGTTATGCAAACCAATTGTTTCAGCAGCTGTCTCAGTGGCTGGTCTCAGACGATCTTGGAGGTGAACCTGCTGGATGTGGAGGTCCTGGGCTGGTGTGGTTACATGTGGTCTGCGGTTGTGAGGCCGGTTGGATGTACTGCGATATTCTCTGAAACGCCTTTGGAGACGGCTTATGGTGGAGAAATTAAAATTCAATGCACGAGCAACAGATCTGGTTGACATTCCTGCTGTCAGCATGCCAATTGCACGCTCCCTCAATGCTTTTGGCATCTGTGGCATTTTGCTGTGAGACAAAACTGCACATTTCATGGTGGCCTTTTATTGTGAACAGTCTAAGGTACACCTGTGCACTAATCATGATGTCAGATCAGCATCTTGATGTGGCACACCTGTGAGGTGGGATGGATTATCTCAGCAAAGCAGAAGTGCTCACTATCACACATTTAGACAGATTTGTGAACAATGTTTGAGAGAAATGGTAATATTGTGTATCTGGAATGAATTTTAGATCTTTAAGTCCATCTCATGAAAAATGGGAGCAAAAACAAAAGTGTTGCGTTTATATTTTTGTTGAGTGTAATTTGGGGAGTTAGGTGCATGACAGTAAGCATACAGATATTCTTATTTAAGTTTGATAAACTTTACAGAAATCTGTGTTAAATTAGGCGGACTAGGCTCTGGTTCTTATGACACAGTAACCAATCAAATGTTGTATAAAAACAATGACTGTTGCCATTTCTATGGGTCCAAGTCCAAACTTCTGCAATTGCAATAGAAATGTATATTCAAATATGTGGCTCCTCTAGTTGGTCGGCAATTTAAAAGGAATTCCTCATCTAAAAATATAAATGTGTTCTTGCCTTGTGTATAAGCTCAATATGTTGTTTGCTTACCATGAGCGTCATACATAAAAACAAAACATATTATGTGAAACATCAGCTGATATATCATAATTACTTTTTTCTCCCTTTTCTCCCAGTAACACACTGCCATAGCACTGAGGTCCTTCGTTTTCACTGCATTAAGGAGGGACTATACCACATGTTGTGTCGTAGTTAACCAAAGGCCCAACCACTTTAAAGAGTCTAAATTGATGCAATTCCATCTCAAACTAATCCTCTGGTTTAGGCTGAGGGAGGCGGGGATAACCTGGTAGACTGATTATTCAACCACAACTATGATCTTTGGTTACATGGCGGCAAACCACAATCACCAGATGCCACTCGAGTACCTGTTTGTATCAGAAGTGGTTGGTTTCTGTGGGTTCATAATAATGAAGACCACACAAATGCGCTTGAAGAGCTAGACATTTGACACTTTAAAAACATGGCAATATGACACTGTCCACAGTTCCATTGTTCTCACAGACAAGCTGTTGATGGTCAGTCAATACTTGAAAACTGTAGACTGTTAGATGGTAAACCAAAAGGTTTAAAAAAACATCTTTATTTATAAAGTTATGTTTTGCTAAACTTGAAAAAATATGGTGTTTGTTTATTGTTCAAAATCCTGCTAGAACAATGATGAAATTAAAAACGTACTCTACACTTCCTGTCCAGAATCAAATGGCACACAGACAAGCTGGTGAACCCAGTGGAGCATTTAGTAACGGAGCTAAAGACAGTGGAGCTAAAGAGCTACATATTTCCAGTTATTAATGTAAAACTGTACAGTTCTTAGAAAGGACAGTTGACAAAGCTGATATGAATAACAAGAACTAGTGTGAATAATTACTTCTGCTGTTATGAACTCACTGACGAAACAATGCTCAGGCCACCCAGAGATACCCATTAAGAGCCTCAACTCACTTGCTAGAGATGAAACAGTTACTCCAGGCTGGTGTTTTTTCCTGCCTTGCTTCAACTTTTAGTATCGATGGCAGGGCGTTTTATTATTTATTTTTATTTGCCACAGTGGAAGAAAGAAGGTGGCAATGAAGATGGAATTTGGACACACCACTGGAACAGTTGAGTTCACAGAGAGCAGTGCCTGAGTGTGATTAGCTGAGCTGCAGTGTTGCTTCGCCAGCTCCAGTGAAGCCAGTTCCCATCTGTCAAGTGTTGGTGTGTGTGTGTGTGTGTGTGTGTGTGTGTGTGTGTGTGTGTGTGTGTGTGTGTGTGTGTGTGTGTGTGTGTGTGTGTTTGTAAGAAAGTGTGTGTGTGTGTGTGTGGCAGGGCTGTACGCTTATTTTTTTAGGTGGTAGCACTGGTGCTAGCAAGCAAAACAAATCAGTAGCACAAAAATAAATTTTGTAGCACACAAAGTATGATCGAAAACTTGCATAACCTTAACCCTTGCATTTCGCTCTAATTACCTTTGAGCCTGTCATCTTGGTCTCATTTAAGATTCACAATTAATTTATTATATTAATAATAATACATTTCTTTTGAAAATGTCCTTCTGTTAATTAAAACCAAACTTTAAAACATGAAACATAGGCTATTAAATAAATAAGTATACATATTGGTACAATTTAGGATAAATTAAATAGGTTGTTGTGAATGTGTTTGGAGTATTTGTTTAAATAGACTACTGTGGCATGCTCTCTGCAGCTGAATGAGTTGCCTTTGTAGCTAGAGCACTGCAGGGCTGTCAAGCGCTAACTTCCTGTTCTTACCGGCTTCAAAATAAAAGTCAACTCACGTTTGGCTAGTAACAGGCTTTTAACGTGAAGGCGCACAGGAAATGTTCTGTTTGCACACGCGCTAACTTAACTGCATTAATGTTAAGAGCCGTCTCCTTCCGGTTATTGCCGTTGGTGAAGTTTTTAGATGCTAGAATCGCCGCACAAGCACAGATCCCGAGGACACGTCTTTCACCAGCCAAAGGGGAGGGTGGACTCAATAACTTACTTGCCTAAGACTACATTTACCCACCTTTGGAGAGTGTTAATGTAGAGCCCTCTAAGCAGTGTTGTGCAGCGCACCTCTGTTTCTCAAAGAGACAGCATCTGATCATTAGCAAGCTGTCGCACTAGCCTGGTCCAACCAGACCATCGTGCTTCATTTCATTTGTACAGAAAAATTTAATTTGAGCGGAAGTAGGTAGGCGGGCGGAGCCAGGCTACTGTCGCACTAGTGCGAGTGGACTTGTATTCATCATTGCACGTGATCAATTTCAGTAGCAAATGCGATCAAAACTGTCGTACTGTACAGCCCTGGTGTGTGGGGAGGTGATTGAAAAAGGGGGAGAAGAGCAACACACTCAGAGACAATAAGAACAGAGCAAAACAGGAGGGACACACAATATGGGATTGGTATGTCTGACTACCATCTGAAACTGAGGCGATGTGTGGCCCGGTACCATGGTTTCAGAGTTACACCCACAACAAATAAACAAAGGAGTTTGGGCAGAGACTGTGTGTGTGTGTGTGTGTGTGTGTGTGTGTGTGTGTGTGTGTGTGTGTGTGTGTGTGTGCGCGCGCACAAGAGAAACTGTGAGGGATCCGAAACCGCCGTGAATCTCACCGTGGCACACGCAGGCGCCCACACAAGCACACGAGCGCATGGGCCATGATACGTCTCAGGGATCTGTTTCCCTCCTTAGGTAACAATGACACAGGGCTTACAGAAATCTTACAGTGTTTTAGTTCGTTCGGAATCTCATGGAAACGCATCCAGCGCATTCCTAACACTCAACACTTTGTGTCACTGCATCCAATCCAATGGCTTGTGATGCAAATATAGCATCTGACGTGCCTTGTTCATGTTTTGGTAACTCAGGTACAAAGTCTCCAAGGGAAGGGTGCGTTGTCATGACAGTAGACAAGGGTGTAAAATTGATACCAGAGACAGTGAGCAAGATCCCTTTGATCACATTTCTCTGTAATCAACTAATCATTTGTGTCAAGTGTATGTGTATATTGTTTGTGTATTGGCACCTGCTTTCAAGCAAATTTACTCCAGCAGTGTACATAGAGAGAGTTATTTTTTTGTTTATTTTGTTTGTGTCTCTGTTTATGTTAAGGCGGGGCACTGGGACCTTTTTCATCCTTTCCAGATTTTTGTCAGCTAAGGTTTCGGTGGGTTAGCTCATATGGAAAGTTGATTCCAGACCTTGCTTCATCTCACATGGTTTCAATCACCTTTTTCCCGCAGACGTTGAAGGTCCTGAGGCAGACCTTCGCTTCAGGAGCAGGCAGGCTGGGCTCAGGGGAGCCAGGGAATCAGAGGGGGAACGGAGAAGGAGAGGGCAGAGGAGAAAGCATGGAGGGAGTACAACTTTTGCGCTCATCTCATTTCCTTATTTAGGGCCCTATGAAATCCGTTTTATTTTTTTCCAAATTCCGTTTTATTTTTTCACAAATTCCGTTTTTTCCGTTTGAATCTCATGACTTCCGTTTTTTTACAATTAACACTCATTTCGTCATCAGAACGAATGTCTAATTTTTGCGAACAAATAATATTCTAATAATTTAATCAGATATAAGGCTAAATTTAAAATACATCACAACATTGCACTGTTTTTTGTGCTTAAAAAAACGAAAAAACAAATTTGTTGGGTAGGCTATAGGCAATAGGCTATAACAGAAAATAAAGCCATTCATTTTGTGCTTCAAGTGAAACATCAGATTTCTGCACGCGCGGTTTCTTTATAGGTCCATAGCATGGACAATATCCATGGCTGTGTGCAGCCCGTAGCCGCAGCAGCCACTTGGCAAACCACCACGGCCACGCCCCCCTGCGTTACACTACAAAACTAATAAAAGACCGCCGCCTCCCAGTCCCGCCCTTTGTTCAAATTATATGGAAAATTAATGACAACAAGGACGCCGGTATTAAATGAACAAAGAGGTAAGAACACCTTAATTCAAATCAGTCACTTCACTTGATATATTCAAGCTTGTTTTGCATTATGTTATTGGGCTGGTTGACACACCAACACATTTTTGTTCTAAAATGTTGTCAACATTAATTGAATGAATGTATTGAGTAACTAAGCTTAGAGGTTACTGTGGGAAAAATATGTTCTGAGAAGACATCAAGTGTCATAGATTTAATATAATTATTTATGCACGCTATGATTTTTTCTCATTTGTCATACTGTATCACATCATGGTCACAAACTTCTTCTACCACATTAAAACCTATCTTTTCAATATACAAACAGACAATAAAAGTCATGGACCGGAAACCCATGAGATGGCATCACTGTGGCATTCTAAAAAAACACAACCTTTTCACCTTTGATAACTTTATTAATTTGAGTAATCTTAAATTGTTTTTCAAGTGTGTAAATAACCATGTGTCACCACTGTTGTCTGAATTGGCCATCAGACGTCAGAGCTCTCGTCGGGAAAATACACGAGCCTCCATCAATGGTGATTGTCTTGTTCCAATGCACAAGACATCTTTCGGTCACTCTGTTTTCTCTGCAAAGGGGGCAAAATTGTGGAACCTCTTGCCCACTAGTCTAAAACTAGAGACTAATAGCAGCACTTTTAACAGAGAACTTAAACAATGGCTCAAATCAAATCAACAGTGCTCACACAAATAATTTACAACTGGTGTATTGTTTGATCATGCTGCCTTTGTTTTACTGTACGTAGCCTATATATATATATATTTGACTTATTATATTGCTGCACTGTACTCCATTGTATACTGCATTTTTACTCTTTTAATTTTCAGTTTTTATCAGTATTCTGATCTTGTTTTTGTTTTGACTTGTTTATTGTGTTGTTTTTAAAAGCCTCCTGTGGACAGGTGTTGTAAACTAGCATCTATGCTAACACACTGAAAACATTGCATCTGGTTCGTCCAATGTCATTGTCATGTCCATAAACAAATAAAATCAAATCAATCAATAATAATGGTGAATTGAAATTGGATAATTGGATAACCCATACAATGTTGAATACATATAGAATAATTACCTTTATTACAGTTTAACCAAATGTTTTAACAATAGGCTACTGGAGATATTTGAAAGCACTACACATGCATTGTAGGCTATTCAATTAAATTTGTGTCAGCGAAACCGTGAATGTTCTCTTTTACTTTACATAAAAATGAATGCAGAAAAGGCACACATTGCTTCATAAAAATTCACCAGAATGCAGGAAATTAAGTGTTTAATGCTCAAAATTTTCTGGGGGGGAACCCCAGACCCCCACTTACAATATGTCCACACCCAATGTTTAATTAAAACCTGTCCTACGACTTAGCAATTCATGAATTTGTTTATTTTAATAAGATTTTTGATGTTTTATCACATTTTCCAATTGTCTTTTATTTCTGATTTATTATGAACAATATGTAAACTTGCAGGACACTAGCAAAAATTATTGGGTGGGAAAGAGGACACGGTTTTGGGTCCCTTGGCCAAAAAATCTCACTCCAAACTTTTGGTGAAACTTGGCAGCCCTGTGAAACATTAAATATAATTTTTACATAAATAATAAAGTCCTTATAAACTTTTCAAGAAGCTGGACTAGAGTGAATATTGGACAGGCTTTATAGGTCCATGGCTTTTACATGTGGGACAGCGCTTCACCTAACAGCTGGCTGCAACACCAACCTACAGTCTATTGTGCGACGGAGAGCTAGTTATCATTAGCATCAGCATTAGCCGACATCACGGCAACAGCTGAATAATGTAACACATTACACAAGTTACACTACATGAAAACAACGGGCTGTAGACGCTAGAGTTATAATTGCGTGTAGGAAACATTGTTGAGACTGGAATTTCGTACCACAGCGGCCGTTCCATAATACAACACTCCCTTTAGCAATGGCTGAATATAAGACCTCCCTGTGCTGTGTATCTGCGGGAGCGAGTGGCATTAATAACTTAAAAACAGTAAACGTTTAACATGATTACGTGCTTTTAGATGCTTTAATCATATGCCGAATTTATAAACAGACCATATTATTAACAATAAATTAAGTTGTGTACATGTCAGAATTACGTACATGGATATATTCATACGTAAACATTGAATAGACAGATTTGTGAGGGGGGTTTGGCGCTGTGTGTTACATTAGCGATCCTGCGGCCAGGCTCTACTTTTCACGGCAGTAGTTTGGTCTTTAGATGTCGCCAAACCAAAATTCCTCTCTAATTCTGCTTTAATTTCAACCGTGTTGTTTCCCTTTGCCTTGGAAATTTAATTTCACCAAAATAATGGCGAATTCCGTGACATTCCGTGTTAAACAGTAGATTACGTTTTTATTGCCCGATTCCGTGATTCCGTCCGTGTTTTCGTTATCGCGGAAATCATAGGGCCCTACTTATTCCTCCTTATATTTTTGTATCATATCATATTCTCTTTCTGTAGGCTCCTTTAAGTTGACCCTGTGTCTCATCTCATCTGTTTGCCTCACCAGTCTTGTCTATTTCAACTTGTTCTCTCTTCTCTTTACTCAACTAATTTCCTCTCCTTCTGTTGTCCCTTCTTGTATTCTTTTCTTTAAGTTAAACTTGGCCCAGTTGATACCTGCCGTGCTTGATAACGATTGTCTACCCTCCGTCCTTCCGCTGCTGGCCAGGCCAGGTCGGCGCTCGCACTGCTCCAAAAGATCCGGCACGATTGCTTCTTGCCAATACGTCACCACGTCTTAATAACTGCGGGTCTGGGTTTTGGAGTGCATTTGTGTCCGGTTACTTTTGACTTTTGTTACTTTTAATATTCTCATCCGCACAAATTTGCAGCAGACATTCCTCTTCTGTATCAGACCAACGCAAAACCCTTCAGCATAATTTTTTGAAATGTCCTTTGTACGCATGGACGTATTGCGTCGCAGGGGACAGTCTCATATGAATTGACATCAACACACCTCTTCCAATCGTGCCAGGGCCAAGGAAGTGTACCCTGCTTGATCATGGAGCATTGAGCACACACTGGTTAAACAAACTACACACAGTATGGACAGGTAGCAGATCAGAGAAAAGTGATTTTGACAACAAGCGTTCTCCATTATCACTGACTCCACCTTTCATGTTACTGATACAACATTAAACAAAAAGACCTTCTGTTTTCTTCTCTTCTTATTTAGAAGGATTTCTCTCACCACCACTTTCAGGATTGGGTGTGTTCACATGGATCCTGTGGAGAGGAGGCTCATCCAGGGGTCACCTCAGGTCAGTGGCAGGCACTGCAGGAGGATGTGACTCTGCAGCCTAACAAGGGTCTGCTGATGCGGGCCCACAGATCTCATCTGTCAGTGTAGAAGTATTCCAATTCCTTGCCGGCAGTAGTAAGCTACATGCAACAGTGAAGTTATGAGGGAGTAGCTGTGGTGGCTGATGCCTGAGGGGAGAAAACCGCGCAATTGCCAACGAGGAACTACGCTGTGATTGCCTCTCCCAGTTTTGTTTTCATTCTCGTTGGGGTCGGAAGTGTTATTTGGGTTAGTATTTGGAGTGCCGGTTTATAAACAGGACTTCTGTTCGATGGGAACTAGTCTGGTAGACACATTTTTTGTCCTTTCTCTGTTTTTTTTCTGCTTAATTCACTGTGAAAAAGGAACAATAACATGTCATGAAATGTACAATGGAGTCTCAGAGCAGATACAGTATATACTGAACCATGACAGCCTGCACTCAATGTTTTTCAAAAAATATCTTGGCTTTCAGTGTGTCTTTGTCATTTGGCTTTTAGTTTAACAAATATGATCTAATCACACTTGGGAAAAGCAGCTCTGCATAAAAAGAAATAATACATCACAAAGGCTGAAATCATTCTTGCCAGGTGTTAAAAATGTTAATAAATTTGCCTCGAGACAAATAACCATGTAGGTTGATTTTAATGGAAAATGTTGAGTTTATTACAATGTGGATATCATTTTCATAGTTTTGTCCATTGTGTCTGTTTGTAATAATACCACTATACTCACCAAGTGTGTGGGAACGCAGCAACAACAATCACCAAGTGGTGGATAGAGTCAGATGTGCCTTAGTGGCAACATGCTCACGATTACTTGAGCTTGTTGGAATGCTTATATTGGCCAATTAGCATTAAACAACAATATCAAAGGCTGATGGAAATGTCATTTGTTTATCCAAATATGAAGACATTAGCCAAGCTTTGGACAAATTATAGTTTTGAACAGATTATCTTACCAGACAAAAAGCAAAGGGATCAACAAATGTAATACCATTTCTCCTGAGGGGACTCTTTATATCTGAACCAAAATGCATCACTGCATTTTTGGTATGCCACCAAAGTCAGTGTACTCAATGTGAGGGGATCATGAATTTCAGTAACATAGTCAATCAAATAATTGTTAAGACATATTTAAATTGATGTTAGTTCATCTGACAATCATCTCAGAAATAAATACACACATTTTCTACAATGACTTAACTATTCCTTTAAATCTTTGGAGGAATCATATAACTCCCATTGTCTAAACAATGTGAAGTGGCTGTACATTTGTAATTACATTGGCTATTTCAAACCTTTCAAAAACAAAAGTTTCGGGGAAAGGTTCAGTCTCTGGTTAAACAGCAGTTACAAAATACAGGCTTAAAAAAAGCCAGTACATTGTTTTACTGTCTGCATGGGCCAGACAGGTCAGTTGGCCACGCTGATTAAGATCTGCTGTGGGGCTGCATTCTACAACAAACAAGTGCCCGATAAATGGCAGGACGGGTGGGGGGTTTACCCAAAGCAGCAGACATAAACACAGCAAGCCTCATGGATGGAGGAAGGTAATTTAGATACACGACCGCCTTTAGCTCAATTAGGATTCAATGCCTGTGAATCCACAGGGCTTTCGCTGTTCGCCGGAGAAGGGAAAGGGGAAAAGTACATGGCAATTACACGTGTTCAACAAAAAATGGCAACAGAGGAGGAAATGAGAGAGGAAACCAAGGTGAAGTCTAAGATCGCAGCTGTCTGTAAGTCGGCCATAGAGGTAGGGTTGCATTGGGGATGGCCAGAGGGCTTTGGTGGAGTGTGCTGGTATTTCTGACACCGATCTTCAACTGACTAAACAGAGATAATACATCTGGTCCACTCCCTCTCTGGGTCAGACCAGCAAACCTTATCCAAGATCAATCTGATTGAATATCAGTCGTCTTTGACAGAGACTGACAGCCCGTACAGTTAAATAGCCCTTTGCAGTGTTAGGGTTGTACAGATTGGAAATCTGCACTGCAGGCTATGTTTGATCTCATTTAATATAAGATATTCTAGATCTTCAATGAACTTTCTGTCAAAACTCTGCAAGTTGATGCCAGGTATACTAGCAGCTTTAAAGGTGGAGTCAGCGATTTTGAAAAATGTATGATGTCAAGATCACTTTTTGTCACCATCAGTGAATATCTATTCAAGATCCGCTACCTGTCTCTTCTGTGTGTGCGCTAAAAAAAGAATCCAGTGTTAATACACAGCCTAGGCTCTGTCACGTTGCTTAATACTGTGGCCCCCTTTGTTTACATACCCTTTATTTACACAAGTTAGAAGAGCATACTGCAGGGGTTGACACAAAGGTTTCAAAAGCACTTGCCCATAGGGCATGTACAGGTAATGTTTTACTTTCCCGAATGTCGTGTTGACGTGCCCAAAAAAAACAAAAACAAATGTTAAACGGTGATATAGGCTTATTAAAATATACATTTTAGCGAACCTTATCTCTTAAATGCAAGAGCTTGGTCCTGCTTTGGCATCGTGAAAGGGCCTCTTTGTGCCAGGCATCTGGCCTGGTTTTGGGGGTCTCTGAAAACTCAGTCTAGCTCAGATTCAAGCTGAATGTTAGCCTCCACACAAATGTGTTCAGAAAAATTTAACGTATTTAAAATGGTCACATTGTGCCAAAAAGTGATTATCTGCCATAAAATGATTAAAGTCCACCATGTTAAAGCTATTGCCCAGTTATACTGTAAGTAAGGAGGGGGATCATTCATTTATTTTCAAATTGATACCATCATAAAGACTCCACAATCCAAATCTTTATCGATACTTTTCTATTATTTTGTTAAAAGAGAACTGGTATTATTGCTTTAATTGCTTATAAGATGAGCAGAGCTCAGGATAGGACCTTAAACAGGTCATAATTCCATATTTAGGCTTACTAATTATTTTATATTGCTGGGAAAAAAAGTTTTTCACCCAAACTGTATTATTCAAGCTTCTCGTGAAAAACTATAAAATATTTTTTCTTGATGTTACATTTGGACACATCATGATGTCCTTTTATTGACCTTTGCCTAATAATCAGAGGGACTTGCTAAACAGTCTCTCGTTTGTTGATCACGGCTGCTTTGAATGAATGATGAGACGGTGCCGAGCCCGTCGGCAGCGGCTCAGTGGACGGGTTTTTTTTTTGGAGACAGAGTTGAAGCGGATTGAAGGAGTTCCTTAAACACAGTCGAAGATACAATACTTTAGTTTTGGGGCGACTGTGGCTCAGGTGGTTAAGCTGGTTGGCCAATGATCCTAGGGTTGGCGGTTCGATCCCCGCCCGGCCACTTGTGTCATGGTCGTTGTGTCCCTGAGCAAGACACTTCACCCACCTTGCCACGTGTGAATGTGTATGACTGCTGTATGTTTGAGGTGGTGGTCGGAGGGGCCGATGGCGCGGAATGGCAGCCTTGCTTCTCTCAGTCTGCCCCAGGGCAACTGTGGCTACTATCGTAGTTTACCACCACCGGTATGACTGTGTGTGAACGAATTGAATCTGGAACCCTGTAAAGCGCTTTGAGTACCTTGCAAAGCGCAATATAAATCCAATCAATTATTATTAGTTGAAGATGACCCGACTCTACTCGATATTTAAAATTACATCATGTGACCTACTGGACTCCATAGCGGTATCGATAAGCTCAAACGTTAGGCCTATTGATTTCTGGGCATTGAATATAGCGGAACCAGGTCCGTATAGAGCCGGTTTTCGGAACGTAGAGAGTGAAACTGCGCACACACAGGCTGTTTTGTGTTTGAGAGAGAGAGAGAGAGAGAGAGAGAGAGAGAGAGAGAGAGAGAGCGGAGCGTGATGCTGCTGACTGCCGCGCGCAGCTGCTCAAATTGCAAATATAGCCGATCTATTTTGTGTGGGTTAGCGGGGAAAAAAATTGTTTTGCGGACTCTAAAACACATGAATAGATAGCCTAGACTACTGACAACCCCTCTAATATCCACTTGCCCGTCCGGGCAACCAAAAAGCAATCTCAACTTGCCTGAATATTATTTTCACTTGCCCCAGGCAAGCGGGAAACCGTTAGTGTCAATTGCTGTCATACTGTAGGCTGTGTATTAAAACCAGATTTTTCAGCTCACACACAGTACAGACAGATAGCGGATCCTGAGGAGATATTCACAGATTTTGACAACAAGAATTCTCCAAAATTGCTGACCCCACCTTTAAATTAGGGGTGTGCACGTGTACACGTGTAACCGTTTAGTAAATCATAACCGTTTAGGAAAAATCAATAAACGAAAACCGTTTAAAAAAAAAAATCTTCAAATTTAAAATTTTCTTTTTTTCAAAGTTTTTAAATATGTTCTGGAGACACACATTTATTGATTTTACATCACTAGTAGGCCTAAACTAATTGGGGATGATAAAAGCTAGTCTGCCGAATCGGTCTGTCCCTCGGCGAGTGTGTGTCTGTTTGAGTGTGTGTATCGGCGCACACACACACACACACACACACACACACACACACACACACACACACGGGGAGTCGCCGTGCCGGTGCTCGACTCACAGCCACGGAAGAGTGATGAAAGATAACCTAAAGATTAAAGTTACTCGGTTGACGTGAACTAAGCCCGTAAGTAGCCCGAACTTTATAACACCTGTTCAACATGCATTTAACGTGGACATGTAGAAAGCGATAGGCTATATTAATCAGGAAATGAATGAAGCGCGATAATGACGGCGCACATGTCAGGCGAACGTGTGTGTGTGTTTGTGTTTGTGCCATGGACCTATCATAAGAGGTGTGTAAACGAGCGTAGTTCATTTCAACTGTGTCTTTACAGGCAAACGAACGCATGTGTGTGTGTGTGTGTGTGTGCGCGCCTACAGGACGGCGGGCGCGCGAAGACAATGACGTCACGGTTAACCGTGTACACGAAAAAAATTCCGTCGTGTACACGGTTAGACATTTTTGTAAACGTTCACACCCCTACTTTAAATATGCATTATATTATCAGTCATTTAACAGTAAACAAACAACAGGATTAAACTGGTCTCCATGTTCAAATGTCGGGGCTGTGAACCAGTAAGTCCTGAGGCTGCTTTGGCGTCAGATGGAGCTGATCCTTGAAGGAGCCAGCCACTATTTAAGGACTTCCCCGGCCTCAAATCTGCCATGACTCGACGCACCCACACAATGGGAATAATTGAAGGGGGTGGGGCATGCCATAATGCAGCAGGGTTAATTTACTCCAATCTGAGTGGAGTGGAGCTCAACAAGAGTGCACAAGAGCAACAGTTTGAAATAATTTTGATAAATAACATCCCGGTTAAAGGGTGACAATTGGGATCATTCAGGACCAACATACTGAATCGCTCAAGACCACGACGCTTATGGTGTATGTCATGCATAGTAATTACATGTACTGAGTTTTAATATAAATGTTTAGCGAAAAAGTGACATCTTGTTAATAAATCTGCGTAAAACAAAGCTGAACTTTCAAAGTGCCTCTTCTCTCCTTCTCTCCATAAGGATGCTTTTCCCATGTACTCATTATGTGAGCAGAAAAAAGGCTGTGGCCCTGTTCTTTGTATCACATTTTCGGGGGGTTTTAAGGGGTTGTTATGGTTTGCAGATGTCACCCTGCATAGCATTTGGAGGGAGTCATTCCCTGGTGCTGTCAGACGGCGACCCTCCTTTGGCTCTCCTGGGTGCGGAGTCAGGGAGGGGTCTGTGCAGGAAAATCCCACAGGGTGGACAAAAACATGGCTTCGGGTAGTAAACACGCCAATTTTTTCATATGAATACCTGAATTCAACAACATGACAGCACCAATATTGTGTGATTAAAGCCATTCCATGCGCATATGTGATAAAGAAACAACAGGCTTCAAATGAATAATTACACTGTCTATTTTCTTTCAGATTCTCTCTTCTGCTTTCTTTCTTTTTTATTATTATATTTTTTACTATTGTTCACTACTGTGTCTCATATAATAATGAAATTCAGAGGGTATGTGGTGTATAAGGCACGTCAACAGTCTCGCTAAAACAGCAAAGTTTTTCCTTTACGTTTTTTAAACGTTTTTGAATTTAGATAACAGTGTTTTGAATACTCTCCACATGTACAAGGATCCACAAAAGGGACCAAAATCAGGCCAGTAGATGTCGGTACTGAAACTATGTAGGATATATACTTTGCAGTGCAATTTGGCGCATGTATAAACAATCCGTTTCCATCTTTGGTCTCCGCTGATCACAGATCCTCCTCTAATCTAATCTAATGGTGCCGCGGAGACACCAATCTACACTTTGTTGGAGGAGCGTTAATATCAGAGATGCCAATACAAACCCAGCCTCGTAATCCACTAAAATAAAATACTTTGGAGTTTATGTTGAAAATGTTGCCTTTAAACATCCCCAAGCTCATCTAACCATCCATCCAAACCTTAAAATAATTTATAAACCAAGACAGCTGCTAAATAATGTGTTAACGGTTCAGACTAAATCTAAATAATGCTAATTTGAGGGAAAATCTCCCTCCTGACATTTAAGCCGACCAAAACTTCACACCCAGCAGAGGCCTCCCTGCCTCCAACACCTTCTCCCTCATCAGTGTCACAATTTCTGGACTTAAGTTTGAGGGGAGGAAACATAGGTCCCTCCACTGCGGTTAAGGAAAATCAAAAGGATGAAGGGAGGGGTGAGAAAAACACATTGCATCTTCATATAAATATTTCTTGCATTGAAGCCCTAGTGTGGGAAGAAATTCACAAACATTTTATGATGAATGATTTTATGGTGGAAAATGTGTTTTCTGCAACTTTCTGCTTCCGGTGGAAACTATAAAATGAGAGATGTGCTGTATTCCTGTATTTGAAAACCGCTCCAAAATAAATGTGGAACCCAAAGTTTAGTTCAGCCAGTAAGTCAAAGAATGTCTTCAGCAAAATGACACATGCTATAACAAAGCCGGTAGGGTGATTTTAAATTACACGATTCCAGCTTTAGCCTTTAAGGGAAAGCAAATGTTCATGCACGACTGCATAATAAATGCTTCTGATTTTGAGAAGTACTTAGGCACAGGACCAAACTAGGCTGAAAGGCCCAGGGACTGTAAACTAATATTGGTTCACAACACATGGTCGGGATTTCATAAGAGACATTAAGACTCAATCCTGGAGGACACTCCTGTGGAAAAAGTATGATTGATGAGCATAACTTCAGGTGTGTGTGTGTGTGTGTGTGTGTGTGTGTGTGTGTGTGTGTGTGTGTGTGTGTGTGTGTGTGTGTGTGTGTGTCACTGTGTGAGTTGAATAGTTGGAAGCTATTTTTAAGGAGTGGATAAAGGGAATGTATCTAAAAACTCCCTCTGTGCACTGTAAAGTGTTGTGGTAGCACACTGATGCTTTGAGAAGTGCCAAATACAAATAGTTTAGCATCCATGAAATATGCTTATTTACTTATTTGCTGATATTTATATGAGATGTCTGTATGGTAACTATTAGCTTTACTAAGTAGAGCCAGGCTACAACTCCGGTTGTGTTTTTGGACTTAATGCTGTGCTAAGCTAAACAGCTGTGGGCTGTGCTTCATATTTTCATATATGAGTATCTACCTTTCAGCAAAAGTGAAAAATTAATACATAAAATATTGAACTATTCCTTTAAGTTTGAAAATAATCCAGCAGATCTACCTAACTCTGATTGTAGTACAAGTCCATTATGCAGGATTGCTTTAAGTCATACACCATAGAAATAATAAAACTCCAAAAAAACTAAACATAAACAAATTAACTATTTTATTTTTTTCCTCCGGCTATTGCCTTGTAACCCAGACAACAATCCTTACTATATTATGGTCTGTTTTCGGAGGTCACGCCGCATGTCTGTGCACCACGCCAGACTTGGCCGTGTGCCAGATTCTAGCGATGGGTATCAGCATGCTTGCTGGCATTTGCACTCTTGAGTCATTACAGTAGTTCTGTAAATAGCAACCAAGCTTAAGGAAAAAATCTTAGATCAAATCAGAACATGACTACTTTTCCCTAAATGCTTCCCAAACCAGGGCACTCACACAGAACACACACATTATAGACTTCAGATTTTTTGTGAACTTAGCTCTGCGGATCAAAGGGCTGCTTAGATCATGACTCAACCACACCTTTGCTAGGATCCTTGTCAAATTGTTGCCACACTGTTTTAATGCAAGTTGAAGGAGAATCACTGCCGTCTCTTTTGACGTGTCGTGTCCCATTCATACTTTTGATTAAGATTCTATACCAGATGACCAGCATCCCAGATTTTCTTTCATGGGAGCATAGCATGTCAGAACATAAGAATTTAGAAGTGATCAGCAGCAGCCTCTGCACTCTGGTAAGGCTCCCACAAAATGAATTGAGATACTACAATAACTTCACAACACACCTCCCCAGTCCCAGAGGTTACATTCAGACGACAGTGTGGCTGTTAATCTTGATGATACAGGATACAACGGCTCCGCTATGGCTGCACTGCTGGCTCCCCTTTCCCCTCCATTTAGGTGACACGCATCTGATATTTTATTTGTTGTCTTAACTAGGGGTTTATTTACGAAGGTCCTAACTTTTGTGGTAGTAGGAGGTTTGAATTCCAATTGGTTTTACTCTAGAAATATGGGTGTTTAAATGGTCAAACATCAGATATCATGCTTTTTTCTTGTGCACCCAGCCTGAAAGATTTTTTATTATTTGACATAACATTTTAAGATATTGATTGAATGCCAGCTTCTCCTTACTGAAAAAATAAATGGAAAAACACATGAACAGACTTTTCGTTCCTAATTTAGGATGTTATAAGAGACTGCATTTGTGCCACTAAAGTGCTTTAAAACAGATGTGTATTACCATGTAAATATAGCCTGAGTCCTATGGGTCGGGTTTATGCTGAGTGGGGAAATGTAGTCAGTGACATTTGCGTGCATTGAGAGTGCAGTCGTATGTCATGTTTCTTTGCTGGAGGTTTTGGTCTGATCCAGGAATGTGTAGGAGGCCCCATAAAGTGACATCACCATCCTCTGTACGACTCCCCAAAGCTGTAATGATGACCAAGACCTAGGTCATGACCTTGTGGTCCGTCAATAAGGAGCTCAAAGACAGAATGATGCAATTAGTTTTAACAAGTGGCATCGACTTGGCACGAGTGAGAACATGTTTCCCATAGTGCAAAATTAAACTGAAAATTAAAAAGACTTTCAGATCTCACTGTCCAACATTGCACAGTTTCAAAACAGAACTCTTTTCCATTTCATACCAATATGTTTACAATCATTGAACCATAACCTTCACTTGTATAAGACTAAGCTACAAGCTAAAGTCAGCTTGCTAACATGCTAAATTTAGCAGGTAGAACACCATGCTAAAACTTAGTACAGAAAGGATTGTCATTACTCTGACATGATTTGAGTCATGAAGCAAAGGATTGCACACAGTGAGACTTTGACCTGATGATGGTGCTATATGGAAAGTTCGAGCACCACAGTAATTACAGTAAATCATGACGGGGACATGAATGTCTGAACCAGATTTCATGGTAATCCATCAAATCGTAGTCAAGGCATTTCACTCAAAACCACAAATCAACCTCATGGCGGCGCTAGAGGAAAAGTGAGTATGATCACCACAGTCAGTAGAATAAATCTCCTGGGAACCATTACTGTTTGTACAAAATGTGTGCCAATCCGTCTCCTAGATTGTTGGGTGGAGAAGAAATTACAAACTGATTTCCATGTAATGCAGTCTGATGCAACACCACCACCAAACCACAGAAATTAAGCATCTAAAGTACTAATCTCATATACTCAAAGCATAATGTATATTGCAGAGCATTACATCATACAAGTATGTATATTTTTCTAGACATATTTTTGGTCACTAAATCATCTCTTTACTGCTGATTCTTTTGGATGTTATAATGAAAATGTAGCAGAGTGGGGTAAACTGCCAGATTATCGCGTCAGCAAAGATAAGCTTAATCATTGTTGTTGTGAGTCCTACTGCTTATTGTTAAGGATTGATAAGCAGATAAAGTATTTAATAGCACAACAATCTCTAAATTACCAATTACTCATGCCAAACTTAATAGTTGAGCCTTTCCTGTATAAAAAACACTTACACTAGGTTTTTGCCGCATATTACTAAAAAAAAATAAAAGTTATTCCAGAGGTTAAAGTTATGTGATAAAAAGATTGATAGTTTAGTTACCAAAGCAGTTGGTTACACTGGTGGTACTAACACCCATTCCCCATGATATAAAGCAGTGGTGGAACATTTATCATCAATGGCCACAGACAGTATATATTGCTGTGTGTATATTGTGATACAGAGAATGACTCTGCAGCGGTGGTCCGAGTGTGTGTGTGTGTGTCAGTGCTGTGGTGGTCTGAACCCTGAGTTGGCTCCCGCCCAGCAGCTCCGAGGCAAACCCTTCTGCCAGGCGAGGCCTCACTGTGGGAAACGGCCTCAGTGTTATTGTATGTGCAATGAATTGCTGATGACGCATTTGTTTATACGCTTGCTCAAATAATGGGAACATTAAATATTTGGCCTGAATAATAATAATCCATTTCCTTGCCACCACAGAAATATAACTGATCACATGGAAATTAAAAATAAGCAAGCAAGTCGACAAGAGACTATATTTCGAGGATATGATGAAGATTTTGTCTGCACACACCCTTCATGGTGAACATTACCTCAGATTTATGTCCATCATTAACTGGATACGCCCTTCACATATGGGCAGCAACAGGTTTCTTTGCAAAATCATTACGTTGCAAGATTGATTAGAAACTAAGCAATACTGTTTCAAATTTAAAATAATGTATTGAAGGCTTATGGAAATTCTGATCAAAATTTTTAATCTTTGTTTGGCGTCAGTGTTTGGCATTAAAAATAACGCCTGGAATAAAAGGATGATTCAAACGTGTGCTTTATGTCTACCCTTACAGTCAGCATCTTCAGTGGAAACTCTAAACTCTCACTCTGCAAATCCTTCCATCTAATACGGACAACTTTCCTCTCACTGAATCTGACCACAGAGCTGTTATTCTCCCTTGTGACAGATATTCCTCTGTCAAGAATTATTACACTCTCCCACACTCATTCTCACACGCTCCTCGCCTTTACAAATGCAGTGGGAGAAAATTCTCGGAAGAAAACAAAAGAAAAAACTAAACTAAAAGCCAGGACATTTGAGGATCAAACACAGGAATATAACACCATAAACATCACACGCATAGTAAGGGCTCTTTATGGGCCAGCAGCTCTCTTGACGGACAGGCAAGCATGGTGGTTGGCATGTAAAACGGAGGGAGGTCAGGTCTATTCACTGACTTTCCTGTTTATATGAGGCGTGATTTGTCTCGGGCTGAATTTGTCGGCTGAGCAGGAGGAGTGTTTATAAATGGCTGACTGGAGGAGAGGAGAGGAGCTTGGTAATTTGAAAAAGTGAGGTTTGCTTATGAGGGTAAAGGGTGGTTCCATTATGGTGTAAGGTTTGCAAACACTTAAGTGGGTTTGGAGGAGCAAATGTCCACAGCAATGTAGAGGCCAAATTAAAACTATAGTGTGTAACTTTTTCATATAAATTAATGTTTTTAACATCCAAGCCATTGACAAACGAGTTGACACAAAGTTGATTAAGCCTATCAGCTACACAAAACTCTATTACCCCCCCCCCCCGAAAGTTATCCATGCATGTGTTCAATGGAGAAATCACTGTTATTGTAAGGGTTGGAATTTTGGAAATACTAAAGTCATCATTTAAAGGTCCTCAATGCCCCTCAGCTTTCAGAAAAATTTGATCGGGCATCAAAAGGATTTTTTTTTTTTTTTTAGAAATGAACAACTTAAGTACTGACTGGAAATTAAAATCTTGTCATTTAAATTGTTTGCTTTAAACCATCTGGTCTCTGTGGTCTACATGACATTTAATATGATACCTTTTTACAAAACATAACTTCAAACTTCATTCTAAATGAAAAAAAATCATATAAAATTATGCAGTTGCTTGTTTTCGGTCCTTACAGGGTCAGTGAAAAGTCACATAGTTCGTTAAAATATGAGCCAAACTTTTAGGGAAAAGATAATTTGAATCAGAGTGTGTTAGATTACATTAGCAGTATAACTGACAAATTATGTTTAAAAATAATTGCAAAATTCAAAAGCGATGTTACATTCATTGAGTAACAGCTGCGTTGCTGCTTTTGTTGGCCGAAAAGTAGTCAGATGTCGATGTTGTATGTATAACAAGGAATCAGCCGACAAAATACTCACTACATGTAAGTTGTTAATCACCCACTGAGAAACTATTCCCTGCAAACCTTGTGAAAGTAGAAAATGCTTGAAACAACTCCTAAACAGATGTACAGTATTTGTTTTTCTGTGCAGCTGTTATCTATCAGTAGATGGGAGTAAAACAAGTCATCTTGCCTGTGTATCTTTCGCATACATCACTTCTGATCAGCCTCGATCATTTTGCTGACCGGACTGTGATGAAATACTGTAAGTCACATAAGGCATCCGCAGGGATAAGATCCTATTCATAGTTCAGGCAATTGGGAGAAATAACCAACCTGATACATAGCAAACCAAAAGAAAAGTGCTCAATTCATCAAGCTCAGCCCTCTTCACCAAAGCCCCTTTTTCCCTAATTTCTTCTCTTGGCTATTATTTTAAGGTGATACATGTGTTGTAATGTATACTCTTCTGCCCCAGAGAGAAACAGTGTGGACTTTAGGAGAAGAGGACCCAGTTTAAGACCTATCTAACCGCGGTACTAATGCAATCGGTTGTCTGGGGACTTGCAATGTCAGCTCGCCTTCTGGCATTCTTATCATCACCCACACAAAACCCCACCTTACAATCAAACTGGATTCTGGAAAGGAAGTTCTAAGTGTCAGAGGCTTTTAATTTAGCTGCGGTCCTTCTTTGTCAGCATCTAAGAATACTAATGGAGAAGTAAGAGAGCACCAACCCTGCTTTTTTTGTGTCTTTCTGTGCGGGAAACATGTGAATAAGGCCGTCAATTACAAGGAGAGTGAAAATCTTTGAAAGACAACTGTGGCTACAACTTGCTGCCTAGGGGATAGGGAACCATTTAAAACCCTGTTATTTTAAGATTCAGCCTTAGACCACCAACACAATAAGGTATTCACGCTCTTAATAGCGGCTTGTTGGCACTGGTTAAGCCTTGTTTCCTCTTTAATAGTAATGATATCCTGTTCTGCACACTTTCTTTCAAAGGGACTCAGGTGAAGCATGGGTGGGACCTTCCGTTTCATGACATATTTTGTCCGAGCGATGGCTTTTCTTTGTGCTTGTGCATATAAAAGAGCTAAAGTATACTCTTTCATGCACTTCCTAAAGACACAGAACCCTTTAAAGAAACTCTATATATGTATGTTTTACTTGAAAACCGTCACACTGTCTCTAAACAGCTATCCTTGCTTGAAGCTACAGTACTTTAACAACATAAGTGCCCTGCTATTATCATATTACTTTGGTTTGTCATTTGTTCCAGAAAAAAAAAGAAAAAACTAAAACCTTACATGCTGGGGTTAGTCATTTACTCATTTAGGGCATTTTGTTATCTTAATGTAGCTTGCCTTTCATGACATAAGCATATTGCCATGCTTTTCTCAGAGCAATTGTTTCCATACCACTAAAGTACTGCGAGCAAACATATTTGTTAGATATAGCGTTTTTTGAACGCAGTCCAAAGCGGGCCCTATCTATGTCAAGAGTAATTTTGCGTTGTTACCTCTACAAAGTCAGTGAGGGACTCTGCAAAACATATGTGATGAACAGCCTGTGATATTTTCCCTAACCACACTTTTTTAAGAGTTACATTTCAATCTTTGTGCCTGCATTATATCTACATCAAATCCTTTTAGACATTTTAATCAATTGTGTGTATTCTAGAAAACAGATTTTCATAAACTACATCAGGCCCTGCAATTTGAATGGAATTCTACTGGTACCAATCCCACTCTGCAGCCTTGTCACTTTCTTGTTATATATATTCCTCTCTAAGCCTAACCAACTGCACAATATAAAACTATAGAGGGAAGGAACAAAGCAAATAATTGATACAATTGAATATGGTAGGCCAAAGGGAACCACACACATTTCTCTGGTGTTTTTGGATGAAACCAGAAGTAAAAGTTAAGTGATAATTGGATCCACATTTGTCAAGTCTTAAGAAAGGTGGGATGCCCATGTTGTTGTTCTTACATAAGTGCAGGATAATAAATTGAAAGCTAAATATGCGGTGCAATATATCAACAGCAATCAAAATTATAATCTGTCTTCGATTTGTAAGGCTTCTTTGGCATGCCTTTAAAGACCATAAAATACGTGACCCTCAGCCTTAAATGGGAGACATTTGTGTATAATATTTTCTTTCAAATGAGACACAAGCTTTCAATGCCAGTTCTAATTACCGTAAAACATTTCTGTCTCCAAAATGTTTTCATTGCCATTGTAATTAAGCCTTACTCATCGCCAGATAACGATGCATACTGCAAAGACTTCAAAGACCAAGATAGTGAAAGAATACTGTTGATGCTGACTTGGAAAACAAACACACAAATAAATGATGAAACAGGAAATTATTGCATATGTGTGTTCTTTCAGCAGTTTTTGATCTGAAGTCTGACATCCTCATGCCATTTGAAAGTATTTTTTTCCCCCTGCAGTTTCTGTGGTTGTGTTGAAAACAAAAATCATCTGTTGAAGTGGCTGTCCTCATTGTTGCCAAATGTAGCCAAGACTTAAGAGTCATGCGTTGGTGACTAAGACAAGACGTAATGTTGGCATGGGAGACAAACTTTTTTTACCATTCCTCCAGATTCCATCACTTTGGGGTGTGCTTGAGGATGAATAGACCAAGGTGCAAACTGATTTTGTAGACCTTGGCTAATGAGCTTTTCTCTTTCTCAAACAATTCACTTGTTCTTCTCACAGTCCCTTTGCTAAGCTTGCAGTTTGGAAGCTGGACAGCCTGAGGATGATCGGAGCGTGCTCGCCAGCCCTTGGAGTGTCTTAAAATGGACATATGCGTAGGAGCTTTGTATTGAGCATGAGATCTCTGGCAGGCTGCATCCATGGTGGCGTAGGCGTTCAAAAGACAACCAGGGGGTATATCAATGAAGTCATCCCTGACAGTAAAAATTGAGTTCCGAGTTGAAAGAAATAGCAGTCCAAATGCAGAGGCGAAAGAGTTGGATCGACATGATTTGCTTCATTTAGTCTAAACTATCTGTTCCAATGACCTCATTCCTCCAGGGCTTCCTGCTGGACGTACCCTCTTGGATGCCGATCAACCACTCCGGGCTGAATGATAGGGTGTGATCTGAATGGGCAAATCCATGAATGTTTTGCACATCAGTGTCCAGAGGAAAGGGCCATTATCCATGTTACATGCACCTACTTCTCTCCAGTCCACTCCAAGCAGGACCAGTCCACAATGGACCAGACCAGGCCTTCTGTCCCTCGGTGAGAGCTCTCTTTAGGTCAATGCGTTTGGTAAAAGGTCCTTAGAGGGTTATTTTGGATCCATGCTGCCAATATCGTGTGCAGACTTATTGAGATCTTAGTTCTCTCTTATTCCTCTCGCTAAACCTTTTTCTTCTGTTGAAATATCTTTTTCAGCAAATACATTTTCAAATGCAAAGGTTGGGTGAGGACACTTTAATTCGGATCGATAAATCTGTACTCTCAACGATATGGATATTAGCATTCGTTTGGAGTCATTTATCTGGCTACCAGATTAATGTAAGATGAGCATTTACTCAACCAACTCCTGAGAAAATCTGGCTTTTTAGCAGCTAACTATCACTAACTTTGTCTGTTTGACAAGTGGCGTTGGCCAGGTCATGTTCAGTGTATTTATAAGAACCAACTTTGGCTAGAAACAATGTTGATGACAGCTGGGTTACTGGCCGAAAACCAGAAGATAATCTATAAGGCACTTTTTAGTTAAGTGGAACTTCAGATTTGAAACCTTTTACATTACACAGTCATTTATCCACTGTTAATATACAAAAAGGCTTTAATTAAGAACAGTAGAACAAATCTCACATTAAAGTTGTTATTAGAGCACAATTCTTCCAATTTATTTAGAGGTTGTTGTGGTTATGTGTTGAGCCCATGGTGTGGTGTTGTTTCTGGTATTCTGGTAAGTGTATGAAGATATCATACAGCTGTGACATATTAAACACTGTTCCACCCAAGTTGAAGAACAATCACAATATGTTCTTTAAGAAAAGAACAAAAGGAAATAAACTGGTTTTAACCTCTGACATCCCCTTCACTCTCTCTTTCCTTTCGTCTTTCATTCTTTATCGCTCTCTTTTTGTTTCACAAATCTTTGTATCTCAACCGATCTGCAATACCTGTTACGTGACACCCATTGGCCCTCAGTCACAAAGCACTGCTTTGGGGACCAGGACAATAGCTTGGCCTATGAAGGGCTGCTAAATCCATAGGGTGGTGTGGCTGTGAGTTTACAGTCAGCTATTGTTAGCCAACACAATACAGAAGCACATCCCCTCCTTTTACAGTATTATGGCAATTGTGCTCTAAACAGCCATTCTGAGGGCTATTCCATGATCCGAGGTGATTTCCGCTTGCAAAGTATCATTTTTCAGGTTATTGATGTCTCATTTTGTTATTGGAGGCTTTCACACAGAAGGTCAATGGTTGTCATGTGTGTGTGTGTGTGTGTGTGTGTGTGTGTGTGTGTGTGTGTGTGTGTGTGTGTGTGTGTGTGTGTGTGTTTGTGAGAGCGAGAGCGAGAAAGAGATTGTGTCTAGGGAGAGGAAATCCTACAGATACATAGGATGTAGTCAGCTTTTCACCTTTATCCTCTTGCTCATTTCTCTTTTAATGGCTTTATTTTTCCTGTCCCCTGTGGGAAGATAGCGTTCTTGTTTGCAACCAATAAACTTTAAGGGCTCATTTCAGCTCTTTTTCTATTCACCATTAAATAGAAGAAAAACATTTTGAGTAATAATAATTATTTTATGTAGAAAAAATTGCCTCCATTAGTTGTAACTGCTTGTACCTCATTACATCACAATCAATCAAGTTCCCATTGTTAGTGTATGTGAACTTTATCTTAGAAAGGTTCATTAAATTTCACCATGCCATTCAATGTCTTTGACATGGTGCATGTATGGCCGTGAGAAGTTGATTGATGTGTGGATTGTCAGGTCAAATAGCTGCATCGTCAATATGTTTGAACACCAAGACCCTTTGACCTGTGATCATCTGTTCCCACCAACCTACTCCTACGAGTGTCACTCATGCTAAGTTGTACTTAATTGGCCTCAAACGCAAGTCAAGTGTCTGAAAGGATAGCGAACAAATTAATTTAAAAAAAAGTTTGACAATTAGTTATGTTAAGAATTTTAACGGCTTTCAACACCCTTTATTACATTAAAGCTGGTGAAATATGTATCTCAGGAATTGATTGGGACCAAATCAGAGCTAAAAAGAGAGTTTAAAAAAAAATATTGATTGTATATTCTCCGGGTGACTGGAAATATGACTCCAAATTAATGCTATTGTTGCCCAGTATCTGCTAGATATTTCAATGAAAAAGAGTGCATAACGTTTTCATATAAATGAATGTCAGTTACATTCAAGCCATTGCCATAGGAGTTGACAGAAAGTTGGTAAGGCCTAACAGCTCCACCAAGCTCTCTCTCAGTATGGCACCAGTACAAACTGGTATCGCCTCCGACACTGGAGCAGGAGCTCAGAAAAATCCCAGGAATCACCAAATAAATGTTTCAGTAGCAAATTCTACTGCTAAGAAAAAACCTGGACGTAAAGCACAAGGTATAAAATCCATGTGCGATCACCCAAGGCTTACTACTTGTATGCACAGACAGTGTTGTTGTTATAACACAAAATTCCTCATGGGGCCAACAGAAGTTACAAACTGTAGCTTTAAGCAGCTGCAGTATTGTTAGTAATAGGTAAACATGCTTCTGTCTGCACTTAATATTGTGAAATGGTCAATTTGTTTTTATTTTCCAACTTCAACATCATTATAAGTTAACTAGCGGAGTCCATGGGTCAGAGACATGACACATTTCTTGCACAAAGGGCACCTCATTGCCATGTGTGTTTGTGGTTGTATCTGTTCTAGTAAAATAAGCCAACCATGTACAAATAACTTTTGGATTACAGACCACACTAAACCAAAGCCTCTTCTCTTTAATTGGATCAAAGTTACTTTTTGAATCCACAAAATTACTTTTAATCTGTGACATGGCAAAATAGTTTCTGGTGTTTACTTGGCAGTGGCATAAACAAATAAGAGCTGGACCATATTATAGAAATACATTTGAAAATATTTGGAAATTCATGTGGTATTGCTCATTTAGCAAATCTTAAAAGGGGCTCACACAGCTTTTGGGCTCTTCCACTGATTTGGTAGTCAACCCTTCATGTCTGGTTGTTCAAATATTCAAAGCAATTTCAGTTTACAAATACTTTTAACAGGCCTTTAGCATGCCATCAACTGAAGAAAGTTTTGACAGGGTAAGGACAATATTAGACTTGGCACAAACTACACACACACATGCACACACCCTGTCTGAGAACCAGCTGGCCCTGGTAACCTCTGGCATCATGGCACTATGACTTGGGCCTTGTAGCATTGACCCCCAACCAGCTAGAGACAGTCCAGGGAGCCATGGGGACCAGTAATTAAAAATGGGGGGCTTCCCATGAGCCCACTCGTGGTCCCTAATTAAACAAAATCACATTCCTTGGGGAGATCCAAATTCATCCCTTTGAGTTCATTTTCCCACAGAAAGTGTTGATGAGAAGCTGGAAAGTGATTCCATCTCTGTCTCAGCAAACAAAATATTTACAAGTTTTCTGAAGCGTGGGTAGGGCCATTTTCTGCTAGGGTTGCACTGTTGTTGAATCATTAATAATCTGAATTACTTCAATTGGACATTTATAAAGCAAGGCTGATTTATTAAGCCATGCGGTTTGTTTGGTTAATAAACACAATGGGAGAAGGTTTGGTGTTTTCCTTTAAACTTGCTTTAACAGGGGTTCAATGTCTTGACATCGCTGAGCTTATGGGAGAAGCAGCCATCAATTACAATTTATGGACACACGACTTTGGATATATTTCAGCAAAAAATTAACATAAGATACTTTCTGCCAGTAAAACTTGAAAATTGTATAATCTCCCTCCCCTATTCTGATGTTGTGAATGACTCCCCTTTAGTCATTCATCATTTCATTGATATGTTGTTCTGGAACTGATGTCAGTGTGTGTGTGTGTGTGTGTGTGTGTGTGTGTGTGTGTGTTTATGATCAACTGCAGGTGTTTTGGATAAGATGGAAAGTGGATATTGATTTAGTACTGCTCACATCCAGCAAATGAGGTGAAACACGACCGGGGATCTACTAAAAGACTGTAGAAGTAAGGTGAAAACTATTGTACCATTTTCTCAATTAGATGCTGGAGTGGCCCCAATGTAAACACTGGCTTGATGAAACAGTGATCACAGATTCTTGACAATATGGGCTTGTTTTGGCTGATGTTCATGGCTAGCTGCCAATCAAAAGCACAGGGATCTTTAAATCCTCTTACCTCATTACAGTATACACACCACTAGTGACTCCTGTATCTACATGAACATGAAGGCATGTTCAAATATAGTCTTTTGACAGCTGGGGAAAGGGAGCCATTCAGAGAGACCACTATTCTGCCTTCAACAACTAATGACTAAGAGTCTACAGACATGCTTGGCTTTGTGAGCACCACTGTCCTCACATAATTCATAGCTACCCATCAACTAGTTGTTGAAACATTTCAGCCTGGAACAAACTGGTGGAATGCCATCCCTAGAGCCATGCCGTCTGTCTCAAAATCAAAAAGGTAGACCAGAAGATGTCTTTTCGCCTGGCAGATATGTGGGTAGAACACATGGTTGGAAAATTAAAATATGGAACAAGATTATAAAAAATAAAGGATCATAAGTCACACAGTGGAGTAAACCGAAAAACTATGTAGTGGTTTGAGGAGGTGAGAACTGTTCTGGGTCACTGTCCATCTTGTGCCGCCCCAGCATTTCCTTGGCTTCAGCTTAAATAACATTAACAACAGCAGCTCCATTTCCTCCATTGCTGAGTGTCCCTTAACCACTTTCTCCAAACCGCAAAGAAGTTGATGTAGTCTTTGCCTCTGGCACCTTTTAAATGGCATATATTCAACACATCATGTGAAATACAGTGTGAACACAAGGAAGAACCTCAAACGAAAGCCTCACCATGTTCTTAAAAGTTCCGTTTCGTCACCACTGATAATAGCGCTTCACAAAGAACTCCACACTCCAAAGGGTGACTGTGCATTTGTATTATTTTGTGGATAGAGCTGAGAAAACTCCCAGATTAATCAAACTAAGGTGCATTTTCCAGAGCCACCTAACAGTGACAGAACAGCACACATGCACACACATATTCCAACATGTGTTCAAACACAGGTCAACGTAAACACAGACACAAAGAGGCAGACGAACCATCCAGGCAAGGACGCCTAAACCAGGGCAGGGACGGTAGACTGTTTATTCATCACTGGGGTGGGTTAAGGAGAACAAACACAGCCTCAAACACAGGAAAATGTGAATCAGGTGTGTGGGAACCGGAGGTATACACAGTGCAGCACAACAGTCATACTGAACTGTGGAAACATTTCTAAAATGTGAGTGGATGAGAAAGAAAAAAATCGGGCATCAAGTCCTGGGTGTTGTCTTGGAAAAGACAGAGGATCAAATGGAATTTAAACATTTTGAGGCAACCGGGTCACCCTTCACGGTCAACAGATACTCAGAAATGATTGCTGTTGTCCTCAATTAACTATAAAGTATTTTTTTTGTATGGACCAGAGGCGTTGTTACGGTACTTATACGACAATGAGTGCAAAGTGACATTGTTTATGCACAATGTTGTGGGACTTCGTCTGTAAAAACTGGATTTCTGCAGCCTTGATTACAAAAATTTAAGCAGAGCATGAGCAGTGCCAACTGATGTGCCAGACTCCCACAGCGTGAAGCCATGTGCCATTTTCCTAGGAGGCCTTCTAAATACCCTCCACCCCTCCCCAAGTCCTTCTTCTTATGTTAAAGGGCCTCTTTAACCCTGGTAATCATTTTAAGATGTCAAAAAAGAGCTCAGTCTTTCTGGGCAGAGTATCTATCACAATTTATGTCTGCGGAATTCTAATGGATGTTGAGCTGAAATGATAAAGGGACTAGTTCAAAGCAAAACACCCCCTTGTACCTTGAAATCTTTAAAGGCCCTCCTCAAAGCCTGTGCAAGCATCTCAACTGGGCACCACCCTTAAATAAATTTGGCTCCACTGTCGGCGACTGCCAAGAATGTAATTGATGGGGGTTGACCAGTAATACTTTGAATGCAAACACTTTGGGAGGATTGTGATGGTTCAACAGGATTTCTAGGAAGGGCCCTTGGACTCTGGGCAGTTTACTGGCTCTCTGCGACCAATGGGAGAGGTGAAGCACAACGCTGACATGTAATCCACACTGACAAAAGGCCGCCCTGGTTTTCATTTGGACCTGCATTTACTACATTTTCTGCCATTAAGTCTCAGAACAACAGAGGATCAACCCCAAAGTCCCTATACTGGAGGGGACTAGGCATCATGCTCATTTCAACACTAAGGGACTGCATTTAGTTGATGCATAGATGAGGACAGAGTGTATACTGGCATGCACAAGGGACAGGCGGTAAGGCTTTGTAACGCATCTTGAATTTATTAACTCAACAACTTGAAAACAGAACTAAAAGCTTCATCCATCAAAATGGAATACTTCTCAATACACATACACCCTGCAGGTACATTCCAACAGCCGGTGACCAGTGTGACAGCCTCTCCAAATATTTAGGCTAAATGTCTAAATACTGTATAGGTAAATGTACGTGGATTGTTTATGCATGATTGCAAGTGCATGAATATATAAAAGCCTGCTCGTGTCTGTGAACATGTGAGCATCTGCCTTATGCCAGTAGGTCTACGTGGTTCACTCCCATGTTGCTATGCCAGCACAGGGTGGCAGTGTAACGATTTCCACCACATTTATCCACCTCACTTGCTCTCCCTCATTTTACTCTCCATCCATCAACCACCTGTCAAAACTGCACACCTCAAACGGCAAGTCCCAACCTCCCCTACCGGCACCCCTTCAAACTACTGTCCAGGACGCTCGGAGATGGATGTGAGCTTTTGTTCCTCTTGTGCATGTTGATGAAAGAAGACTTTCATAAGTTGGCATTGCAAATAAGTGCAGCCATAATAAGTTAAGGTATTAAACTGGAATTCTATTTCAGCATGAGGGACATAAACAGAAACAGCTCAATGACTCACAGTAGAAGTAGAAATATTTTTCCATCAAATAGAAGGATTTGTTCAAATTTAAAAAGGAGTCAGACAGGCAGTATGGTAACTGCAGGGCTCCAGACTAACCTATTTTACTAGGAGCACTGGCGCCCCTAACTCAGAATTTTTAGAGGCGCAAGCAGAAAATTTAGGAGCAAACATTAAATAGACCTGCAACGCATCTATTAAAATGTTTCCCAATTTTAACTATATTAGGCCTATTGATATTGTATTGCCAGCATGTTTTGGACCACACTGACAACAGATGATACTGTTCATTGTGTTTTCGATTTTGCATCACCATGTGAAATTCTTCAGACATTCCTTTAGGAAAAGGATATTTTTTTGTGCCCATTTTCACCACAACCACCTCTACATCCAAGCCCTCTGATTTGTCCTACTCTATCTCTGCTGACTCCAGGAAAATAGCCTAGTTATTGGCCCAAAAGTAACTAGTAGGAGCTAGGTGACATTATCAACTAATTTGCATTATAGCCTATGCTATTCTGAAAGAGGCAAAATGAACAGAAAATGCTGACCAGGTAGTTTACAAATTAACTAGGCCTATTTACATATTTACAAACTCACTTTACACACTTTTTTTGTTGCCATATTACTACAAGGTTAGCTTTTTATAGATATGCAGTGGCCTATTGAATGTGGACATATCAAACAATTTTCGTGTTCACAAACGTCCCCTGACACACGGTGCTGTCTGCTGGCTGCTGCAGGTGGCGGGGGGTTTTTATCAGACTGCCCGTGTGACTGAGTGCTGTCAGCGGTGAGGAGTAGCAGCTCCGTTGCTACTCTGCTCTTGAGCGCGCAGTTAAAAAATAAATCTAACAGCCTTATCGCTATGGCGGAAAGTCGGCAGGTATAGCGGAAAAAGTCACCAGTTGGCAACATGTTAAAGACGTGACGACAGCGGGACACTGAGATGAGAGTAGGTTACGTGATCCGCGCTGTTGATCGTTTAACTGATCACTCGCGGACTTCTCTCTCTCTCTCTCTCTCAAAGTACTAATAATAATGATACAAATGTCGGCGAATTTTCCGTTCGCGCGCGTGCCCCTAGTTTTAAAAACTACTCGCACTGTCTCCAAAAATTGTCGCAAAATGCGAGCATTTGGTCGCAGTCTAGAGCCCTGAACTGGAATATAAATACGATGCCAGATGAGAAAGATTTCTGCCAAAACTTTATATAATGGGCACAAGAGTGGTTGGCTATGCCGAGTATGATTTTACCTATGGGACTGTACCACATATTTTTCAAAACACTTTGACACAAGAGCAGCAATATCAATAAGGATCTCATGGTCTTCCAAGACCCCAAATCGAGAAAAAAATAAACAATTAACATTTCTGCTACAATCTTATCAGATTGGAAAAACAGTTGCAGAGAAAACTATTTTCCCCTTAACTTAACCCTATCCTCCTTCATAAGTACAGGGTCCACACTAGGCTCCCAATGTGCTGATAGACTCAACATGCCCTTATTTAGAAAGCCAGGGAATGATGACTGTGTGGGAGACTGGTTGATGGAGGGATGAACGGGTGGTGCAGGATGGGATAAGGGTATGAGGGAGGTGTAGATAGTGAAGGTTTATTGGTTCGGACCCCAGTGTTCTCCGGGGGCTATAAGACTGTCTCAAGGGACGTCGGCCGTGCATAACCTAGAGATGGAGCCCTGTGATAAGGCCATAGAGACTCCGCCCTTTCCCGCTATCTTCATCTATAACCACCAGAAGGGAGGTAAAAAGGGGCACATAGCCACACACCCCCCCCCCCCACATCCCTCCTCTCCTTTCTACACCATCTGCATTCCTCTAATGCCTGTGGGATGGGTTTATTCCCCTTTCTCGTATGGTTGCGTATGTTTTGCACATGTATGCTACAGAGCTCAGTGGAGACACCTTGACACAAGTAGACGCACTCGCAAGCACAACCGCACTCTGATCTCAGATTTGATAGATGTTATGAGGCCCTCTTAACATGTGTGCCATATGAAGCTACGGCCCAAAAGAGAGATGACTCAATCATTTTTTGAGTATATACTGACAAATCTTAAGTTGCTGTTCATTTAAAATAACTATCTGACATGAGCTTTTTACTGCAGTGATGAGGTTAGGGCCCTCTGTGGACCGCCGTGATGCATTTCCCCACATCTGACTTGCATTTGTTTACATTCATTTATCAAAGCATTTGATGTAGCCTGATTTATTTGCATGAGCTTTTTTGTTTGTCCCAGAGGAGGTTTGAACTAAAAGTTTGGAGTTCATCAAGAAATACTTTCGCCAAGCAACATTTATATGAGACGCCACAGAGGCTGGTAGAAAATACTGTATTGACCTGTCAGTGATATTAATCGAAAAGGCTTCTAAAACTTACATTGTTTTATGCCTTTAAGTTAATACATTCCTAATTTTTTAAATATGGAAATGAAAAAATATGATTTGTTGCTAGCTACAGTAACGACTTTCAAATGATCACAACCATGAACCAGGATTTTTTTTCTTCTGCTCTCTACAGATGCTGCAAACTGACTTATCAAAGAGCAATGCTTAATATAGTATTATGTAATGTAGTGCCGTGTCCTGTGTGTGTGTGCTTGTGTGAAAGCTCAGAATCTGACTGATTTCAGACCTTACCTGTCTTGGTGTAGTTCCTTGTTATTTCCCTCAAGCCTTTCCTCTGACTTTATTGCAATCGCATAGCCTTGCTTCGTGTTCTGTCGGTGACACCTTGAAGAGAAATTAAATTTTTACATGTTATTCGAAAATAAAGTAATATGGAAGAATTATTTCTTATTTATAGCAGCTGTAAAACAATGAGCTGAAAGACGCCTCTTAAAACTAAGATTGTGTCACTATGAGTGTTTTCCCATAATAACATTAGTCTTTTGATCCACTTTTAACATGCTGATCAGTGTAGCTTCAAGTTTCTGCATGACCCAGAAAAAATCCCAAATGTGCTTCTAGAACAAGATGCAAGAAAAGAACAGCGTCACTTGCTATTGACGCAGGTGTAGCAGGTTCCGCAAAGACTTTTGGATCTGCTCTAGGCCATGCAGTGCCGGAAGGGGAGATGATTCTGGCGATGATAACTCCATGGAAAAGAGTCACAGGGTGAACATCCTCTGTTACATGTGTCTGCCGGAGTGGGCCGCACGTTCTTGGTTATTAGATTACGGTCGTACCTGCTCGCCTTGCATCCCCCAGATGAAAGTGGTTAGGACAGAGCAATTAGGAAATTATGCTTGATGTTTCTAATCAGTCACTCGGCTAGAACAAAGAGAAAGAGACTCACCCTGGCCCATGGGGCTCAAACGCATGGATGTAGCCACGGCTACGTGTGTGTGTTTGTATGCACGCAGAATCTGGATGCACCCCAGTCTCTTACCGAATTCAAGAACCTTAGTTAAATCACTATTCTTGTCCAGATATACAACATTACTCCTATGTGCATCCCTATTTTTCTCAAAACAATAATTACAATTATGAAGAAAAATATGGTCTTTATTAACCGCCAGCAGATTCCACTTAAAGTATGACTAAATATCATGGTCACGGTTGTTGATAAGTTGTCCACAAAGACCTCTCCACACGTTTACATAACTAAACTGCCCTAATGAAATAGAAAATATCATGTTTGACCACAACCGTTTACGTTAAATTGCCCTGCTTCGAGCTGCACAACTTTAATGGACTGAAGTTCAACCATAGTGTGCCATGGTTTTCCTTTGACCCGAGTTCAAGCAGGAGAAAGGGGTGATTTTAAAAAACCACAAACCCAACTGTTGTTTTAACCATTTAAGAGATTTGGACCACAAGCCAGTGTGCTGTAACAGTATCCACTTTTATGTGCTCGTAAAGCCTCTTTTTCACACCAGTGTGCTGCCTGTTTGTGAAATCACTGGCAACAGAAAAGCTTTTGAAGTGTTTTTTATCAAGAGATGAACAGTCTAATTACAAGTGGTGCTTACAATCATGTGAGGCACATCTGGAGAAATGATAATTTATTTCATTATGATGGTTGCATTTTATGTTGATGTGATTTGTTTAGACTGTTTCATATGATGAAGTCAGATTACAAAATTGAAAGCAAGGGGCCATCAAGCTAAAGGTTTTTTCTTACATCCTGTAGAATCATGAGCGTTACACCAATATTTCCACGGTGCATAGGAACACTAATAAACAGGATTACACTCTTGACCACAGCCTATGACTCCATGCTTATGCTTTTGACTGCACATATATTTAAACTGTATTGCTCCCAGGCAGTTGGCCTGTAAGAGTATGACAATGTAAATGTCTTTTTGGGGTTTGTGTTATCCAAACCACTTTGGGGAACTTTGAAAAAAAATACCTAGAGTGTACAGATTTGGGACAAACTTAGCAGATAGAGCACAGAGGTTGTCCATGGGTCACATTATGAACATGAGGGGTCGATGTTAATATCCTCCGTGGGGGAGATCACATCACTACAGAGGGGGGACAGTTTGGCATAGAGCCATGAGAAGTCAGTTTGTCATTGTTTCACGTCTCAATCGACTTTGCCAAAGAAAGAAGGTGTAAAAGCCAAGTTAACTGTACTAACTGCACTTTAAACAACTGCGCTGTCAAGCTGTGTGAAATATCGCACCAATTCAGTCTTCACCTCATTTTCTCCTTTCTTCTTCCTGTCTCTCTATCCATCTCCCAGGAGGGCAAAGTGATGTTCTAATGTAATTGTTCAACTTGACTTTGGAAGCACATTAAAGGAAGGGGTGGACAACTGATAATGCTCCTTCTGCCAAGACGAACGGCCAAAATGCCCCCCCCCCCCAAAGGAAGCTGAGCTCAGACACATTCACTTCAGGAAACACACAGTCCATCTCCTCTCTGCCGACACGTAACATTTATCTTTCTCCTCTTCTCCTATTCACAGTTTTGTTCCAAGATTTCTAGCCCAATAGTGCTATGGATCAAGGAATGTCTGTTGATCCAAGAATGTCTGTTGATCCACCACTTTGAGTGGATTGCCATGACATTTTGTACAAATATTAATGGTCCCCAGACACAGCTGATACATCTTGATGAATTTGCTGATCCCCTGACTTTATCTTACAACTTACAGCAACAAATTAAACTAAATAACTTCATATCCTTTAACCAATTTAAACAAACTATTTTAAATCTGCCAAACTCTACCTGTAACTGTTTTAATTAGGCTATATTGTACTCTCACCCATTTAATTTTAATTGCTACCACTTAATTTCACCACTGTGTAAATGTTTCAATTGTTTTTCTCTTCACCTGTTGTTGTGTATTTGATGTATTTGCGTTGAATATTGTTAATGTATTGTTGTTTTTCCTTTGAATTTGTTTGAACTCGACGTCATTGTAAATGAGGGTCACCCCTCAATTGGTCTCTCGAGGATAAATAAAAGTTAAATGAAATGAAAAAATGAAAAAATCTTTAGCGCCACCATGAGGTTAACATTTGTGATTTTGGATCAAATTTCTCAATAACGATAGGTTTTATATTTCACCATCGCAAGTTCAATATTTAAGATATAAGATGCCAGCATGCTGGTTTCTGCATAGTTGTAGACACTTTAATCTTGATTGTTCCTTTTTTTGGTCGAAGTGTTCTCATATGTTGCCAGGCTGTAGAAATACATCTTCATTTAACCCAATATTTTTGTTCCTTATTATTAAAGTGCCTCCCTCTTTCTTGCAAAGTTTTCTTTACAAAGAACAGAGGAGGCCCAGTGAATGAAGTCTTAGTCATCAGACTTAATGGCCAGTCAGCCTCTCCCAACTGCCTTGTATGAACGATGCAAGCTATGGGGTGAGTGTGATGATGTTATGGGATTATTTTTATAGAACTGCAGCATGAGGACACTTTGCCTGTGTTGCCATGAATAATTCAACCCCCATCTGCGTTGTCAGAGAATGCAGTTGTTTTTTTGGGAACTCTGCAAAAAGAGGTAGCAGCTCTTTTTCTAGGAGAGAGAGATTAAACGCTTGTTGCCTTTTTTATATGACGCGTCACTTCAGATGTACGTTCGGTTGCCAGTGCCTTGTCCTCAGTGAGCTGTTTAAATTCACGACAGAGCTGCCTGCTCCCACACACCAGACGCCCTCCCCTGCTAAACCCCCGTGCACACACACTCACGTACCAGCATGCAATGTGCCGCATGCACTCCTCTTTCAGTCTGAAAAGCCATTTTGCCACGTTTGCCTCTGCCAGGTCTTTCTTCGAGCTCTTAAGACGACTGAATGTGTTGACTTGGTTGGTTGAAGACCACCAGGAAAGTGGATGATGAAAACTGCCAAAGAAGCTCAAAAGTTGCCAGATGTTTGACGGCTTCTGAGCTCCATGCCAAAGTAATAAAAAACATACAGTGACAGCACAGCCACATACAGGTATTTCAATGCCTCAGTTCACAGTGAATTCATTCGTTTCCCAGAATTTCCACAACAAAGTCGGAAAACCCTTAAAGACTTCGATGTCATGTTTCAACACAACATCATTCTGACATCTAAGGCCAGCAGCTGTGGACAGGTGAAATTGCTTGAAAAATAGGAATAGTCAAAAGAGTAAGCTCAAGGGAAAGCCCTCGTTTTCCTTGCATCGTTAAAATGAAATACGTCTTGGGAAACATAACTGCTTTCAGTACCACAGAGCAGCACGTCTGCCACGTTTGGCAGAGGACTTCAAGCGAGCATCACCATTTTCCAAGCACATCGATAGTGAAAGTGGCCGAATTGGGTGAGAATTAAAAAGGCAGTAACAGCCACTAGTCAGTCAGCGTTAAGTAGAACAGATGAAGGCTTCTGCTATGACACTTTAGAACAATCTCCTAAGTCACTCAACTCCTCACAGGAAATGCTGAGAAAATATAAGGTTACCTCCAAATAAATCTCTAAGAGATGGAGCAAATTTTTCTTACATATGTATTCACTCACCAGCCTTAGGTGCTCTTAAGTCTTACTGCTTTAGAAGAGATATTTGGATAAAAACACAGATTCTTGGCCAATAAGTCCAAAATCTCATAATAGTATATTTGTAGCAGTGTTACTTGATATAATAAGAACTCAAAAGTTGCAGCCATTTGATTTGAAAATATTAGGGACTGGTTAACCAACCAAGCAAAAACAAATTGCAATTACCTACAGTAATAGAAAACTACAAACTTAATTTGCCCCTTTATCCCTCTGAGTCTGAGCTTGTTGACAACAAACTGCGTAGTTTGTATTGGTTATTTAATAGCTGTTGACCGGAAAATGACATAATCTTACCATTTTCGGCTCCCAAAAGCACCCGTGCCATTCCGATGCTGTCTTCGGTGCAATTATAAATAGAAGCTTTTCTCTCCAACCTGGAACTCCGGCCTCTTTTCTGGGACTTTGTGTTATTCAAGACAAGGAAAAGCAGGAAATTGTCAACAGTGAATTTAATGATTATCAAAGTAGTTAAGATTTACTGTTGAACGATCAATCAATTTATCAGCCTATTATCAACAACATTTTCATCAACAATGCATCATATTTGATTAAACTCTTCATGTGTTTGAATGCAAGTTACTGTTACCAGACTAATAACTACAGCTCTAAAAAACATCAAAAGGTACACTATTTAGCTATGAATCTCAGTGGATTAAGTGGCATGAAATGAAAACACTACTTAAACAGTACTTTAAATAACTGTTAAATAAGGAAATATTAATCCACTGTAAATACAACGTGCCAAAGTTCCTGCATTATTTGCTTTTGCAAATCTCCAACAACAATAAACCAAAAATCCTTTACCTCGTTAGCTCCGATTCAATATCTCACTACAATTATCTAAACAGTGAGAGTATCCTGAACACAGTCAATAAAAACCATAATAGAGGGTCTGTTCTGAAAGTGAATACACTCTGATAAAATATAGAAATAACGTATACAACTTACAGTTTTCCTCTGGTTCTGGTTCATCTTGCTGCGCGCGGGAGAAAGGAGCTTGTATCCGGCTAAACTCGTTCTCAGTTGCTTGGTCTTCATCAGTGGTTATTCCCGGTCTGACTTTGAAATGTCAGGACGTACGAGCGAGCTGCGCACTCCGTCCGTCAGTAACTAAGCTAGCTGTCTAGCTAGTAGTAACACAAGCTAGCTGACACCGTAGGTAACTACCAATATGCATAATAAGCATCCTAGCTTTGCAATTAGCTTAGCAGCTCACACCCCACAGTTAGCTTACACAGGACTGCACACACAAACTCTGACGTCCAGCCTAAATAACTCAACTCAAAAGTGCTACTTCTTCCTCACTAACATCTACTCTACACCTGCCGTTCACTTACCCGGGGTTTTTGTCTCTCTTACCGTCCATTTCTGTCACTACGCCATCTTTGTCCCTTCTCAACTGACTTTGTAAAAAAAAAAAAAAAAAGTGTATACATTTTTTTTTTAAAGTAGGCCTTGAGTTAGCGATCGAAAGGGATTAAAATGTGTTTAAAATTTGAAAATGCTTGTGAATTTGTGGGGATTTTTACCTTATTATATTTATTTATTTATTGTAAAAGATTTTCGAAAATGTCCATATTAATGAAGAAATCCTAAATATAGGCCTATGGGAAATAATTAATTTTATTTTTTTCCACTGCAGATCCCACCACAAAAAAAGAAATCCTTGGACCTAACTCTATTGTATCCCGAGTTTACAATGCAAATGTCAGCACCTCAGTTTTTCTAACTGACCTTTGTCTTTAAATGTCAGCAAGTGTCATCAGGAATGTCATCGAGCTTGTATTTAAAAACAGCAGCTTCAACAGCCTGTAAAAGCATTAACACTTGTCTAAAACGTTCACCATAGACACTGGTGGATTACAGAGTCTCCCAACATCTTATGTTTGATAATATTAAAGGTGAAGTAAGCGGTTTATTTATGTTAATATAAGTGTAAAATCGCTCTTTATTACAGTGATCACTTACATAATGTGCGCGTTTCATTAAGCCGATCTCTCATGTAATTGGCATATAAACTTATTGCAGTATCCCAAAATGTTTATCCAATTAGAAGAGAAAGCTACAAACAAACATTCGTCTCACTCATATATAGTATATACACTCCATGGTCTCACTGCCGGTGCACGCCAGAGCAACAGATGGGTGAATGTGAAGTGTATGCGCCTACAATGGCGGAGCAGGTAAAAATCCTTCCCAATGTCTGTTTTGATGTTTTTTATCATGTTTTATCACACTTATGGATCTGAGATGATGCTTGAAGACCGCAGTGCATTAATGTGGTGACGTAGGGACGAGCGAGGGGACTGCTAACTGCAGTAACTGACAGGAAGTTAGCTAAAAGAGCCATTCCGCTTACAGCACCTATAATAGATTTTTGGTTATATGATTCGCATTGTCAATTAATTAATTTCTTACAAGTATGACATTTGAGTTATAAGTAAGCCCCTGCACGCTGTTGCAAGGGGTTAAAGGTACATTGTTTTGAAAAGTGAACCAACATTTGAAACCGTCTATACAACAAGTGTGCAAAGATGACTTTTTTGCAAATGTACAAAACTGTCCATTGTTGATGAGAAAGGAACAAACTAGTGAAGACCATTCATACAGTATGCAAATGTCCTGCCACATATATGTCAACACCCAGCCTAACGTAAAACCAACCCCACTCAACATTCTCACGTCTCAGCTGCCACAAAGGCAAAGCTACAAAGAGAAAAGCAAAATTGAACACATTTTTGACTTGTGCATGCAGTGTGGAAAACACCCCAAACACGGTTCCCATAAACACAGTCAGGCATTGATTATGCATCATAAAATCGTTCAGTATTGTGTTTGGTATTGGCTCATATCTTGAGACTGTTCTGCTGCAACGATAACAGTCTAACCCCTCTCTCTCTCTCTCTCTCTCTGTCTCTCTCTCTCTCTCTCATATCAGTATTACGCTCCAGCCCTGCGTTCCATGTTCCATGACTGTATAGCGAAATGTGCAAAAAGCTCGGAGCTGATTTATGACGTGTCAGACAAGTCGTGATCTCTGGACTTTACAGACAGCCAGTGGCAGTAAAACACACTCCCCATATGTAACCCACCTCCTCCACTAATGAAGCGGCTGACAAGTCTGACAAGCGGCAAACACAGCTGAGCCGAGCAGGGGCCTGTTTTAATCGGGCCTCTGGAGGGAGACCTACAGGTCCTACAGGGAGGGGAGCCCGGGACACCGCGAACATACATCAGGCACGACAGGGGAGGCCCGCGGCCCTGTGCATGGGTTAGAACACGGACCGTCCCACAGGCCCAGCTGCCGGCACAGGTGCACCGATGGAGTCACAGGCAAAGAAGGGTCAGCGTCAGGCTTCACTGCAACCGACTCGGCAGGAGCGCAAATGGCTCTGGTACATCAGCCTCTTTTAATTTTTTTTTCCTTCTTTGTCAGGTTGTGGTGGAAGTGAAAAGCGTTATGTCATTTCCAGTCAGTGATCATTGACCCGTTTGGGGTTGTTACTATAGTCTCTATAGCACACAGATGATTAATTCATTAATAAATATTGTTTATGACACTTTTATAACTTTTATTTTTTAGTCTGTTTGTGTTTGTATCCTGTTTCGCATTTGAAATTCTTAAGAGATTGTATTTGTTCAACAAAAAAAGGAAATAAAAGTTGTTTTTGGGCCTCTTTGGCTGTTTATCTTTTAATTTACAGCTTTTATTTTAATTTTTTTTTAAAGTGCAATTAAAATAACAAATTAAAAAGAATTGCTCACATTATTTATTTATTTTTAAGATTAGGGCTACAGGCCAGCTGTGATATATTAAAGCTCTCAGTAAATTTGTCTCCTCAGTTGGTATTTTATTGCTGGGTTTTTATCATTTTCCTGTTTTACGACTCCTGCGTTTAATTGCTATAATACTAAACTAAACTTTACTACCAAAAACATGGCATGAACGGAGCAATTTAGACGAGACCAGGACCAGCCATTATCGATGTTTATTTGAACAAACTCATTCCATTTAATATGTACTGACCCCTATTACACTGATAGCACCACAGGGTATTTTTTATTTTTTATTTATTTGTATTTTTTCTACTGGTGCCAAATCTTCTTGTAAACTTATACTCAAGATGTGGGAACCCTTTTTTAACAATTAAGAATCGACCTGCTTTTCTGATATTATGAAAGATTAATCAATCTCATGTGGCGCAAGAAATCATTTCCTCCAAAAAAAAAAAAAAAAAACATGGCCAGAGTTCCATTGGAAAATATAGCAACAGATGCTGAACCACTCCGAGATAGTCTGCCAACCGAGGGTTTAGCTGAATGATTCCCCCGGCCATTCCGGGTTTTTTTCTTCTTCTCCTGATCTTGCAAGGAAAATAAAATCTCTCCTTGGCTACAGATTAAGCATAGATGTAGGGAGGGAGAGGGGGGGGGTCCAACCTTTTTGCTGATGCCTTTTCATCATAATTTATACCCCATCTGCCGACTCAATCAGCACCTCGGAGACACCCAGCACTATTTGTCCACAGAAGAACGATTATTCCTAATGGATATCGCAGCACCTTTCAATGGCCATGCACTGTAACAAAAACACATATACAGTGTAGGCCTATCTGACCCTTCACAAGTTCATCCTACTTTACCGTTGCTAGTAGAAACAAGCAGAGTCAGATGCCGCTACATTTCTCAAGACACAGAAAGTTGTGTGATAGCCGTTCCAAAAGGAAGACATTAACTTGCAAAAAAAGTTTTTCTTTGTCCCCTTGGTGATCTTAGGTTTCGAAACACAACAGCACAGTTGGACGGAGTTCTGTTGTTACTCGCAAGAGGACGCATGTTTTTAATGGCGCAAACTATAGTGGAATTCAAGGGCATCTTGCGTTCCCCTTCACTTGTTGAACTTGTAACGTGAAGTCAAATGTGTAGTGTTTATTTATGATAGTTTTGGATGAACAGTCTTCATGTGTTATTTCCATTTTGATCTGTGTGTTTGAACCATTCAGGTCAACATGTAATGTCAAAGAAATAGCAATTACGACTAAGATTTGTTAAATTGTGCTAACTCAAACCCAGTGTTTTATGATTAAGCACAAATATGCCTTGGGGCGATGCAATCTCACAGAAAATATTTGGATTGAAAGCAAAATATCCTCCCAACAGAGCAGCACAAGACACATTTCAAATGCAGACCAATGTCAACATCAACCTGCTGCTTTTTACTGGACTTGGATAGCCATCATTAGACATGTGTTATTGATGGATCAATATAGATTTAGGTATTAAAGTTCAAATTAATTAGTTTATAAACTGAAGTGTACGTGAAGGCTTACACAGCCACACAATAATACATACATTACACCAACGACTGAAATAAAACAGTTTTTTTCATAATACATTTGATTAGAATCTTGTTTATGTCATCTTACCTTTTTTGGATTCGTAATCACTACCATCTATTTTTGACAATTGTCTGTGATTAGCAAAAGCTTCAAGCTAAAACCTCAAAGACTAAATCAAATGAATATCAGACGGCACAAATTAGAGCATTTTTAGCCTCTCTACATATTTCTCTCAGTGCAACATTATGGGTGAGGGCAATTATCATTGGTGCTGTAATGCCCCAGCTATGCGAGTACCCAGAACCCCCCATTGGAAAAGCTTTGATTTTCTGTTAACATTTTGAGTAGGTCTTTACAGACTCAGTGGGACATTTGCTTGTGTGTCTTTTAAGTGTTTGGTCTGTTTCCTAACAAACCAAATTGTACGACCTGAGCCCAATTGGCTCAAACAGACGCACGCCATGCCAGTGTGTGTGTGTGTGTGTGTGTAGTCTCTTGGAAAGCCATGAATTGCATTAATTGCTAATTGTTGTGTGTGTGTGTGTGTGTGTGTGTGTGTGTGTGTGTGTGTGTGTGTGTGTGTGTGTGTGTGTTATTTTTGTTTAAAGCGCAGGCCTCTTGATTTTGACAAATCACAGCTGTGAAGGCTTCAAGTGAAGTCACTAATAATTGGAATTGTTGGACAGAAGTTTGACCGCAATAAAGAAGAGAGCGCGAGAAAAGCAAGACTTCATCGGTACGCCTGAGTGTGCCAGGTGATCAAATCAAACACCAATTTAAATCCTGTAAGAGGAGACGGGGAACGGGTCGTGGGCCACACACATAAAGGGAGAAGAAAAACATATACATAAAAGTTACGTATGCATTTATTGTGCCTTTTACATTGGATTTGACTGTCAACACTTCGATCAGTGTTTCTGGAAACGTCATTGTTCAAGCGTTGCGGTTTTTGTTTTAAAGGAATAGTTCGGCATTTGCTTTCTCGCTGAGAGCTTGATGACAAGATTGATACCGTTCTCACGTCTATGAGGAGCAAATATGAAGCTACAGCCGGCAGCCAGTTAGATTAGAATGGGGCCAACAGTTGCCAGGAAAACAGCTTCGGGAAATCAACACCGAGGAACCACAAACGTGTTGTTTTTACTCTTCAGCTTTCTAGTACGAATCCAACAGGCTAAGCCAAGCGCTAGCGTAACTATTTACCGGACAGATGAGAGAGTGGTATTGATTTCTGAACCAACTCTTAGCCAACAAAGCAAATATGCATTTCCCCAAAATGTCAAACAATATTCTTTTTGTTTCATGGTAATAAAAGCTGATGCATGCTACAGCGGACCACCAAGCAGTCTTTCAAACCCTATCTGTTTTACAAGTGTGTCCGTGTAATAGCAGTGGAGTCTTGATGACGGAGTATGGCCAGAGTGTACGTTAACTCAAGTATGCTTCTCTCTTTGATCCTTTACCTCTTCACTCACACGCATATGCTGCTCCTCTCTCTAGTTGTTGTCAGATGTGACATGCGATACGGCATGGGGCAGATCTCCGGCGCTCCGCTAATGACTAAACATGGCGTCGCACAGTAAGCCCTCCTCCTGGGCTGTGGAACGTCTTATTGAGTGACGTGATTATGGTGGAGCTCAGCTTAAAGGTGGAGTCAGCAAATCTGGAGAATACTTGGTGTCAAAATCACTTTTTGTCAAATTCAGTGAATATTGACTTGTCATGACCCGTCCATACTGTGTGTGCTCATAGGCTCTGTAAACTGGCATGTGAACAAAGGGTATGTAAACAAAGAGGGCCCACAGTAGTGTATCAACACGCCCGTTTACAGAGCCTAGGCTGTGTATTAACAATGGATTTTGCACAAACAGTATGGACAGGTAGCAGACCGTTATATCGAGATATTCACGTATTTTGACAAAAAAGTGATTTTGTCAGCAAGCGTTCTCCAGAATCGCTGACTTCACCTTTAAATGGGACAGAGCAGAAGGAGGAGAGCCATGTAGGGTCTGACTGTCTGGGCCACTGCGGCAGGAACAAGAGGCACCTGCACAGAGTCAACAGACAGGACGTCTTTGGGGCCCCGATAGAGACTTATGGGCGCTGTCAGCCGTCCAGGGCCGTGTCCTTACTGTCACACTGTATGATGGAGCACAGAGAGAGGCTTTACAATGCTTCGGTTGGTCCCACGGAGGTCGCAAAGTGTTTTCTGTTTCCTTTTTCTACTAAGGGAAGTGATTCTCTGCAAGTTGAAAATATTACAGTTTTTCTCAGTTGCTTTGGTGCTTTTCTCAGATCAGAATGAAAATTCTCATAACTTTTAGTTCAACCTCCGCAACATTTAGTCATTTGAGCACATCATAGTAGCAATTTCTCCTTCCTCTGAACAAATTGTAAATGCTTTTGGACATGTATCAGTTGCTTTCATACAATTATCTGCTGTTTTATAACATTGTCATTTGCTTATGTCATGTCAGTCAAAATTATACTTCTGGATGCTGAATAGTTGTTCCCAATAAAACTAATAGTCTTAATTTCATTGCCTGAGTCATTACATACAAAATTGTTGAACTAGTTATCAAATTCTGTCAAGCAAATTGTTTACCTTTCTTTATAATCTTTTCCTGGAAATGTCTCCTAAATTGAACAATTGCTCTCAGGTGGACTTCAGCTTTCACTCACGAGGAGGTGTGTGAAGTATTAGTTGTAACCAATGACTTTCCTCACTGCATTGCAAGGGATAATATCCGTTGTGATGTAGATGAAAATATGTGGCCAGACAGACAGGAATGTCTGGATGTGCCAGAATGATTTACCTATATATGTTCAGTTACAATATGTCCTTTTATATTGTTCACATTTGTGCACAGCTCTACCAAAAGTGTGTTTTTTTAATGTTTGTTCTAAATAAGTGACTGAAGTGTATTTTTCTTTTGCACAATTCTATAGAATTGCAAAGAGCATGTACAGTAAAAATGTGAAACATACGTATTCAGTGTCTTGTATTCACTTACTCCCCTAACTACAGCAATGTGTAACCTTACTGTAGTTTTCAAATGGCTGTACAAGTAGTGTGTAGTGCTGTCTTGAGCATTTTCAGGTAGTGTTACCGAGTTCTGACCTTTTTTTGCATTGGAAAACACTGAGAGAATAAACTGTCATAATGAAAACATGACAAAGCCATTTGACTATCCTGCTCATAAACGATGGTGTCAAGACTTCTCATTTTGATGACACTGGCAGTTTCATTGACACGAATACTTGCTTTTGAGGAATAGACTATCCATTTTGAGCAAGTGATGTACTTTTGCAGGTTATCCACTAGGTTTTGCAGTTTGCACTAATTGTTTTGAGAAATGCACTAACTGCTGTGCAAATGTTAATAGTGATGTTAGAAAAGCACCAAAGCGACTGAAAAAAACTGTAAACAGGATAAAAGATCAATAATGATATAATAGTTAATGATATAATTGATCTATGCTTTATGGATCAGTTATTATTAATCATGATCAGGTTGCCAGGATGTGATGGCCCTTTGGTGTTTATGCTCCAGAATTCCTCTTATATTTTAGCTCTTTATTTGTGAATGAAAAGCCATAGAATTGTTACTAGATAGATAGATAGATAGATAGATAGATAGATAGATAGATAGATAGATAGATAGATAGATAGATAGATAGATAGATAGATAGATAGATAGATAGATAGATAGATAGATAGAGTCCGAGGCTATACAAACACACTCCCTAGAGATATAAATCTTAGCTTTTACAAGCTACCCTGTAAACTCACCATGACAGTAAATGTCATAGAGTTCAAAGACACTGCAGTTGTTTGATGAAGAAAACACACAGTTAATGAAGCCCATTCATCAATCAAGCATCTGCTTCTGCACAGTTTGTTGCGGTCAGGAGGAATCCCCGGCATGTGGAGTGTGGTTTTTAAGGAGTGCTGGAAGCAGCCACCTCTCCAGGCGCGCTCTCAACAACACAATGCCGCCGTCGAACTTGACTCTTGTAGGGATGGCTATGTGAAACCCATGGAGACATTGAGAGTCTATGGCATTCTTCTTTAATTAATCAGATCAAGGCATGTTGAGATCAAATGGACTACAACCACTCCCATGACAGGGCGGGGGGGGGGGGGGGGGGTGGAGATTCTCAAGCATTTTTCAAATTGCTTTACAGAATACTTTTGTCTACCTGTGTTCAATCTTTCATTATGGTTTCATTATCTCTTAACCGCAATCTCGATATGTTTCCTATGTGTAAATTTGTCCTGTATTTTTAAGCAATTGCCTTGTGTCTGAATCGTGCTATACAAATAAACTTACCTTGCATGCCAAACGTGCCTTGCCTGGGGGATTTTTACTGGTTGTAGGAATTTTGGCACAAATAGAAGTGTTTGTTTTCTGTTACTTATGATTCTGTTTTGTCATGTAGATTCTGAATAAGGTGAGAAGCGATGATAACCAAACACACCCACACACACACTTATATCTGGGTCCTGCCCCCTTCGTTGTAAACGGGGGGGCTTTATGAGTCCAGATGCATGCTTTTAAAAAAGCTTGGGAATCTACGGCGCAGTCTGTCAGTTTCAACACCTGCGCCCAACTCCCTCATAAAAACCACCTCGTTCCCATCCCGAGGGTGATTTAAGGGCATGTTAGATGCTATCATATCCCCTCAGACTTCCACTGCAGGTTTCGCCGGCCCGCCGACATCCCAGAAGTCATCTGTGTTTATCAAAGAATCACCGTCGCCATGGATTCTTGACAACTTTTGCGATGACCTCACGATCACCGTCAAGATGAATAATGAAAAAAAAGGCCCAAAGTCGTTCAGCAGAACGGCCGATTATGTAAGGATTTATCGAGTAGATTTTAATTAAGTTGGATAAATGTTTAAATCGTTTGAGTTGTTCCCACATTGATCTTGAAGTGTAACAACCTGTCGTCTCGCGTTGAGAGTGCAGTAGAATTATATATATATAAAAAATAAAAAAACACCATACGAGTTGATTTCAGATCCTTTTGGACACCTGCCTTAAAGGCATGTCAGCTGTACTGTATTTCTCCTTAAAAAGTTCTATTACTTTATAATTCACAGCTGTAATAGGTGTCGTTTTAAATCCAAACTCTTATACTGACAACCTAAAAGTTGCCGTATGCGAACAATTACTTCAAATCAAAACTACATTTTCACCGAGCTTTCACTGTGTATCCAACATACCTACATTAACACCCCGTGCAACTCTCACTCTTTGCAAGTGTACTGTAAGACGTGCCTTCATTTCTCCTATATCAGCAGACTTATGTTCCCGAGATGTGCACTAAAACTTAAAATGAAAAACCTGTTGACACGTCCTCGGGGAAACGAAGAGAGGAGAGCTTATGGGACTATAGTGCAGCTCTCTCTCTCTCTTTCTCGCTCGCTCTCTCTCTCTCTCTCTCTCTCTCTCTCTCTCTCTCTCTCTCTCTCTGTTTCTGTTTCTGTTTCGGCTTCAGGCTTCAGCTGGCCCAATAGCTAGCGGACTGCCATGAGGTGTTTAATGGCTGTGTGATGTTCACACAGGGGAATGGGCTGCTGGGAACATGGATGGATCTTGCCCCCCCCGCCCCACTCCACACACACACACACACACACACACACACACACTCACTCGCTCCCTCCTGCTCTACAAACACAGGCTCCCAGGCCCGTGATGGATGAAACAGGCCGGAGACTACCTCGGTTTTATTTATGGGAGGGAGAAAGCACTCTCCCCTGTCTGTCCGCACACGGTGGAGCGTTGAATAGAGGAAGAAAAACATCTGACATTGAAATGAACTATACATGCTTGTAACAGTTTTTTTTTGTGTGTGTGGAGATGGGAAGTGATTGCAGCTTGTAATATGGACATTCCAGAAAGTGGAAGCGAGGCAGACCACCAGAGCCACCCTGAGCTAGAGTCTGTGGATCAAATCATCTGTTGAGTCTGGAAGGGTTGTTGACCTGCTACGCTGTTCCCCTGAAGTGGCACTGAATGGGCTTATGTTAAGGAAAGGATCAGTGGTTTTACATACCTACCCAGGGACTACAGGTGGAAAATAGCAATAGCAATTTTCTAATAACCTGGTACAATACATCTCTCCTTGCTCTAAACCAGGTTAATGTTACTTTTATACATTGTCCCTGTTTAAATGAAGTTACATTACATTGGAAGATTTCAGATCAAAAAACTAAGTGGACACCTCAACATTAAACCCACATGGGATTGTTTGACATCTGATTTGTGTGCTACCACAATGGGAACGGCATATAATTCGGGCCATTATTTGGACAACTAAAAAGTTTGATATATTTCCCAATGGTGTGATGTTGTGTAAATGAATTTGTGAATAACTGCAGGGCTAGGAGGTGCACTTCTGAAGCTTGCAAACTAATGGCTAACACGCTAGTCAGCTTGGAAGATGCTACTGCTAGACTGTCACAAACACTTATTGAGTTTCTTCCTATTTTCTGCACTTACTTTTGGATACATCATTGAACATATGGAGAAAAACTCTGCGAACAAGACAGTAAGTTTGAACAAATTGTCTGAAGTTGTAGGCTAGCATTGACTCACACGCAGTTAACAAGTTATGATAGCGCCCTTCATTTTGGACTGTTTGGTCTTTGTTCCCTCAAGTGTGAACACTGTCAGGGCTTCCCATTGTTGGTGGAGTCCACAAATGTGGGTGTCAACGTTTAGCAAAGTAAAAATTGGCACAATTAGACTATTAGTGTTTTATAATACACTGTTGTCTAAAATATTACCGAGTGCTGTAGCATTATGATATCCCGTCATTGGAGCTGAGGGACCTACTCAAAAGAACAAATGACAGAGAAATGTCCAAAGACTTTTGGCCAGTGTGTGTATGGTGGGGTGTATGTGCTGGTCCTGGGTGGGCCATTGGTGCCTCAAACTGTGACTTGAGCCCTTTCAGACCTGGAGTCTGGTGGGGGTCGGCTGGAAGAAGGCTTTTACAAGAGGGTCTGTGCTTTTGAGACTTTAACGGACCACACAATAGTATTCACAAGTGGCCCTTTCCACTCATGGACTTCCTTTCCTTTCACACAAAAAAAACAAAGATTTGTTTTTAACATCGCAGGACACAAGTTTACAGAACACTCAAGGAATAATCAGTAAAGTATGACTGGAATTTTAAAGGGCTTCTATTAATTTCATATCAACACTTTGATACTTGTTTGATCGCCGTCCAGACCGAGAGAGAAATAGAGAGAGAGCACATTAATCATATTGCAGAGATTGGACCACAAACTGTGTGCGGGGGAATTAAGTGTTGACACAACAGCAATCAGGTCTAATTTATTGGACCTATTTCTGAATGTGCTTTGTTCTTGTCAAGTCGCTTCAAAAAATATGATTGATCGTGTCATAAAAACCTCATCCCCATTGGTGGTGTCGCCATTTTTCAAGAAGGTGTTTGGGCCTCACTGTCTCGCCGTCATATTTCATTTGGAGTAGTGTGGTGTTATTCTAATTTACTGAGGAATAAAACGTTGATTTCTCAAAGCAGAATTGTGCAGATATATGCAAGTTTCCCTCCAATGTCAATTATACGCTTTGGGTTTTCCTTGAACGTGCTGTGTTTATTTTTTGACGATCGGGAATCGGGATTGAGGAACCTTACGTACACAGTAGCCCGAGATGGATTTGTAATGCATTTAATTATCTACATCCCTCTACATCGCCTATCCGCAAAAGAGGCCAGAGGCATCTGTTGGGTGAATCAACTTGTGTGTGTGTGTGTGTGTGTGTGTGTGTGTGTGTGTGTGTGTGTGTGTGTGTGTGTGTGTGTGTGTGTGTGTGTGTGTGTGTGTGTGTGTGTGTGTGTGTGCGTGCGTGCGTGTGTCCATTCCTCTTCAGTGGAGGTAGGATACATACTGTTTGCCCCTTGCTCCTTCCTGCTGAGTTAGTAATGCTGACTAAGGGACCGATCTCAGCGTACAGTGATAACGACATGAAATGAACCAAGGCCTCTCCGAGCAACAGTGAAACTCAGGCATGTGAATTGAGCCGAACTAAAAACCTGGTAAGGACTGCAAAGAGGGAAGAAAAAAATATGGTGGCCCTGCAGATAGCAGCATGTAATTTTTTTTATCTCTGGGCTGTGAGTTATACCTCATCATAAACAAAGAAAATAAAGTCGGTAGAGTGTTTCTAGGTTCCTAGTCCCAGGCTTGTATACTGATCTCGGGGAGAATTTGGAGATGATGCCAACACTTTCTTTTTTATAAATGGAAAAGTTCACAGCAAGATATATACAGATGGTAGACCGTGTGAGTCATAAAAAGAGACACTTTCTCACAGCACTTTTTTTTTTTTAAATTTGATGAACAATTAGCTTTAGCTGTCATAACAGTAATAATCCTACCCACGCCCCAGTATCAGAATGCTCTCACACCGCACAATTCCCTGAGAAGAACTGTTTCCATGTGAAAAAGAAAAATACAGGGTTTGATAGTCATGCCCAGCTATCATTCATGCTGTTGTTTGTCGTAGGGCTGGGTATCGTCAAGGACTTCGCGATACGATACGTATCACGATACACTGGTCACGATACGATATATCACGATATATTGCGTATCTTGATATATCACGATATATTTTGCGATATTCCTTAAACAAGTTGCCTTGTCAAACATAACATCACAATATAGTGATAATTGTACAGACAAATGAAGTCAAAACTATTTCATTCACAACTTCCTTGACTATTTTTCTTCCTTTGTTTTGGTTTTGGCAAATTATCAAACACTGCTGCAGCTGCCATAACATCAAAATAACAAATCAAATTCACTCTTGTACTAACTGTACAGGACACAATGAAAATGAAAACACATCAGTGTGCTTTTGTGACACAGTGAATCTTAAGTATTTTTATAAACAAAACTGATCTAACTTCAATAGTCAGTATCCTAGAGGCTCAGGCCTGACAGCAGACATGGGTTTGAATCTGACCCGTGGTTGTTTCATTCCCTCTCTGCCCCACTTCATATCTGTATCTCTGCACTGTTAATAAAGCCTTGAAAAGCAAAAAAAAAAAAAATCGATATTTTGATATAAAAATCGATACTGATATCGGGAAACTAAGTATCGCGATATATCGATATTTCGATTTTTTGACACAGCCCTAGTTTGTCGTGCGAAAGTGAGAGCCGCAAAGGCATACATTCCTTTTTTTTTTGTTTATGAGTTTCTCAGGAAAATACTTCTTTATAGTGCTGATCCTCCCAGAATCATCTGTTCCAATAAAGTAAAAAAATTGATTTTTAGGCAATTTGACCACATCAAAATAATTGTACTTTCCGGGACTTTCTATGCAATCTGGATCAAAAGCAGGACACTGAATTAGGCATATATAAAGCTTTATTGGCCATGCCTTAAACTATGCTTAACTATAATCCAAAAAGGTTCATTTAAAGCTACTACGAAGAACTTTCACTTTGTGTTAATTCTTGCACCCTCTTTGGACAAAAGCGGTAGTGTTTTTACGACGCCAGCTGTTGTTCCTGGATGAGCGTACCTATGACAAAGACATTAAAAAAACTATAAAAATAGCATTATTTTCACTGATGGTCTTGTTTGCTGTTACATGTAATTCATGATCATGAGAGGAAAAATTTGACTGTTTCAGAAATATTTAAAAGTTCCTCATAGCAGCTTTAAGTTGAATGTTCCAGACTAGTATTAACTTTTAGTACCGTGACACATTTCGACTGCTAAACTAAAAGTCAAAACTAGTCTGTGTACAAGAACATTTCAAGGTCATTCTAGTAAACTATATATCTGCCTTATCCTCTCCTGGGTCTCACCCCCATGGCTACACGGATAGGAAGCAATTTTACTCAATTTCCACTTGGAGCCGATTGCATTGAAATGGTCCAACGGGGGTCTGAATAAAATGGGAAAAGAAAAAGAAAAAGAAAAAAAACAACGAAGGCCTGATTAATCGGCAACAGAGCCTCGAGAATGCAACCGCTTCCATGTGGTGGAATTCTACAAACTGTATTTATCGGAGGAATATTATATGGAGTTCAGGGTTTGTAATGCTATGTCCGCCCTAAAATAACCCCCTCAGCTGAAGGGAACTATGACATAAACATACAAACAAGCATAAAAGGCACCGGACTGTCTGTGGAAGTAGTCATAAACCCTAAGGGAAGAAATGCTTGAGTTTGTTGTTCTGGGAAAGGGGAATACGCCACTGTTTACTTCTCAGATCCTGCACAATCTGTTTTGCAGTGCCAGGGAACGGAGCATGGTGTCTGTGGTTTTTCCCAGATAGGCTACACGAGATACAATGTATCCTCCTCAAGGGAGGTTAGAGGCACCGGGTAACAAGGGGGAGGGCTCAGCTGCTAAACCACTGTGCCAACCGAGTGGTGAAATGATGCCATAGAGATCCATTTAAAGCGGTAATGCGTAACTTCTGTTGTCCCTCCTAGGGAATTCTGAGGAATTACAACAACACTGTTGGTGCATCTACTTGAGGTAAGCCTTTGATGATCGCCCTTGGATTGTAAACATTTGGCTGTACATGCAGGTTTTTTTCTTAGCAGTAAAATCAACAACTGAAACATATCATGGGAGCATCATGGGATTTTTTCTGAGCTCCTTTGCCAGTGTCACCAGATTATAAACGCTGCCATACTGAGATATACAGAGTGTCAGGGTTGACACAAAATGGCAGGCAAGGACCCAATAGCACGACAGACACACAGTTCAGGTTCAGCAACAAAGGTTTAATGAAGAGCAGTTCAAATCAGGTAGTTGGTATCAAGGCAAACAAATCCAGTAGGGGCAGGCAAAAGGGTAGTCCAAGGTCAGAAGGGTGGGTCAAAACGCAAGTAGGCAGGCAGGCAGGAAAACAGGCAAGAATACAGAATAGGCTGGAGAGCTACGTAACACGAAAGACAATCTGGCAGAGAACTGAGGGAATGAACCGGTATATATTCTGTGGGGCTAATAGCTGATGGGGAGCAGGTGAGTATGGTTAGGCCAGGTGAAAGTAATCAACAGGGAGTGCAGAGCAGGGGGCAGTGGCCGGGTCTGAAATGACAAGAGAGTTAGAATGGGAACAGACAAGTGAAAAAACTAAACTGTGGCTGAAGTAGTGACAGAACCCCCCCTTCTAGGGACGGCTCCTGACGTCCCACCAGGCTGGTCAGGATGGTGGAATGTAATGATGAGGTCGGGGTCCAAGATGTGGCGAGCCGGAACCCACGAGCGCTCCTCAGGGCCATAACCCTCCCAATCAACCAAGTACTGGAAACCCCTTCCCCGTCGTCGCGACCTGATGAGACGACGAACCGAGTAGGCAGGCCCCCCATCAAAGAGCTGGGGGGGGCGGCGGGGGTCTGGAGGAGGGCTGGAGCTGGGACTCTTTAACGGGTTTGATCTTGGATACATGGAAGGTGGGATGGATCCTCATGGAGCGAGGAAGACGGAGACGGACTGCAGCAGGATTGATGACTTTACTGATGGAGAACGGACCCACAAACCTGGGAGCCAACTTCCTAGACTCCACCGGAGTGGAAGATCCCGTGTAGACAACCAAACCTTCTGACCCGGAGTGTAACCGGGTGCAGGGATAGGCATATCTCTGGTATTGGTCGGACGAGCGCAGGAGAGCAGCACGGGCCCGCACCCAGGTGCGCCGACATCACTGGACGAACGCCTGGACAGACGGGACACTGGCCTCTCGCTCCTGCTCAGGGAACAATGGAGGTTGATATCCTCGAGAGCACTGGAAGGGGGAAAGGCCTGTTGCTGAGCTTGGAAGTGTATTGTGAGCATACTCCACCCATAGGAGCTGCTTGGACCAGGAGGACGGGTTCTGGGATGTGATGCAGCGCAAGGCAGTCTCCATCTCCTGGTTCATCCGCTCAGTCTGGCCGTTGGATTGAGGATGGAAACCCGAGGATAAACTGACCGTGGCCCCCAACAACTGGCAAAACTCTGTCCAGAAACGAGAAGGGAACTGCGGCCCCCGGTCGGAGACAATGTCACAGGGGAGGCCGTGCAGACGGAAAACATGATGCAACATAATTTCAGCTGTCTCCTTGGCAGATGGTAACTTGGGCAATGGAACAAACTGAGCAGATTTAGAAAATCTGTCCACAATAGTAAGAATAGTGGTGTTACCCTCGGAGGGAGGCAGTCCGGTGACGAAGTCGATCGAGATGTGGTACCACGGATGTCGAGGAATAGGCAGTGGCTGAAGAAGGCCGGCAGGGGCATGGCGAGCGATCTTGTGCTGAGAGCAAACACAGCAAGCAGCGATGAACTCCTTGGCGTCCTCTTCCATGGTAGCCCACCAGAACCGTTGCTTCAGCAGGGCTAGAGTGCGCCTAACCCCTGGATGACAGGCAAGGCGAGAAGAATGTCCCCACTGGAGGACCTGAGAGCGGAGATTCACAGGCACATACAGACGATTATCAGGGCAAGCACTGGGAGCCAGGTGGTCGGCCTGAGACTGTTTTACCCTGTCCACAATGTCCCAGGTAACAGCGCAGATGACCATCTTAGTGGGGAGGATGCTCTCAGGATGTGTGGGAACGTGTTCGGATTGGAACTGACGGGACAGGGCATCTGGTTTGACGTTCCTTGAACCTGGGCGATAAGACAGGGTAAAATCAAAACGATTAAAGAACAACGCCCACCTGGCCTGACGGGAGTTCAACCGTTTGGCTGACCGGATGTACTTCAGGTTTTTGTGGTCCGTCCACACCACAAACGGATTCTTCGCCCCCTCCAACCAGTGCCTCCACTCCTCGAGAGCCATCTTAACCGCCAATAGCTCCCGGTTTCCAACGTCATAATTTCTCTCTGCTGGAGACAATTTGCGGGAGAAAAAGGCACATGGATGTAACTTTTGGTCTTTACCTGACCACTGAGACAGGACTGCCCCCACCCTGGAGTCTGACGCATCCACCTCTACGACAAACTGGCGTTCTGGATCTGGTAGGATGAGGATGGGAGCAGAAGAGAACCGTGACCTTAACTCGCTGAACACCCTTCCTGCAGCAGGGGACCATTGGAAGGCTACCCTTTGGGAGGTGAGGGCTGTCAGGGGAGCTGCTACAGAACTGTAGTTGCGGATAAACCTACGGTAGAAATTGGCAAACCCCAGGAATTGTTGAAGCTTCTTTCGAGTGGTGGGGACCGGCCAATCCACCACCGCTTTAACCTTGGTGGGATCCATGTGAATACTACCGACTGAAATTATGTATCCCAGGAACGACACCTCAGTGGCATGGAACTCGGACTTCTCGACCTTCACGAAAAGCTGATTCTCTAGGAGTCTCTGGAGAACCCTGCAGACATGCTGCACATGGTCCTGTTCGGACTTGGAGAAGATGAGGATGTCATCAAGATAAACAAACACAAATACATTGAGAAAATCCCGGAGCACATCATTCACTAAGGCTTGGAATACTGCAGGAGCATTAGTGAGTCCGAAAGGCATTACCAGGTACTCGTAGTGGCCCCTAGGGGTATTGAACGCCGTCTTCCACTCATCCCCCTCCCGAATGCGAACTAGGTGATAGGCATTCCTGAGATCAAGCTTGGTAAACACAGTGGCCCCTTGCAAAAGTTCAAATGCAGAAGAGATGAGTGGGAGGGGGTACCTGTTCTTAATGGTGACATCATTCAGACCGCGGTAATCGATGCAGGGCCGGAGGGATTTGTCCTTCTTACCCACGAAGAAAAACCCTGCTCCAGCAGGCGATGAAGAGGGACGGATGAGGCCTGCTGCCAGTGAGTTGTTTATGTATTCGTCCATGGTCTTGGTTTCCGGGACTGACAGAGAGTAGAGTCTCCCCCTGGGCGGGGATGAGCCAGGGAGGAGGTCAATGGCACAATCATACGGGCGGTGTGGGGGGAGAGAGGTGGCCCGTACCTTGTTAAACACCTCCTTTAAGTCGTAGTACTCCGACGGGACACCTGAGAGATCTGGGAACTCATTAGAAGAAGGGGTGTTGCAGGCAGGTAACAAAGCAGATTTCAGACAGACCGCAAGACATTGATCACTCCATTGTAGAATGGAACCAGTTCTCCAGTCAATGTGTGGATTATGTTTAATTAACCAAGGATGCCCCAAGACAACTGGCTGCTGAGGTGCATTAATCAGGTGAAAGGTTAGAGATTCAGTGTGGTTACCTGATATGCCCAGATGAATAGGAACTGTGCGATGGGTTACTGTGCAGAGGAGACGCCCATCGAGAGCAGTAGCCTCAATAGGCTCGGCCAAGGGTTCCTGGTTAATACCCAGCTGCATGGCAAGGCCCCGATCCAGAAGGTTAGTGTCAGCTCCAGAGTCAATGAGGACAGCGACAGTATGGGATAGTCCATTACAGTTGAGCTGGGCATGAAGTAGTGCTCGAGAGGGCCTTTCAGAGTTCCTGATACGGCTCACCAGCTCCCTCTGGATTCCAGGTGAGCCCTGTCTTTTACTGGACAGGATGACACGTAATGGCCTCCCTACCCACAGTACATGCAACAGTTCTCCCTTTGGCGCCGTTGTCATTCAGCAGCTGACAGCCTGGTCCTGCCCAGCTGCATGGGTTCAACTGGGTCACTAGAGGCAGCAGCGGTAGGAAAACACATTGAAGTGGAAGGTGAAGCTGGAGGACGTGGAAGGCAACGGGAAGTGCTGGTCAGTGCCCTCTCTCATCTCCTCTCCTGGATACGTACATCGATGCGGATAGCGGCGGCGATGAGAACGTCCAAATCCCCTGGAGGGTCCCGGGCCGCCAGCTCGTCCTTGATGGCATCAGAAAGTCCGTTGTAAAAGGCGTCAGCCAGGGAGGAAGAGTTCCAGTCACTCTCTGCAGCGATAGTCCGGAACTCAATGAAATAATCAGTCACTCTCCGGCTCCCCTGAGCCAGGCTAAACAGTCCCCGAGCAGCCTCTCGACCAGGGGTAGCATGATCAAACACCTTCCGAAGACCCTCAGAGAAGGCAGCCACAGAAGAACAGAGAGCCGACTGCTTCTCCCACTCGGCGGCACCCCAGTTCCGGGCCCGCCCAGTAAGCTGGGTGATCATGAAAGCCACTCTCGACCTCTCCGTGGGATATGTGAGAGGCTGTAGTTCAAAAGTCAATGAGCACAGAGTCAGAAAGGAGCGGCAAGTATCTGGAGCTCCAGAAAAGCGCTCTAGAGCACTTAAGCGGGGCTCTGGACGGGAGACAGCAGGAACAGGAGGGCTGTTGGGTGGTTGAACCGCTGGGGTCTGACTGGCCTGTGTGAGCTGCTGGAGCTGGCCGCTCAGAGCCTCAAAATGCTGATTGTGACGTGCCGAAGCTTCCTGGAAAGCCACTTCCATAGCGGTGAACTGTCTCAAATGCTGGTGTAGAGCGGCACCTTGTGCTGCCACTTCTTGCTTAATGGCCTCTGTGTCGGCTGGGTCCATCTTCTGGCTAGATTGTACTGTCAGGGTTGACACAAAATGGCAGGCAAGGACCCAATAGCACGACAGACACACAGTTCAGGTTCAGCAACAAAGGTTTAATGAAGAGCAGTTCAAACCAGGTAGTTGGTATCAAGGCAAACAAATCCAGTAGGGGCAGGCAAAAGGGTAGTCCAAGGTCAGAAGGGTGGGTCAAAACGCAAGTAGGCAGGCAGGCAGGAAAACAGGCAAGAATACAGAATAGGCTGGAGAGCTACGTAACACGAAAGACAATCTGGCAGAGAACTGAGGGAATGAACCGGTATATATACTGTGGGGCTAATAGCTGATGGGGAGCAGGTGAGTATGGTTAGGCCAGGTGAAAGTAATCAACAGGGAGTGCAGAGCAGGGGGGAGTGGCCGGGTCTGAAATGACAAGAGAGTTAGAATGGGAACAGACAAGTGAAAAAACTAAACTGTGGCTGAAGTTGTGACACAGAGAGAGTTTTGTGGAGCTGATAGGCTTCATCGACTTTGTGTCAACTCATTTGACGATGGCTTGAATGTAACCGAAATGCATTTATATGAAACAAATCACGCACTGTAGCTTTAAATCAAACAGAGCAAGACGCTGTTGTCATCGACTCGCTTGCAGTCCAGAAGAGCTTTGTCATGGAGTCGAGGGGAAGGGAGGGTATTAGGGAGGGGATGGATCACCAGTGATGGTCTGGTTGGCACATTCACATTAATACAATCAGATGCATTGTGGTTACAGCAAAGATGACATCAAGAAAAACTGGATTCAAGCTGCGGAGGGAGGTTTTGGTTAGAGAGTGACTACTGCCTGTCATAAATCTGTTTCTCATGGGCTGCATAATCTCCCCCTGACTTGCCATGTCTACCACCACCCACACAAATACTTTGCTCCTGTTTAGAAATCATCCACGGGAGAAAATGTAATTGTTTCTGTGCGCCGCTCTTAAAGGAGGCAAGCTTTTTAACAATCCCCTCTGCTCAGTTTATTTTTCATAAATGCCAGCTGAATTAACTGGCCTTTATTGAAAACATGCGTTTAGCTCAAGTGCTTTGGGTGACCACCAGTTATTGTGCGTGCGAGTTTGCCTGTGTGCCAGTGCTACAGACAAATTGGATGGACAACTCTGTCCATTGCTCAATTTAGTGGATCCGGTTATTGCTCAAACACCATCTGGAGATGACACCCTTGCTGATAGGAACTCCTGAACGCCATAGAATGAAACAGACATTTTTTAGACATGATGTGAGGCAGCAATTACGGAAACTTCAAAGCCCATTTTGCACTCCACCCTGCAGAGGAAGAGAAGGGCCTGGCGCGTCAAAGTGTGGGTCATCAAACTAGCCCTCCTTGGAAAAGCACCAGTTGACAGAGGGGAAGTGAAGCGAGTCAGCTCATTGCATATGAATTTAAGCAAATTTGGGAGTTTGTTTGTAACTGCTGGAACATGCTGTCTGCGGTTTTGCTTCTGTCAGCCTTAATCCGAAAAACGTTATTATCCCATTTTATTATAGCCCGGCTCATGTTGCATTAGCGTGTTTATTTAATTGTGTTTGTTTATTATTTAATGAAGTTAGAAGGCTCATTGGGATTGAAATATGTTTTCAGGAGAGACCTCACCACATGAAATCAATTGACTGTACTTAGTAGAGGCTGAATTTCTTGATCTTAAATACATATTGCGTAACTTTTTTCGTATAAATGAATGTCTTTTATGTTTCAATTGTTGATTCTACTGATAAGAAAAAACCTGGACGTTCAGCAGAAGGTATAAAATCCATGCACGATCACTGAAGGCTTTACCTCATGTAGAAAGTTTTGTTGTAATTACTCAGAATTCCTTATGGGGATGACAGAAGTCACATACTATAGCTGTAACAGTGAATCAGAGGGATGCATCGGTCTTTATAGCCAATAGCTATTCTACATAAACGCAAGCCAAGTGTTGGATCTGTCCAGCATGAAAAGACAAAGGTAAATGATTGACTTGTGAGGAAAGAGAGAGATATGTAGCCAGATAGCTGGAGGGGAACAGCTGCCTCTTTATGCAAACTAGAGATACTTTTCTGAAGAGTTGACAGACCTAACCAGGATTAAAAGCCAGGTGGAAATGTGTGGAAATTGGATTTGGTGACAAGAAAGGCAAATACAACAGGATGTAAAATATTTTTCATTGCTGTTGGTTACTCTTTTGCTTATGGGTTAGACATATTAACTTTAAAAAGCTATAAGCACATGAATATGTTTCTGCCCCCTAGTGTCCAAAAATCACTTAATACAGCTTTAAAAAGTAAATTGAATGAATACTCAAATTCAAGTATCACAAAAAGCTCTCTTCAAAAGTAATTTTCTTAATTTCATACTATAATCTCCGCATCTCAATACTTTTGCTGCTCTCTGATTTGCTGTTATTTCAGACATATCTGAACTTGCCATGACACTCGTTTGGCCGATAAAATCTTGACGTTCAGCCTGCAAAAGTCGAAGTGTTATGGGAATTTTCTTTTATTAGTCACTGATCAAAAACAGAAATACTGAAAAAAAAATCTAATCAGATCGTTTTTCCTTATTTAGACATATGAAGCCAAACTTGACATAATGGTTTTTAGTGTTAATCTCAATTTGATATTGATTCAGTTTTTTTATTTAATTTTTTTATTATTCTTGCACTGAACCGTCACTGCTCTTTGTATCAGCGAGAGGAAAAATCTTGTCTTTATTTATGCTGTTTAAATTCACTGCAACACATTAACAACCTCACAGTTTACAACAGCCCAAATGTATAGAGACATTTTAATTGCTTTTGTGTGTGGAAGTATTGACCTTGCTTATGTCAGCTTTCCTTGAGTCGTCAGTTCCATTGACCTCAAGCTCATTACCGACTGACGGGTTGTGTAAACTCTCCATTCTACACGTGTTAGATTGGCCTTTACATGCCCTGCCAGTCACACACAGATTAACATACACATACCACATAGCAGTTATACTAAACATGTGTTATAGACAGCTCTTTTAGGGAACTGAAAAAAGTGTACCAAAAATCTAAAAAAAAAAAATGCTATTTTATTTTCCAATACTAAATTATCTTATTTGTAAGAACATGGCACCCATTGCTTTCATTGCAAAGACACAAAGCCCAGAAGATGATGATTAGGCCAGAGAAAGGCATTCTTGCCTGCAGGACCTTGGGACTCGCTGTGGTTGTTTAGAAATGTTTGTTGACAGCTCTGTTTCCTATCCTAAGCACCTCCCGTAGTCCTGAGCACACATGGTTGGCTGGCCGGCCGCTCTGCATGCCTGGCCTCAGCTGAGAGACTGAGAGGCTTACATGGCTCAGTGCAAGCCCCCGACCCGTACGGTGCTACTGTCCAATGCTGGAAAAAGTGTCACCTACTTTGACATCAGAATCAGAATCTCTGTGTTGTCATTGCACAAAGCACAATTAAATTAAAGCAGAATGATGCACATGATTACCTGAGGTTCAGGTATTTAATTGTGCAGTATTTAGTGTAATAAAATACACATCTTTACTGATGCACTGATAGTCCTATTTTCATAGGCATTTTCATAGGGACTCATTTGATTACTCACTAAATAGAAAAAAACACTTTTACCACTTACTCACCACACTTGGATGCTGTGGTTAACATTGGGGAACGTCCTTACTCTCGCCTCTCTGTCCTGACCTCAGCTTCTCCCTTCCCTGCTGAGAATTAGAATCTCATCTTGCAGGAAACACTATCCACCTTTTCCAAAGCCTTGTGTTGTTGTCAGAGGAACATGGAAATTAGTTGAACTTCTTGTGCTTTTCAGCGTTTTTTCTTTCCTTCAGGCAGCCAGACCACAGATCTCTTCTGGTTTCCATTTGCTCTAAGCTATTAGCGCTTTGTGAACTGATAAGGGAGTGGTTTGGAGGATAGCACAAACATCCGTCTCCGAATACATCCGTCATCATTCCACATGTGTGTTTGACTTAATAATAATATCCGCTCCTGGAAAAAAGTTGGGAACCGGAAAAAAGGCCCGGAGGTGGAAGTACCTGTGTGTGTAGAGAGAGAGAGAGAGAGAGAGAGAGAGAGAGAGAGAGAGAGAGGGGCCTTTTTGACTTAATGTAATCCTCGTTCGAAAAGGGTCGGAATGTCATGTGTTCGGTTTAAGTATATTCCATCTCAATAAACGTCTTGGACGGCCCACGCCATTGTTAAGCAATTGAATTGCGCAGGGCAGCTGACCAGGAATGCACCACTTTTAAGACTTTTAAAGGGTTTTTGGCATGTCAGCGGCAAGTGCTTCACATGCTATGAATATCACCTTAGGACAGTTTCCAGTGGTTGCTGCTTTTTAGAAGTCAACAAAAAAGAGACTCGCTTGCTTTTGTTAGATGGATACCTACTGGCAAAAACAGGCATCAGTCAAGCGTATCTTTGTTTGCAGACGATAAACATTTCGATTTGATACTTTTCTGCGTTTGGAAGAACATCAGTTAAGACTGTGTTGACAGTGCCTAAGCCGTACGAGTGACTGTCTTCTAGATGACTCTTTGGCTACGTGCTAAACGCTAAGCAGAGGTGGAAAGAGTACAAAAATATTCTACTCAAGTAAAAGTATGATTACTTGGATGAAATTTTACTTAAGTAAAAGTGAAAGTACTGGTCTAAAAATCTACTGAAGTAAAAGTGAAAAAGTAGCCTAGCTGATTAAAAATGTACTTAAAGTACAAGTTACTAGTTACTTTTTAACAGCGGGAGGGGGCAGGGGTCTCTTCAGTGTAGGGCTTTCTATATATAGACAAGGGGATATAAATCTCAAACTAGTTTTGTTTAATTAATACACTTTTACACTTTTACAAATTAGTGCACAAATTAAACAAATCATGTCACAACACGTGTATGGATGTATACTGTGTCATTATACTTTAGATAAGCAAATATGGAGCAAATTGTCTGTTAATGGGGGAATGGGAATGTAACCGGTCTACATACCTAAACAGACTGCAGCTGTAGTTCTAATAATGTAATTGTAATTGTGTACAATTGATCTAAACAAAATACTGATGTTGGTTTATAAAGCCCTAAATGGTTTAGGGCCAAAATATATTACCGATCTGCTAATCCGTTATGAACCGTACAGAGCCCTTAGGTCGTCTGGGACAGGTCTACTTACAGTCCATAGAGTTAGGACTAAACAAGGAGAAGCAGCTTTTAATTTTTATGCACCAAAAATCTGGAACAAACTCCCAGAGAACTTGAGGTCTGCTGAAACTCTCAGCTCCTTTAAATCAAATCTGAAGACTTTTCTGTTTCCATTTTAACCTGTAATTTTTAAATGTTATTATTTAGCTTTTAAATGTTTTATTCATTCGCTTTTCTAATGTGTATTGTATATTTTAATCTTGCCCCTGTAAAGCACTTTGAATGGCCTTGTGTCTGAATTGTGCTATATAAATAAACTTGCCTTGCCTTGCCCAAAACCATGGAAATTGCAAGGTGAGGCTGCTCAATTTTGACATGAAAAAATCATAATCATTATTATTTTGATTGACATTGTGTAATCACAATAATTAGACAATTATTCATTGATTCAAGAACTGCAACATGCACTTAATTAACATTTGAAACCATGACTTTGGACTTTAAACATATCCTAATTGAACTGAAAACAAGGAAAATGCAAATAGCCTAAGTAAAACATATTTTTTATAATTAAATAAATTAAGTGTCAAAATCAAAATAAACCGTTGCAAATGTTGTCGATAGGGCACATCTTTTGCTAGCAGGAATGTGAGGGCATATTGTATTTATATCTCATGGAGATGGCTGGATAAGCAAGTTGCATTATAGACTACAGTGTTCTTAATTGATGACTGTTGTGGTGGCAAGAGTCAAGGAACTTCCAGTGTTTGTTATTCCTTTATTGCTTGGTCATAGACCACTTGAATTCGACTGAAAGTGAGTAAACTAATTGGTTGTGATGTTTTGAGGTGCAGCTGGGTCGCACATGCCTTTTTTTCTCTCTCTCTCTCACGGTCGCACATGTCATCTGACTCGTGTGTCCGCACATAACATATCTTGCACATTGTTTCAGTCTATTACTTTTACCTTTCTTCTCGAGCAATGGTTGACTTTCTGCCGTCTTCTAGAAGTGTTTCAAAGCTCCCGGCAACACGCACCATCTCCATTCTACTCTGCACTGTTAAACTGAAAGCTAGGTGAGGGAGGGGCCGATCGCACGGCTGGATGAAAGGTTTGCTGCATTTAAAAGCCTTCACGTCTTCACGTGCGGTACAATGACAGTTTAACTAGGATTATTTTGTTTCAATGATAGAGGGAAGCAATGTTTGTTGTTATAATTTAGTCGCAATGATCCTGTTGATCATTCTCTGTGTTAGTTTCCAGTATTGTGCAGTAAAAATAAAAGCACCCCGCGATATTTCTTTTCTTTTCTCTCCTTTCCCTATCTATTTTTTTACTCAGTAACGCAGGTGATATGAAATGTAGCGAAGTTCAATACTTCAAAATAAACATACTCAAAGTAAAAGTAAAAGTATAGGTTTTAAAAATCACTTAGAAAATTACAAGTACACGAAAAAACTACTCAATTACAGAAACGCGAGTAAATGGAATTCGCTATTTTGCACCCCTGACGCTAAGCCGCAACAAGCTGAATGTGCAAGTTCAAGAAGGAGACAGAAAGATTTGTTTGCGGTATTTCAACATTTATTCCACGTAGGTGCTTTTCTTGAGTCAACTGAGTTAAAGGTGGAGTCAGCTATTCTTGAGAAAGGGTCAAAATCAGTGAATATCTCCTCACGATCTAGGCTAGGCTCTGTAATCTGGCATTGTGCTATACAGTGGGCCCCTTTGTTTCCGTACCAGTTTACAGAGCCTAGGATGTGTATGAACACCAGATTTTTTTCAGCACACTGCAAGCAGACCAAAAACGAGATATTCACTGATTTTGACAAAACGTGATTTTGACACCAAGTGTTCTCCAGAATCTCTGACTCCACCTTTAAACTGAAGACTTGGGGAAGTGGAGACAAGTTAATTCCCACTACACTAAGAGCAGCAAAGACCTTTTTTGGGAAACAATCATCATCTCAAACTTTCAAGTTCAAAGATTAAATTAACATAGACACATGCCGGATGAACACAGCTTAACTCTTTTCCTACGGCGCAATCCCATATTTTTCTTTCTCCCACATTCGAAACAAAGGAAGTCCTTATTTTTTTTATAGTGGTCAGTATGTTCTATAAATATTCCTTAAAGCGCGGCCATGTGTCAATGGGGAACTGTTTGTGAACTCTTGGCGTTGTGTGTGTGTGTACCTAATGGAGTCCGGTTTCTAACACTTGTAGCAGTGTATGGGATCCTCCGAGACCTTCTCCTGCACCTGGTGTTTCAAATCTTCATCGATGACACTTTCCATTTGAGCCTGTACGGACCCAATATGTCGTACATTTGTTGGGAATAGATCGTGCCTGATTACTTGTGCACCGCTGTTAATTCCCCAGGTCTACATGGGGGTCACTTACAGGCCGCCCTACAAGCACACAGGAACAGATGCTTAAGTCAGCATCAATATATTTAGGGTACTGTTACTGTTCAACGTACCGCTCTTAACTATGTGTTCTCTGGACTTTCTTGGGATTTTTTATTTTTTTTGTTCCGTTCACAAGTTGCGTTGAGTAAAAGCATGGGCATGTCTGTTCTCTCTTGGAAAACGGGGCCCTTTGGAAATGACATAATGACTGCACATTATGGATGATGTAGTGAAATTTAATATCTAGTGTTCTGCATTGGCACGACAGAAGCCCGCAGTTGCCACAGTGATGATTTTTCTGTTTTGTGTTTTGTGTTATGCACTGAGTTTCTTTGGCCCCTTTAAAGGGAGCTCTGGTCCCGGTAATTAAAAATTACATTTTGCTGATAAAACGTTGTATAAACACCTCATTTTTGGTTGGGTTGAATATTCCGTAGCTGGATTGCATAACTCCTGTTTCACTGTGAGGCCAAAGATTCAGGGAGAACTTGGAGTGTGTATCAGATATGACAAACATCCACAGAACTCTCACATAAATCAAATTAATGGATGCGTTTTGAGCTCTCGGACTAGCGCTGTATTACGCTTGAAGACTTGTGGGAGGTTAGATGATGGTGTCAACTCAAATCCACCACCCTAATAAACAATGAAATGTTGGTGTTATGATTTAGCAGAGATCGCAAGAGGCAAGATTTATTCCTTTACTTATGCAGTAATGGGCCGACAATCCAAATCACGTCAAATCTCAACTTGCTTATTGACTGTATTTAATTTAAAATATTTACAAATAATATAATATACAAGAACAGGCAACACTGTAACACATTACTTTAACCCCTTACTTTTTTATTTAGCATAAGCAGTATATGGTTTAAAACTTATTAGAACAAAGTTGTAAGCATGCAGGTAAATTCACCAAATCAATAGGACTTATCCCTATTGGTTGACAAATACATTAATAAACATGTATAGGACTTATCCCTATTGGTTGACAAATACATTAATAAACATGTATAGCCGCTAACAACTACACAACAGTGTGTTAAACCATTTATTAAATGTTTAAATGGGTTTTCAATTTAAGTATAAGACCAACAAGTTCAAATAAGAATGATAACACACAAGCCAGCTTTTTTCAAATATATCTGCCTTTACTTTATTCATGTACTGTACAGTATTTAATTTCCAAAGTCTCTATCATAACTATATGACAATAATGGCTATCATTTTTTTTTTACTACAAAAGGTTGCATAAATAATTTAAATGTGGAAATAAAAAATAAATATGCAGTTCATTCTTTTATAAGAGTCCTTCTCCTGTAGTCCGTAATAGGAAGCAGCACCCGCCCGCCCTCCCTCACTCGCTCTCTCTCTTTCTCTCTCTCTTTGTGACACCCAAGTCAAGTGAGGGCACCGCCGCAGAAGACCACACAGGTATGATATGTACAATCAACGTTACTATGCATCACAGCTCTCAGCTTACACACACATGACAAAAAGCCCCACTTTCCAGTAAGGCGCTATTTCAAACAATACCATCGGAGAAAAAAGGAAACAAACATTGTCAGTTTACAGTTTAGAGAACCATAGCAAGAAAAAAACACCGGAGCACTGACAATATGTGGAAAAACATTGTGAACGAAAAATTCTTCATGAAATATCAACGTCCATTCGGAAGCATTTCGCTAAAAGGGGAAGGAGGTTGTGTTGTCTGCGCAGACAGACTTGGGCATTGTCACTTCCTTTTCCCGCCCCGGATTTTTTATCCTTTTCAATACAATGATGAAAACTGATTTATTGTTCGCTATGTGCTATTATTAGTCCTATCTTTTCTGTCTGAGAGCTATTTACAGAATGGGGGAGAATTAGTGAGAGAGGAGTGGAAGGAGTGGCTGAAACAAGATGGATGGATAGTTTGGCTGTTGGAAAAGGGCTTGATTCTCTTGCTCTGTTTTTTGGTCCCCGCTACAAAAGAAATTCCGGTGTGGGCGTAGCGTGCTGGAGAAAGCTGCTGTGTGCCCCTAGGTAACAAACGCAACCGCGCTCAATTTTGGGATCGCCTCCTACACACACACACACACACACACACACACACACACACACACACACACACACACACACAACATGGTGCACTTTTTTTTTCTTGTGTTGCGATTTCCAAGCAAACAGGAACTGGCAAAGTGTAGAGGAAATGGCTTTTTATGACTCAAATAACACAGGAATTGGGCTCATTTAAGTCATTAAAGAGGAGTCACACAAGACTTCCCAATCCCATTTTTCTTTCTCTCTCTCTCTCCCTGATTTTCGGTGGAAAAGGGCGCTACTGTAGTAACGAAAAGGCCTACACCTTGCTTTCCAATACCCATACTCCCCTCCTATTTAGTATGGTAGAAAAAAAGATTAAGGATGTTCCAATTCTTGTGGCCAGATGTAGCATGCTTAAAAAATACCCAGATGCCCTACTACATCCGGTCGGGATTTTCAGTGTGAGAAACAGCATGATTTTTGGGCGATTCTGACCCACAATCCAATGCTCACCGGAAGTGAAGTCACATCGACGAAACCTCTGAATGAAAACAATCAGCGATGCGACAGATATATAAGAAAGAGGCAAGTTCAAGGCGCGATGTTATGATGAAATAAGTAAACGGATGTCTCAACTGTATGCCTACTGCACGCTAACTTGATACTTTTTTATGATCGGCTGTAGTATGCAGAATAGAAAAAAAGAAAGAGTTATGCGACTTGGAACACAGGGGCTGTATCTGGGAAAAGGCGCTATTGTAACAAACAGGCCCGGGTTGGGTCTGCTGCAGTGTGTAAAGCCGTCCCGATGAGTGAGGCCTGCAGTGGCCCGTCATAGAACCATGGGCCTCTCTCTCAAAAGCTGTCAACATCCCACGGTCTGAGCCCCCCTTAGCTGCCACCATCTCCCTCCACACGCGGGCCAAAAAGGAGATGGATTACAACCACCTTTTCGACTCTAAAAAACAGGGCTTTGCAGTGTAGCAGCTCTCACATCCGCTGGATGTTTGTACAGATGGGCTCCAAGCCTCCGGGGAGGACTTCTCATTACGCTTTCAAATGAAAATCGGAACCCAAGGCCAGGGGAAGGTTTTTTTTTTTTTTTTAGCTGTTGGTGTGGGGTGATCGGAAATTTGTTTTCACATTATCCAACAACATCTCCCTGACCAGTCACAGTTGTGTGGTGTGGTGGCAAGCCCCTAACCCCTAGCCCTGGCACTTCTGACTCCTTCTTTGAAAAAATACTGTCTGCTGACAAGTGTCTGACAAAATGATGACTTATGATGAATTAAAAAAAAAAAACAGCCCAGCAAATAGCTTATGAATTTGCTCTCTCGGAAATGTATTTTGCATCTCTTCCTCACTTGAAAGAGACATGTTGGTGAGTGTGTTGTGTAACGTGTACATGTGTGCTTTGGTGTCTGTATGTCTGTCTGTCCTTGGATGCTTCTTAATAGTCCCACTTCAATAAGAATTTCCCGTCAGCGGTGCGTTGCTCTTGCTCCTGCTGTGCTTCTTGCCCGTGCGTTGATGCCTCTTGGGGAGCTCCTTGGCCTCTGATTGGTTGTGGTGGGGCCGGTAGCGTTTGCACTTGCAGGAGGTGACCACGCGGATCTTGTAAGTCCTGGTGTTGCCGTTGGGACAGTGCAGCTGGACCCGGCGCGTCCTAGAGTGCGCCGGGATGCAGCGGTAGTCCGAGGCGCTGCTCCTCCACCACTTGCCCCGGGCGATGGAGTTTGGCATGAGGTGCGCGGGCAGGCACTGGCCCGAGCACACCAGCTCCTTGACGGGCTTGGCACTGCGGCACGAACCGTCGGTGATGTAACGGGTGGAACGCAGCTCCCGGCAGCTCAACTCAGACGCAGCTGGAAGGAGAAAGAAGCGAGAGAGTAAGGAGAGAGCAGAAAGAGAAAGAAAGAGAGAGAGAGAGAGAGATATCAGCCGTTACACTTGTGGCTTAGGCCCAAAACAAACACTTTTTTTTTTTTAAGTGACGCACACACACTGGACAAGGATGGACATTCTGCAGGTTAACTGCTTCAATATGGCAGCGCTGGGTCTTGATTCCAGTGTGTGATTCCGCTCAGATTATGCTGTTGTGAGTGTGTGTAAGTAGATGGTGTGTAGGGAAATGCGATGACTGTGTATTTACCGTCCCTGTGGCTGGTATGTTTGGATACGTGCCGCGAGTCCTTTTAACTTTTTATTGTGACTGTTTGCAAGCAGATGGGTGTTTGGAAATGTTGGACTCTGCTGTCTTTTTAACTGCGCTGAAAATGTGTGTTTGTGAGTCGCCGTTTGTCTGTGTGTGTGTGTGTGTGTGTGTGTGTGTGTGCGTGCGTGCGTGCGTGCGTGCGTGTGTTCGGAGTGTTTGGATGATCTGGCTGTGTGCTGTTTGTCTCTTTAACATTAAATTGTATCTTATTTTCAGCAGCATTTCATGTTAACATGATATTATGAAGGGGAGCTGAACAATGCACTCTATATAAGCTCAACTTAATAGAGCAATCTTGGTATCTAAGGTAAACGATTTGAACGGTTGAGATGTGATCAGAGTTTTCTGAACTTGGATGGACATTCTGCAGGTTAACTGCTTCAATATGGCAGCTGTGTCTTATTCCAGAATGTACTCACTTCTTAGATCCCGTTAACACCAACTCATATTTTTTCGTGTAAAAGATACAGTACGGAGAGTAGTAAGCAGCAGCATTTCATTTTAACGAGATGTATTATGAAGTGCAGCCGAAAAATGCACTCTATACAAGTTCAAGTTAATAGGGCAATTTTTGGCATTTAAGTCCAAAAAAGATTTGAGCCGTTGAGATGGGGATCGCTGGTTCCTGAACTTGATTCATGGTCTGATCGTTAGCTGACGACGGGCGCTTGACAAAGAATTCCAGCTGGCAGCAATCAGCTGATAGCAAATCCAGACCAGAGGGCCATTAAACAGCTCAATCAAACCTAATGGAGTTTGTGGCTGTAAGTTAAGAAAAAAAAATACTGGCATAGTACAGTGTCGGCCCTCAGGAAATGTATGTGGTGGTGATGGAGGGGTAAATAGCTGTCTGGTTATTTTAAGGGCAGCGCTTGTTGCAACTGTATGAATTCTGAATAAAAAGACTGGACATCTGCCAGACTGATTTGAGACGACGCACCCGGCTTGTAATCCTAGGCTTTTAAACAGCCGTATGCATGAGTTATTGTTCTATGTTTTTTTTGTTTTTTTTGTACAGGCAAAGTGTGTGTGTGTGCGTGTGTGTGTGTGTGTGTGTGTGTGTGTGTGTGTGTGTGTGTGTGCGTGTGCGTGTGTGTGTGTGTGTGTGTGTGTGTGCGTGTGTGTGTTAAATAAAGGGGGCAAAAAGGAACTGTCGGTTGAAGAAATGATACACTCGGTTGAGGGATCTGTTTTCCTCTGTGGCCTTTTCTTTCGGGCCGAACACAAAAGGATTTATATGAGATGACTTCCTCTTTTTTCTCCCCCAGTGAAAACCTGATCTTGTGTTATTGTGAAAGGACCACAGACAGCAGTACACAATGCCTACAGCACGCACTGCACATTGCTATGGGGCAGCGGTTTACACCAATTGACCACAACATTCCCCCCAAAACAGTCACGTTTGTCTTGTTCAATGAGCGTTGAGGTGTTTGTTTCAAGCCAGCCTCACTTACCAGTTGCTTTCCCTTACACTTTTTCTTCCACTATATGTCAGACTGAAAAAAAAATGTATTTCTAATGATGGCGGGCTGAGGATCACACACTAGACAACTTTTTAAGTTGCGTGACTTTTTCTGCTAGCCCGGTGATGGAAGGGCAATATTGTTTTCCACAATAGTCTTGCCAATAAAGATTTTTTTGAATGTTGAATTGACAAGGGATTGAAGGGAGGCCAAGCCAGTACTGTGACCCTACTGGGACCAAAAGATGAGAGATGGATGAAGAGAATGATCCGTTCTCTTTGTATGTAACTCAACACATATGCCGTTTGGCCATATGAAAACTACAGGGTGCCGTTTCTATCCAAGCACTTTTTTATACATTCATATGAAGGATGATCTCACTTAATGTGTGGATTTGATGCTTCTTAGTAAGAGTGAGCCCGGCTAAGGAGTTACATAGTCAAATCTGATTGTTCGTGTCTTGCCTATGGTTGAGTAATAGTCGAATACGCGCATTGATCCATATTCACATTTGCGCCATTAACAAAAATGACAGCTTGTCTTCTTGACTTCGCAAAAAACTAAAATGTATAGGGACTTAGTCTACGGCGGTTTATCCACGCACACTTAGGAGATTGATAAAAAAAAGACCATGCGTGATTTTCAAATTTGTACTAACAGTTAAATATAGGCTGATATTGATACCACAATAAGCAATGTATCATGATTCACTGGGATAGACTAAAGCAATTCCATGTTAAAATCCTTGGGTTGATAAATCCCAGACAAACAGACAAAGATCTATCACACTAAACAGATGATGATTCGCTAATTCCCTCCAATCAGCTGTTACGGTTCTAATCTAATCCATCATCTCCTCCTCTGATCTCCTCATTAAAAAAAATTAAACTGAGAGAGAATATCTCGCCCACCCATACTGAAGCCATGATGTCTATACAGCGAGCGTGAGATATATTCCACACACATGCACGCCTCAATCAGAACATACAACCGTTCACTGGCCACAGGTGGGAAGCATTCTCAGAGGCAGTGTTGCATATAAAGAGCAATTTCCACTTAGAAAAAAAAAATCTTAAAAAAAAAACATCTCCCCTCCCGAATGACAAACTGTTGCTGTTTCTTTTTCAATGCGGTAGACATGTTGTTGCAATCAGACGGTTATGGCGTAAGTAGAGCTTGACTAATAGTATAAAGAGAGCAGGAAATAACCTGGACGACAACGTGAAAAGAGCCCTGATGTGTCTCTGAGTTCTCCACTTCAAATTGTGTAAAGGGGGGGGGGAGAGAGCAACCACAAGAATGTACGTGTGTGTGTGTGTGTGTGTGTGTGTGTGTGTGTGTGTGTGTGTGTGTGTGTGTTGTGTGTGTATCATCATCACCCTCCACTTTGGCAGCAGATTAAGCGGAGCTGCTCTTAATCAGGGAGTCCATGTGAAAACGAGGCAGTGAGAAAAGGCAGGTTGTCTCTGTGCGTCAGATGCACCAATTTGTCTGGCCTGCGTCCCACCCATCCACATAGATTCCATTTTGAAACGTCAACATAAAACGGATTAAGTCTGATTACTTGTTATTTACGCATTTTGAGTTCGAAATCAAATACACCACAGTGAGTGTATCTTGTAAACTTGTCAAGTTAGTTCTGACATAGTAGCACCAACTGGATACATACGTACAATCACTGAATTACCAACAAATAGCCTACTGAAATCATGTATTGTGATCTGAATTATGTTTATATTTCATGTACAAAAATGTTTTTTTTAATCTAAAAGGTATTCATGTCTACACGTGTAGGACAATACAGTACTGACATTTTAAATACAATCGTGTCATGCCCCTTGCGCACTTGTTCAAATCACACACGCGCTCCCTTGCGATAATACGCCTCGACTTGACACATTAAACGCATCATTGTAAACGTAGGCTATTGTAGGCTATCATCACTTTGATGTAAATGTTCTCACTTTTAAGCATCAGTCCTAAAATAAATTAATATTTTCAGTTCATAATATTGTCCATATTGTGTAGCCTGTAACATAATCATTTATAAGGCTGCAGTGCTCTTTACATTGTATGTCTTTCTAATCACGTTATACACAATGAGACAATCACCAATATGTTTTTTTCACATTTTAACAACTTTAACAAACACTTACTGTATGTGACAGTGTTCGCCGTCCTGCCGCCGTGTTTCGCCCTGTTGTTCATACTGTTGCTGTTGTTGTTGGACGCCTGTATTATCGCCTCGTGCTGTAGCGGTTGTTGTCTCCTGGAATTTGAATTCTCCGTGTACTCCGGTATAATCTCCGTAGCGTCGTTTTTAAGTCCCGTCCATCCTTTGACGGCGCTGCAGCATCCTTGGAGAAGCAGCAGTGTAGCGCTCGAGACCAGGACCAATACAGACACCTGCATACTGTCTCTGGATAATATTAAACCGTATTATATAACTAGCAAAAAAAAAAAGACGCACAAAGATACACGCAGAGGGAGAACGCAGAGAGATATGATGATGATGATGCCCCACTTCTTGGAACAGTTGGTCAGATCCACTGAGTGATCAGTTGGAGAGGCGCGCGGTGGTATTTAAGCGCGCGCAAGTTTCCTCGAGGCTGTGACAATTAAGCGCTGCTGCTTACACGGAGTGGGAGGGGTCGGAGCTGGGAGAGAGAGAGAGAGATTCATTGAGAAACAAGGAGGGGAGGATGAGAGGTTTGTAGAGGAAGATGGAAAGAATGGAAGAGAGGAGATAGGGAATAGAGGAGTGGTGAGATGAGAATGACATATATGGGTAAGGGGTAGAGAGGAAATGACAATGGAGGTTGGTTAGGGTATTATTAGTTAGTCAGTTTTGATAATGATTGTTTAATTTTTTTGTACACGTTTAAGATGTCACTCTCCTCACAGTCTTACCTGTATGCACTGTGTGTGTGCTGAAAATGTTAATTTACAGCCTAGATTCTGAAAACTGGCGTGTTGCTAGCTAACGGTGGGCCCCTTTGTTAAACAGTTTATGTACCAGTTTACAGAGCCTAGGTTATGTATCAATATTGGATTCCTCTTGAGCACGCACACAGTACATACAGGTAGCAGATCGTTAGGAGATATTCACTGATTTGGAGAAAAGGTGATTTTGACAAAACGTTTTTTTCTAGAATTGCGGACTCCTCCTTTAAGGAGAAAATCAGTGAAACCAGGCAATAACACAAGTCAATTAAGATCAGTAGATGACATATGGAACACAGAAGGTGTGAGTGTGAGAGGAGAAGAGATGAGAGGGGAGTTCTGCCCATCTGACTGTGCTGTGTGTGTGTGTCTGAGTCATTTGTTAGAAATTAATCTTTTTTCCACTATTTTTAACGACTTCCGCAGGGTTAAGTGTCTGAAAAGCATTTAGAGGTGGTTTATTTTGGACTCAAGTCTCAAGGCGCCGCACGAACAAACAAAAAGTTATTCCACCGCCGGCCGGCTGCTACAGACACACACACACACATACACACACACACTCCTCCTGATAGGCTGTCTGTGTTTGATATGAGGCTGTACACAAGTTAATCATTAATCCCTCACATGCATTATTGTTAACCACTATTACAGCTCAAAGGTGTTGACTTTGAAAGATCCCATCTGGGCCTAACTATATTTTTTTTTTTACAATTTTTTTTCCACATTTTTTGTGACCTTCATCAAGTCTTTTCCTCCGTCTGCAATAAGATACACTTCAGCACCATGTGTAGCTTGTGTACATCATGATTTTAATGTAGGCCTGTATATGTAATGCTTTACATGCGATTCCATTATCCTATATCCTTGGATCTGGTTTGAATAAAATACAATGCACTGAAAAAACTGAATACATAGTCTCCTCCGCTCAGTTTTGTTTTGGCATCTCTTTCGCATCCTAGTGATTTGATGAGTGCTGACAGACGCGGGCTCTCTCACTCAAACACTGCCCTCTTGAGGGAGAACACACAAGTCTTTTGAAAATGGAAACATATAGAATAAGGTGTGCATTGGAATCGCACTAATCAGTTTTTTAATGTCCTATGTTTTGGGTGTGCGCGGCATGCAGAAGAACAGCTCGAAAGATTGAATAAAAAGTAGGGGAAAATCCCGTTTATATCAGTCGATATCACGGCTTTGACACATCCTTCGAACCCATTCATTTTGAGGCACAGAGCAGCTTCCATAATCATACATGTTCTCTTCCCTGGTCCATCTGCTTTTCATGCAAACCCTTAAATCAGAGGTTTTGTCTACTCTTGTTTTTGCCGCGGCCAGCCGGTTTCGTCCATCGCAATTCAAAATAGTGGACATAAAGGATAAAGCTAAATTAGATTCAAGATATTGTTAGGCCGTCATCAACATCACTCACTTTTCTAGTGACAACAGAGCCTTACATAATACGTCAAAGTGTCATCAAGTCAAAAAACACTATTTTTATAGTGTTTTTTTGGTGGCAGTAGCTCAGTCCAGTTTGGGATCAGTCTTAAGAGTGTGGACTGGTATCTGGAGAGGGGCCAGGTGCTGCTGGGGTGACCCTTGACTTGAGCAAGGCACCAAACCCCCAATAACTTCTCGGCGTGCAATACAGTATAATACTGCCCATTGTTCTGAAATCTCCCTCCATACATTAAAAATGCTTGTGTGTAGGACCTGTTTGTTCATTTTTTTTGTTAAAATCAGTGAATATCTCCTCACGATCGGGAGAAATGGGCATGTTGCTAGTCACATTGGGTCTTTGTTTACATGCCAGTTTACTGTGTATTAACACCAGATTGTTTCACTGTACAGACAGGTAGCGGTTCATGAGAAGATATCACTGATATTGACAACAGGCATTCTCCACAACTTGCTGACTCCACCTTTAAAAAGCTCACAGTTTTTAGGTGGATAGAAATATGGTTTCCATATCCGAGCTGTGAACTGCATGCTCACTAGTTCTTCTGTCTATTAAATGTCGGCTAATGGAAGAGTTGGACCCAGTGTGTGATAACTGTCCACATTTGTTTGAAGTATTTTGAAGAATCTTAAACCCTTGACCATTTATCATGTGTGTGTCTAGGAATGTGTTGAACTCTCCCACACTAAGAAACTAAGTCCAGCAGCACCTGTATCTGGGAGATAGTTGATGGTGTTCACAATATATTGACGGGGCTTTTTTTTAACGAAAATCTAAAGAAGTCAAACATAATCCTCGTTCATTTCACCAAGCCAAGGAGGTTTTGAAGTAAGTGCAGCAGACAGCCATGTCCTCCTATTGTGTGCACCAGCTCTGAGGTCGTGCCAGAACATTTTTTTCTAAGCGAGCGAATGGATGGATGGGTCCCACTGTCTACACAAAGCCAGCTCTGATTACAGCCTCTCTTTGCCGACATAGCCACCGATGTCAGTCACAGTCTCAATTTAGATCCTCTTTGGGTTTCTGTAAAGAGCCCTTGGGCCCCTAGCACAGTGTGTTTTTATCATGATAGCAGCACAATGAAGCACAAATAACAATCAGATGCTCATACCAGATTGCACGAAAAAGGAAAAGCCCTCGGGCGCTGCATGCATTCAGACGATGGCGGAGCGTCATTTTTATGGAAACGGACAAAACATTTGGTTTTCAGGGCCATAAACAATACCATTCCAGGTCCTCGCGACTCGTGTGTCTGTTAGTGAAATTCATTGCACACATTTTTTATTAACTATTCGATCGCACAGGTTGAAGACAAACATTTCCATATTTTCCCCTCCCGAACACAATTACACCATGAAAGTTAATATGGAGATATTGTTCCAGTGTTGTGTGTTTGACACTCTGTGATGGTTTAACGCCTAGTTTTAAAATGGTGAATAATTCATAATGTGTCCGCCGGAATTATGCAAAGTGCGTTCAAGTTGAGCCTTTGGGTTTTTCCAAATCAATCCCTAGAAAGATATTACAGTAAAAGCTTTATGAGTGAGAGTGAATGGCGACATATTGCTGTGTCCCTGCCACGTATTACAAAGTCAAATTCCACCACGCAACAACGTGACATGCGTTATAATCACCACATTATCATATTTTGAAGTCCACTCAGCAGAAAACAAAAATATTATTTCATACTTGTATAGGGCTGAGTTGAGCTTGGTAAATAACTAAAATCCTCAGCTCAAGTATCGTAAACTGTCTGGTTGGTATTAAATGTCCAGTCGGATTTCATTCTGATAATCTTGTATATTTACTGATTTACATAAAGATTTTTGCAAATGTTTATGCAAAGTAGAGCTTGTTTATGAGTTGAGAAAACATATCACATTTGAGAACTTCGGATAAATAATTTCACGAAAAGGGTTTTTGTTTAGAAAACATGTGTTTATTTCACACAGTAAAGTATGAAACAGAAAAATATACTGGCATTAATATTAAAAAAAGTCAAACAATATCCAGGCCTCATACAAGTTCCCTTTCAGACTTACAGAAATCAGAAATGGGACGTTTTCCATTCAAATTTAATGCGAATTTGAACCAAATTTCCAGAAAATTGGCGAAAGAAAATGCAAAATTCCTACATGGCACAAGGACAATAAACAGCTTGTGGCACTAATTGTCCAGTTGATTACGGTTAAACTATTGCAGGAGAAGAGACGGCACACAAGTGAAACAAGATGAAGGGCTTCAGTCAAACCTCAAATGGTGGAAAACAATGGAACACACAACACAATAAAATGTGGTATTTGCACTAATTTGAGATAAAGTTTGCTCATTTGCTCCACACAGATTACATGTTTTAGCCAGAATTTTCCATAGCACGTTATTGCATTTATCAATACACCAACATTTCCACCTCAGCCAAGCATACAAATATTTTTAGCAGTATTACATTTTCTTTTGGCAATCCCCCTTTATTTGATGTGTTTTGAACATGTGCATGAAAAGCAGGTGGATAGAAAATGCACTTATTGATAACTTGTTTAAGCTTACCTCATAAAACATAAGATCACGCATGGACTAAATCTGACACGCATTACAAGACATTGATATGATACAGAATGTACCACAATACACACTTTGATATTTATGCACTTTTGACCTGAAGATACATGTTGTTAAATACAAGCATATCTTGAAAATGTTTTGGTATTTTGTTTAGATGTGTATCAGTGTGTGTTAAGTTCCTTGGTGATTCAGTGTAAAATCCTGAGTGTTATTCCATTTGAAAGGCTGTCATAAACTGTATATCCAGGAAACAAATTGGAGCAAAATTTCCCACGCACACAACAGGCCTCACAAAGGACGAGAACATATCACTAGTGACAGGACAAATCCCGGTTAAAGAGGCGCAGATAAAGTTACTAAGCGGGACATTCTTGAAGATCTGTGCTCATTTGAACCCCCATACATACCTTATCAGTGTTTTGCCTATTTGATATATAGATTGGGCCCATATCAGCATCTAAAGTAGCCACACATCTGGAAGTATTTAGCTACGTTTATAAATTAGATAAAGTCAACCAGTTTCACATGTCACTTTATGAGGCTACAAATCCACGAATCATAACTTAAATATATTAAAGGTTTTATGTCCGTACTTTTGCACTGGTCTGAACTGTACTGAACTGCAATTTGAACATAACAAGAGAACGCTAAAGTGAATTATTTTTTGTTGTTTTTGTTCGGAATCAAATTCCCCGTGCGTGCCTTTTTTATTGAAAACCGTGATTTATACATGTGTTCAAAATCTAAAAAAATCGGCAAAGACTTCAAAGGGTGCTGAAGAGTTGATCAATGGCCGTGCATTGAACCGGGACATATTTTGAACGTGTTTCATTATTGACAGTGGCTCTGCTCTGCATCACTTTGTATGTGTATCCCACCGTAGAGAATGGAGGCGCTCTCCAACAGCTCCGACAATTGATTTATCATATGCTCATATACACACACACACACACACACACAGTTCTTTTCCAAAACCCGTATCTGTGCATTGGACCCATAATGAAAATCATTTATCACTGTTTTTAGCTGAATTGTACTGCCAGGGAATTAAATAACACCGGATTAAACATAGCCTTGAGAAAGAGACAGTCTTACAAGATTGTTAAATGGATTATAGATCCGTTAGTGATTTGTTCTTTCCTACGGAAGGGCATTAGGGCCACAAGAGAGAGAGAGAAGATTGACAGGAGGAAGCTGTTGTTTTTTCATTAGGAACTTAGAGAAAAAAGTCAAAATGTCTAGAATTAAGTTTGTGTTTTAATAACGTTTTGTTTAACCAGTCACTGATCCCAGAAGTTTAATCTGTCAATATCTTTACAACTTAACCGCAGAACTTTACCGAAATATATATCTTTTTTTTTTTGGCTATGCCCCTTGGGTTGTTATTTTATGTGTATAAAAACAGGTGGATAGAAATGCACTTAATAATAAGTTGTTTAAGCTTGCCTAGTAAAACACAATATAAGATCCTGCATATGACACTCAATACAAGACATAGATATGATACATGAGTGTATACGTTTTTTTATTTGACATCCTTCCAACTTTTCCGCTGTCTTGAACTGTCAAGTTTACACAACATTCTGAATTATTTTTTCTCAAAAATGCATTATGAAAAGGAAAACTTCCCTCTTTACATTTGTTTTCTCTGTCCTGTGGCCCTAATACTCTTCCGTTTAGAAAGAGACAGTTAAGATTTGTAAAAATGGATTTCAAATCCGCCGGTGATTTGTACTTTCCATGTCCAATTTGTTTGTCTGAGATGATGTGTGTCTTCAGCCTCCAGCGGGTCACTGGGAGGTGACTGCCTGCTCCAGCCGACACCATAAGCCCTTTAAAAAGTCCACAGTGGAACTTCTTCTTCTGCTGCGATCTTTTTATGTGGTTTTCTGCAGCAGGGATTTAACCCTGGCTGTTATAAATCAGACTCCAGCCTATTGCCATTGTTTGTCTTTGGGGCTTTTTCAGAGAACCATCAAAATAGAAAAAAAAAGTGTACGCCCAATGAAACAGCTCCTTTCTGCAGCCAAGTAGTAGCGGACTGTGGGAACTACCCTGGCTGGCCCTCAGAGGCCACACTATAAGCGGCTGGGCTCACACCACCCTGAGCCTCCACATACACACACCGCGCACCGCTAGCACGCTGCCTGCCAGCCCACCGCAAGGTGCTTTTCTTAGACCCAAGAGGAGAAATTACCCGAAAAATTTATTCAACACACAAAAAAAGAAAGCACGACTGCTGCTATCTCTCTCTGTGTGACAGCCCGTAAAAATCTATGTGTTGTCTATGGCATGTGCTATATTTCTTAAGGTCTTTTCTGCTTCCCTTTTGACCTGTAACTTTTTATTATTTTTTATAGTCTTTTAAATGCAGTTTATTTCATTTTTTGTAGCAATCTTAATTTTTGATGTATTTTTTATCGCCCATGTAAAGCTCTTTGAAACGCCTGGTGTATGAATTTTCCATGTGAAAATACTTGCCTTGACTCATGTAACTTTGTTTGCTTTTCGACAGATAGTTTTTAACAAAGCATACGTTACAATACGATACAAAACAGCAAGTTAGGACCCAAAAATACATACTTTCAAAATCAGATTGCAATAACAGAGACAACATTTAAAGGTGGAGTCAGTGATTCTGGTGACGCTTGTTGTCAAAATAACTTTTTGTCAAAATCAGTGAGTATCTCCCCACTATCCACTACCTGTCCATACTGTGTGTGCGCTGAAAAGAAATCTGATGTTAATACACAGCCTAAGCTCTGTAAATTGGTATGTAAACAAAGGGGGCCCACCGCAGAGCCTAGTCAAAGACACAGTGTGGTGGTGACCGTCTTAGGAGAGTTCATGATGTATGCGTGCCATATAAACAATGCTGTATTAAACAAAGGTTGCAGGTTTACTAGACCATGCTATTACAGTGTCTGTCTCCCGTTGTGTCTCTGTGGAGTTGAAAGCAGCATCTTTCTCCTAACTCAGGAACTCACGTCTTCACATCTTACCTTCCCTTCAATTTAAATTGTATATTGTCAAACAGCAGAGCCATAAAAAGCTCTAAATATAACTGTGTGGAGCAGACAGGGAAGCAAAGAGGGTAATTAAGACTCATTGCTAAGTGCAGGCAGATGAGCGACTGTTTGTCTCTGGTCCCTTCAGAGTAGTGGCTCAATGTTACATAAGGGATAAGGGGCAAAAGTTCAGATCATACTTTTGTTGTATATTTTGAACTATTAGCAGTGTTCTACATGAATAGGTCTGTCCAATATCTGGGTGATACGTCCAAAAATATTCTAAATATAAAAAATGTGTCAACTCACCTGGCTCTGACACATGTTATAACTAAACATACCAGCAACACTAAAGGTGAAGCATTAAAGGTGTAGTCAGCGATTTGAGAGAATGCTTATTGTCAAAATCACTTTGTCAAAATAATACACTGCCTAGGCTCTGTGAACAGGCATGTTGATTGCTTTTTTATTTTAGCATTATTTATTTAAAAATTTTTCCTATCATACTATGCACTGGCAGAGCTAGTATTTGTGAACTGTTATCTACGAGTAACAGCTACTTATGCACAGGGACTATTCATACCACTTTCTCATCTTGGCTATGTGTATTGTGGGCTCATGTTTTTTTTGTAGAGGTGGAATATGTATGTAGGCCTATATGCGTTGTGTTGTGTTGTGTTGTGTTGTGTTGTGTTGTGTTGTGTTGTGTTGTGTTGTGTTGTGTTGTGTTGTGTTGTGTTGTGTTGTGTGTATATATATGTATGCTGGCTGCTGTAACACCTAAATGTCCCTGCTGGGATGAATAAAGTATATCTTATCTTATCTTATGTTGCTAGCTAAAATAGGCCCCCTTTGTCCAGCGTATTTTCATCACACACACACAGTACAGAGAAGCAGTGGACAAAACATATTTTGACAACAAACATTCTCCAATATCTCTGACTACTCCTTTAATCCATATACAAACACATTAGCGGGCACCATTACTGCTGTTGCTCTCGAACTTGATGTTGAGGTTTTTATTTCTTTTTTTATGCTATGTATGATTTTATTCTTATTCTGTGGAACCGGAGGACGCAGTCTAGAGCAAATTTCCCTTCAGGGACAATAACATATATCTTTTTTTAACAAGAGCTTTTCCCGTTTTGTTTTGTTATAGCTAAGAGCCTCTGAGCCCCCTAGCTTCATTCTTTAGGAGAGTGGTATCAATCTTCTTGCCTCTCTCTCAGCACCAAAGTAAATAAGTATTTTATTTATAGCAAGCATTGTATTCGCCAAAACGCTGCCAGAACGCTCCTAACAATAAACATAGTGAAAAATAATAAAGTAAAAATGCAAGTACTCGCAGGCCAAGAGACACAAATGGAAAACAGAGAAATGTACAATCAAACAAACATATCTTAAAAACTATGCGTAAATATTTGTCCCACAAAGCGAACGAGCCGTAGAGTTGGTGCAGGAATGTGCAAAAGTTCACAGTACCGTCGTATAAATTCAGATTTAACCTTCTAACTTCCCCTCTCTCTATACTACAGACCTCCAGCCATCATTCATTCATGTACGCTGTAATGTATGCTTGTTTTGATACACATTATGGCTTCTACAGTGTTGAACTATCAGGTGCCAAGTTATGACTGAAAAGTGCCTTTGTAAGCAGGGGGAGAAGAAAAAAACGCACCAAAACCGCAGTTTATGAAAATATCAACAGAAGCGTGATGTGATATATGAAGGTGTTGAATGAAATCTCTGGCGCTAGCTTCAATGGAAGTCGAAGGCTGCACTGTAACACATTCTTCCCCCTTCGACTGTCAAAAAAAATATCCCAGCATGCTTTGCAAGGTGAGCTAATTAAGCATGAAAGTACAAACAGGACTCAGCTGCTGACGAATACACTCTGACGTTTTGTTTTCAGGGCTCCGGGAATCGCTTTGCAACTTTGATTTTTTTTTTTACAAGATCAATAAAACAAGATAACAAGCATGTGAGAATAATCGCGCCGCTGTTGCATTTGATCCTAAAGGGCTAATTAGAAGCAGAGGTATTAGGAGTAGGGTCACGCTTGAACGCGTCATTGTGAAAGGTGCTGCAGTTTCGCTGTCAGCTGCGTAGGCCACCCACTGTGCAAGCTTCCTGAGAGAGGCCAGCACATTTTTATTATTTTTTTCAATCCACACAAATGTTGTTTCCCTGCACCTTCTCTCAAAGTGTGAGTGCATGATGTGGGATATTGTTTTGTTGGGACAGGAATGAGCTGGTTAGGGGCTGCTGCTGCTGCTGCTAGCTACGTGCTTTACAGATGTGATCACACTGTCACGGTGCAGCTGGAAGAAGATCGCAAGAAAAACCTTAATAAGCCTTTTTGCTTCCGAGACAAATTTCTAGACAAACAAAAGGGTGGATCCCTTTTCAACACACATGGATACTGCTTTCACGGTGTGCTTATATTCATAGGCGTAGTAGATTTAAGGGGTGATTTTAAAGAGGTATTTTGTCCCCCTCAAAAAAAATATTAAAGACTACCTTTCTCCCCCAAAAACGTAGAAATATCAGTTCAGTGGGTTGAAAAATCTATATTTTCATCCTACCTGTAAGTATATATTTCCCATGTTTTTAGACACCCCTAAAGTGAACCTTACCATATAACTTTAGCTTCTGACTAGCCTCCCATAAGTCAATGCAGATAGTGAAGTAATGTTTGTAGCTACCTAGCTAACATGTTATCTAATTTCTTGTGATTTTGACTGTCATGGCCACTTTGGAGCCCAAGGCTTTATCAAAGTCTCCTTCTCTAGTAGATTTATTGCTGAGATGTATGTGAAAAAAACATCCCAAAACACTTTTATATGTTTTGAATGTGCAGAAAGTTTTAAACAATCCATAAGAATAAATATGTGAAAGCGATACAGAATGCCTGAGAGTCTTACTGCATTATATTTCATTAAATTTGTGTCACCGGGAACCTGAATGTTGTCTTTTCCTTAACAGAATTTAAGGCATTTCCTCCACAAATTGGCACAGGAAAGGCACAAATAGGTTCATAAAAATTCAGCAGAATGCAGGAAATGAAGTGTTTGACACTCAGAATGTTACTGTCGAAATAAAACCTACGCCCTTACTATACTGAATGTGAAGTAAGAATACAGAAGGGGGCATTTTGCAGTTGGGTGCATTATATATTTAAAAAAGTCAGAATTTATGATTTCTCATGAACAGGATGTCACTAAAAACTTTAAAAGATGCACACACATGCTTCTGAGTGGAAAAACAAAACCCCTACCACGCCTAATAGGAAAAAGCTCTCATATTAATGAAGTGTACACTGCTGCTATGGTGTTGAGCTTTGAGTAGTGACTGTGTTATATGAATATGAGCCTGTTAATGTTGAGCAGGTGATGCTAATTGAGTGATACAGCCCATCTGGAGCTGATTAAATCTAATGTATCAGTCAAAAAAAGAAAAAAAATCCTTATAACGAGACAGGCCCAATTGCACGGATACATACGTCAAAAGTGTAATGTATTTGCATGTTTATAATGGACAGATATTTGATGGAAATGGTTCAGGGAATACTTAATAGCGTAAATAAAGCTTAAGTGCTTTTGCAGAGGAATATGTATGCTGCTTCGTGGTGACAATGGGGTTGATAATGCACAGCCCCTTAGCGATAAGTGTGGCTGAAAGTTGTGTTTGAATTGCAAGGCGTTTCTTTCAACAGAGTCACAGACTTGAGTTTATTGCTTTTTAGTTTATGGATGTGTTCCGGACATTGTTCCTCTCACAGCAATCAAGTGGTTCCTATTTAAATGTTTCCCATCGTTAGTAAGTGTTCACGAAGAGCGATACAATGATTTCTATGGAAGGGAATTAGGGCCACAAAGAGAAAAAAAATCAGAGGACATTTTTACTTTTTTACTAAGCACTTCGAGGTTAAAGTCGAAATTACTTTTTTAAGATTATTTTTGGCATTTTCAAGCTCTATTAGATAGTACAGAGTTGAAATAGGGAGACAGAGAGGGGGGGGGGATGACCTGCAGTAGAGGTCCACGGGTCAGATTTTGAACCCACGACCACTGCAACAAAGGGTGGAGCCAATATTGTACGCAATCTATCCACTACTTTTATTTATTTTATTTTATTTATCCTTTATTTAACCAGGCTAGTCTCATTGAGATTAAAATCTCTTTTACAAGAGAGACCTGGCCAAGATGGACAGCAGAACACAGTTACACATAAAACACAATACAAAATACAAGTTTGATATTAAGTACAGTTGTAAAACATAAAAATAATATTCTTAACTAAAAACATTCACAATTTCCGATGGAGTCCAACTTCAAACTCTTAACAACAGCCTTAAATTTGTTTAGAGTTACTAGGTGCTGAAGCTTAAGCTGCTTCTGCAGGTTATTCCATGACGACGGCGCAAAAAACTTAAAAGCTGTTTTACCCAGCTCTGTACGAGCTTGAGGAACAGTCATGAGCACCATGTCCTGAGACCTTAACGCATGGGGGACACATTTTCTGGACATATACGATGACAAATAACAAGGGAGTTTACCTAAGTCGTCTCATAAAAACAGAAGGCCAGTTTACTCTTGAGTACAGTGTACAGTGATGGGTTAAGGCTCTGCTGTTTGTAATGAACCTCAAGGCTCCATGGTATACAGTGTCCAAACATATGTAGACAGTGAGCTGATGCATTCTACACCACCGAGCGAGCGTCCCAAAACATATTTTCGAGAATAAACGTAACAGTTCAAGAAGGCGGTAAAGTTGTAAAGACGTTGACCGATTAAAACTTCCTGGAACAATAACTCAGGAGTTAAACATGATTAAAATACAAACGATGCATTTTTGTTTTCGTCATAAGGCAGATAATAGGCTACAACCTCATTTGTACTGAAAGCAGACGTCCTCTAAGCTCCACTAATAACATTGCTCTCTATGTGCAGCGGGCCCTGAGACAAGAGCACAGGGACCGTCTACAAAGGGAGACACAGAAGAGAGAAAATTATTCAATACTGTCGCTCTGATACAGTTAAAGCCACTACGAGTAACATGGCACGTTGGCGTCCCCTTTGGACAAAAGCGGTAGTATTTTTACGACGGCCGCTGTCGCAAAGCTGTTTTCTAGCGCGTGCCAGGCGTGTGAGTGTGAACTGAGATGGGAGCAATATAGTGCATGTCCGTGTGTTGAAAGTGTGAGGACTCTTTTCGGCTCCGTGAGAGTGGTTTTGACACTGCATGAACTAATGCCAGTCACTGCCACACGCACCTGAATGCAATGAGTTGATGCAGCAGTGTCACCTAACTACTCTCTCTCACGGAGCTGAAAGATTACGTGTCCGACTCCTCTCAGAAAGCGAATGAACGATAGACGGCAGTTAGTATGGATCACGATGAGGTAATGTGTTTATGTTGTTGTAAATAATTACTATTACAGATAGGCCTAATGGTTATCTGATGATGGTGAAGCAAAGCAAACTTTGTGTTAGTACCAACCGCTCATTCATTTAGGAGTAAACACTGCAGTCTAGTTTCGCTCTCGTGAAATTGTATACACGTTGCTTGGCAACGCCCTCGTCCCCCCGTAGCCTATATCACTCTCCCTTTTAGCTTTTCTTCATTGCATTTTCTTTTTTTTCTTTGATGGTTCAGCCCCGTTATCAGTCATTATGACGACAAATAACTGTCTCAAACAAGGCTCCCGCTCCCCTTCCCTCACCTGGAGGGATAGGCTTCTCAATTCACGTTGCTGCGCCACACTGAAATCTGCAACCAATATGGATATGTGACCATAGAGCTTGCACGAGCGAACCGAAAATCGGACTGGGTGTGCGACCAGACCAAAAGCAGTAATAAAAACTATTTAAAAACGTCTTTCTTTGCACTGATGGTCTGGTTTGCTGTTAAAGGTCATTTATGATTATCAGAGGAAACATGAGGCTGTTTAAAAGATATTTAAATGTTACTTGTAGCCGCTTTAAATGCAGTTATCAGTCGAGCTTAGAGGACGTCTGCTTTAGGTAAAAAACTAGGTTGTAGCAAAGTAAAGCAGAAGTTTGTGTTTTGATACATTTTTGCTTATACATTATTGATCCCGGCAGTTCAAATCTGTCAACATCGTTCCAACTTTGCTGTAGTTTCAAACTGTCTGTCAAAACTCCACATTGTATTTTGCCTTTTTCTCAAAGGGCATAAAAAGATAAGACATCTCCTCTCATATTTTTCTCTCTTGTGGCCTTAATATTCTTCCATAGATTCCTCTCACTGCTTCAAAATAAAAGTCTTCAAAAAAATCTTTAAAGTACTTGTCAACCGTCTTTTCAGGTAATAGGCCTTTGACATGGCAGCTTTATCTTCGTGTGTGTGTGTGTGTGTGTGTGTGTGTGTGTGTGTGTGTGTGTGTGTGTGTGTGTGTGTGTGTGTGTGTGTGTGTGTGTGTGTGTGTGTGTGTGTGTGTGTGCGTGTGCGTGTGCGTGTGTGTGTGTGTGTGTGTGTGTGGGTGGGTGTGTGTTTGTGTGTGTGTTAGATGTATATATAAACACTGACTGAAGCGCGGGATCAACACATACACACACTGCAGCACAGCAAGTGCAGTAAAACTAGCGCTGGAGAGAGGCAGATGAAACAAGCAACACGACCACGGGCACAGCCTCTTGGAAGAGGATCTGAGGATCACTAAAAAAGAAAAAAAGAAAAAAAAACTCTCAAGAAACTCTCAATCTGCCCTTGTTCTCAATATTTCCTAATAATTAGCGCTGCACCACAGATGTGCATTCTCTCGGTCCGCGCCCTGCCGCCTCTCTCCACCCCTCTCCACCCCTCTCTCTCCCCATCCTCTGAATGCCAGTGTGTGGTGGGATATTAGGGATGGGGATTTTTAAAGAGAGCATCATATGCTTTCTATTTGACGGAGCCATTAAAATGGAGGACCGAGATGAAAGACTGAATGAGACGCGTATGATTAGGGAGATGGAGGGAGGGAGGGAGATGGAGGAAGGGAGGGAGGGAGGGAGGGAGGGAGGGAGAAGGCTGTGGAGAATTATAGCCAAGTCTATTTAGGGACTAAACTCATATTTTTGATAGTCTAACGAACCCAAACATATGTGTAGGGGGAAAAGGGAAGAACAATGCAAGGGGCTTTAAGAGGTTTGAAATGGCACTATTTAAAGGTGTAGTCTGCGATTCTTGAGAACGCTTGTTTTCAAAATCACTGTTTGTGTAACTCAGTGAATATCTGTGCATGATCGCTACATGTCCGTACTGTGTGTGCACTTCAAACAATGGTGTTAATATACACCTTAGGCTCTGTAAACGGGTATGTAAACAAAGGGTATGTAAACGAAGGGGGTCCGCTAGCAACATGAATATAATTTTATAATATGAAGAAACCCATTTAGAGTAGTAAATATGTTTTGTAAACTAACTGAAGGCAATGAAAATGTAGACAAATCCCCCTTCCATAAAATTGCATAATGCACCTTTAAACAAAATCAACTCAGTGTTGATTCATAAAGCCTTAAGGCAAACAGGATATAATGAGTCAATACCAATAAAAAGGTTTCAAAGGCAACTGATAACGGAAAAAAATTCAAACTCCTTCAAGGACAAAATGTTCTGCGACTGATTGCATATCGCCTCGCTGGCCAGTGAATCACTTCCAATCGTAAACAAGTATCAAACCAGCGGCTTCCAAACCCCGAACCATTCAAACACGATGAGTGACTCTGAGGTCATAAGAGAACGTGTACGTACAAGACAGTGATTCAGTGTGCCGCTTTCATCTTTGTGGTGGAAAAAATAAGTTCTCAGCTCAAACATGACATTTTAATTCACATTTATTTGAAAATGGAATGATAACATCTAACAAAAACCAAATCCATCTTGATTTTGAACTTAACCTTTCTTTTTTTTCACTTATGACTCACTACTTGAAGTGTCACCATCGCATGTGACCGAGCCATGACTTAACACAGGAACTTGTCTGCTTTGATTCCGGCTTTGCGCTGTAAACATTTCCACACTGCCAAAATACCTCTGCTGCACATAGCTGGAATAAATGGCACTTCATCACACACACACATAACCACACACACACACACACACACACACACACACACACACACACACACACACACACACACACACACACACACACACACACACACACACACAGACCCAGTGCTGTTATTGATGAGATTTTGGAAGAAGAAGAAAAAAAACAGCATCCTGGATTCTTTCATATAAGCGTCACAGAGGGACCTATAACCTAGCCTGGTCCAACCAGACCACCGTACTTCATTTCATTTGTACAGATGGTCTGGAAGTGCTGTAATTGGCAAACGTTAACTCACTTGGAGGCGGGTGTCTGTCGAAGTTTAAAACTATTGGATCTGCCCAGTGCCACTCTGGATTAGCCAACCAATCGCATCACGTTTGGTCATCACGTGTGTCATGAGCCGGCTTTTGTTGGTGACCTCCAGTTTTGGACAGGGAACTCGGAAACCCCCCCCCCCCTTATTCCCATCTCGCGAGCAGATCACTGGAACACGACAGGTCACTGGACTCCATCGGAAATCTCCTTCCCGAGTATAAAGCAGCAGCATTCACTGACCCCCCCCCCCCCCCCCCCCCCACCCAAAGAAACACACCCCACCCCCACCAGAAAAAAATTTCGGGGAGGGGGGGGGGGGTACCTATAACCTGCTGCGAAACATAATCCTCCATTTTAGTCTTGCTTTGCTGCCTGACCTGAGTGCTGGACCTGGTATATTTCTCCATCAAATGACATAGTTAGAAGGATTTTGTGAATTTGGGTTTTACAGGGGCTTTAACTCAAAGTACAAATACTGTAAAAAAGTACTCTGGTACAAGCAGAAGTCCTGCATTGAAAATGTTAGTTAAAATAATCAAAAAATAAAACTTGACTATTGTATTCATAAATATATTGTTTGATTTGGATACATTAACGAATTAAAAGGAACATAAGCAAATATGCTCATGCTTAAGCTGTACGTTAACTTTTGGAAAGTTTAATATAATTTAATATGGTTTCTGTAAAAGCATAAAGTGACATACTGTAAAAGGTAACGCTTAAGTAAATCAGAAGTACCTCAAATTTGTACTCAAGTGTAGTGCTGTCGAGTTACCACCACTCTTGAATTATGGATGAAAGCCTGTAGATCTCCATTTTTGATTTACTTTCAAATTCAATCACAAAAAAATGAATCTTGTGTCCTGTTTAAAAGCTTAAACCAGTATTGAAATGGCTTCTCTCTTGCTACATCGATTGAAATTCTCGACCCTCGACTGGTTTGAATTCAGCCGGAGTAGGGAGTAGGAAGGAGGTCCCCCGTTTTTTTTTTTTTTTTTTTTTTTACAGGGGCCCATAAGGGACCACACAGCTGGCCTGCAATAATTGCTTGTGCAAGCGACTGTGGAGGGAAACGACCAGTGCAGAAGGTAGAGAGAGAGAGAGAGAGAGAGAGTTGAAATGGTAGTCCTTTTTTTCCTGCTGGACAACACACTGTATGACTAGTCCTACCCCCAGGTGTGTGTCGGCCCCGCTCTTGTGAAACATAAAGAAGCATTTGCATCAACACCTGGTGGACTCAGGACTTGGAAGGCTTTCTCTGTGTCATCTCGTTCCCACTCTTATGTCATATCCCCTCTGACTTTCTCTCTCTCTCTCCTCACTCCCTCTCTCCTAACCCTCTTTCCCTCTCTCTCTCTCTCTCTCTCTCCCTCTTTCTCTCTCTCTCTCTTGCTCTATTTCATTCATTTATCCTCATGGCTGTGTCTCTCAAATGGAGAGTTTGAACAGATGTTTGCCCCCATCTAGTGGTAGCAGCTACAGACACACACATACTGTATGTCAGACTATATGTCTCTTTAGTCTCATTGTTAAAAGATAGCATTAGCTATGAGAACATGTGAGCAAACTGTACAGGTGTGTAGTTATATGTACTGTTTGTATAAATGCACACTTTGCTTTATCATTTCACCCCAATACATTATTTAGGTTATTGTGTATTCATCCGCCAATTAAAATAGTCCCTAATTAATGTCGTCTCTTTTGTCCCTTTTTAAGAAGAGTTGGCGAACACTTCTGTACAGCGCCCTGCTATTTAAGGAGACCCTTTGGTCGTTTTTAAAAATGATATTCTATACTGACCCATTTTAAAAGGTTTATGTCATCAGCATTATAAAGGGCTCAAAGTTTAAAGCTACAGACTTAGCACGGAAGTCCTAAAGTGCTTCAGAAACAAGAGCACATCGTTTCTTTTAGTCTTTTCATGCAATTTGCTTACAAATAAAAAACTGCTTTGCCATTTTTTTTAAAATTGCAAACACAGATATATTTGAAACCACTTAATGTCAAAGTGCCTGCCTCCCCTGTCTCCCTCTCTCCACACTTTCTTACACTAATGCAGAGATGGCAACAGCAACGCAAAGTGACATTTGTTCATTCATGTGAAATAAGTGGTGGCAAGTCGTGAACTGCCGAGAAACAAAATCTCCCTTAGCTTCCCTCTCCTATTGTTACTACTAACCCCTGGCATTGTCTCCACCATTGCTCGCCATCAACTCCAATAAAAAATGTATAACGTTGAGAAATCAAAGATCTAGGAGGTAATGAGCTTCCTTGGGACCCCCTTTCATGACTCTCTGGACTGGGGCCTGTTTGGACAAATTCAGCAGCAAATATTTTAGAAAATACTGAAATCAATGCTCAAATTATGGGACAATTTTTTCCAAATGTTCTTTTGTTACCGATATGTTCACGTTTAAACCTGCCAAACAGACCTGTTCCCATGCTCTCTTGCACTGACCAGGGGCCTCATTTATAAAGCTTGCGCCGCACAAAAACCTTGCGTAGACGGAAAGAAATGTGCGGGAAAATGTGCGGTGGCAAACGTTGGTATTTATAAAAACATTCTTTGCGGAGAAGTGTGCGTATTCCTACGCCAACGTTCGACCATGAGTAGAGCTACCGCAAGGTTTTCCTGACTCGGGGAATCAGCGACGCTCAATGGCAACACCACGAAATAAAGCTCAGTCATCAGAAAAACACAGACAAATGACTGTGAAATGCTTGGCACCCAATATATTTATATTTAAAATGTATAAGCTTACCTATAGTTGTGAATATATGGCTACTGTAGGCCTAGTCTATGGCATGCAGTTGTGATGTATAGGTTGAATTACTTATCAAGTAGCCTAGGTCTGCATGTTTTGGTTATTTTATAAATTGAATCTTATAGCGCTACTCTATAATAATATCCTATACGTCGGGAGGTGTTTCCGTGAGTGCCCAGCGGGAGAGCAAATTTTAAGAGGTGAGTAAAAAGTAGTTTTGTACAAAGTTAAGCCCAACAGATATTTATAAGATATTTTATAAAGGGAAGATTGCATGCAACTGTGCACCGCACAGTTTTATAAATCTGAATTTTTTTTTGCCCAGCACATTTTTGGCTTTCTGCGGACGCAATGTTTTAGGATGGTTTCTACGCACACCGTTATAAATAAGCCACAGAAAGTGGAAAAATTACACATTAGGTTATATGAAGGCCTATGTACAGTATAGTGTATACACAATTTAGTAACAATTATACTAATGGCGTAATGCTGTTTTTTTGCAGAATAAACAAACATTGTGGTTGCTTGGAATAATACACCACTCCTGATAAGATGTTAATAGCCTACCTCAGCCATTTATTTCTCAATCATAAGAAAGAAGGGACATTTCTCCAAGGTAAGAAACATAACACATCAAGTTTAAAATCAAGTGCACTTCAACAACGTCTCATTCTGTTAAGGGGGTTAGTAAGCTGTCCCCTTATCTTCCTACTGTGTGAAGTGAGATACACAAACTCAAAATCAATCGAGAGAATCAATCTGTATACTGTATAAGGCTTGGTGCTGTGTCCTTTTCTGTTGTGATGCATTCATTGGGATTATATATATCTATATGTGCTGTTGTTCCTGGGTGAGCGTATACCCATGACAAAGGCATTAAGAAAACTATATAAAAATAGCATTATTTGCACTGATGGTCTCGTTTGCTGTTACAGGTAATTTATGATCATCAGAGGTAAAATGAGACTTTCAGAAATATTCTAAAGTTCCTCGTAGCTGTTGAATTAGAATGGGAGAAAGGAGAAGATGACAGCTATGGTGTCGACACCTATACCTGGGCCCAGCGGTAATTGTAAATCATTTGTGGCATTGGTTATAAAGCTCTCCGTAGAAATAGATGGATGGAATTCATTGTTTCATGGACAATTCAGATAAGACTAGCCAGATGAGTCAAGGAGGGTTCAAACATCTCAAGTTTTTAGCTAGGAGACTCCGCGTGGGACAGGCAATTTTGTACAGACGTCAATTTACAATGTACTTTATTGTGATAGAATAACTACCTGGCTCCCCTTGAATTATTTAACAACCTTCCAATCGTCTCTGGCAACTCTCTCACTATGAATGAAGTAAATTACAGTATGGTCCAGGTTTGACTACCATTAAAGGTGACTCCCAAAAATGAAATGGATTTTGACAAACTGTATTGAACTTGATGGTTAGATCTCACTTTCGTTAACTTTTCAGAGTTTCTTAAAGTTAAAAAGGCCTTCTTTATTAGCAAAGCAAAATACAAAATAATCAAGAAATATCCTTGTAACAGGACACTATTAAATACAAATTAAGTAAACAATACTTTGAGGGGAAAATCAGAAAACAATGCTTCACCTACAATTTCAACTCCAAATTAAACAAAGTCCTATCGAAACATTAGGCCCGGGCCGTTATGACAGTAAAATGCAGCGATTCACAATTGCCTTAGTGCGTGTCACATACTCGGTATATATATATATATATATAACAATTTACATTAATGGCATTTCACAAATTGACATTCTCGTTAATACATACAATGCTTACTGTACCTGGAGTATAACCCACAAAATGGTGCTGGTACGTTGAAAAAAGTTACAAAAAACAAAAAAGACATCACAGGGTTTCACGTTAAGGACGAACAAACATTTGCCTTTTTAAGTGGAATTTGACAAGAAAACACGTGGTTGGATTGTAACAATTTATGACGTCAAGAAGACATACAAACACTATAAAGGTAAAAGAAAATGTAAAAAAAAGAACTTGATTTTTTGAAAAGCAGGTGGCAGTGGTTAACTGTTACTCAATGCATAAAAAAGGAGTGTCGCCATCAGTGTAGCCATCACAGAAGCTTTCTGTTTATGCATACTACAGTTGCACATGTATGCCATGTGTAAATAGTGGATAAAAAATTTGACAGAAAACTTCTATGATGGCTAGTTTAGCCAGCAAAATGGATCTTGATCAGGCGATATCTTGAGGAGCCTCGAGCCAAAACTGTCAATGATTGAATATCAACAAGCAGGTTGGTGTTGGCATAGGCAGTTGATGCTATAAAGTACGTACCCTCATACTGGATCGATTAGAATAATTTAGCCCCATTGAATCCCGAATTTAAAGATATACTGAATATGAAAACTCAACAAGAAGTACTAGACCGTGTAAAGTTAGGGTTAGTTTTAGGTTTTTGTGCATTCAGAAGGAGGGCAGTATTGTAGAGCAGGTGTAAATATTTGTATGAGTGACACCCCAGTTCATTTGAATGACAAGAAGGCTAATCAGACACATTTAGAAATGTTTTTTTTTTACAGACGTAAATACACACCCCGGCTTTGTTATATAATCATTCCCGTAGAGCAAACTTCATTGGGGGTTCGTGACGAGGTGATGGGGAGATTCAGTGAGACACATGCACTGAAAGAAATGTCAAATTCAAGTCTGCTGCGTTTGATTTTTCTTGCAATCAGGAATTCCCCCAAAACAGGGTCAAAGTGTCAGCACTCATTAACCATTCAGAAAAGTTTGAGTCAGTGTTTTTCATTCGTATGGACATTGCATTGAATTGGAAAGTGTAGCTTGAGAATCAATTAATTCCATCGGAAAAGCCAGATATGGATTTTAGGGAGGAAACGTTCAAATACTGACGAGAAATAAGCTGTAAATGTTTCCAAGCTACAAATGAACGGTTGATGTGATGAGTTGGACATGTACGCATTAAGATCGTATGCAGAATAATCCATATCCATCTTATGCTGCCACCTGCATCTTGCTGTATATTATGAATAATTAAGCATCACCATGGAAACTTAAAACTACACTAAAAACACCATAGTAAACACGATGAATACATGCCTCAGTATCCCAGCTAAGCTTGGGAAAAAAAGTCCTCTACCGTAAGCAACTTTTTGCACAATTGTGAAATCACAATTACACAGAACAATTGTACATGTACATTAATATTTGAATACGAATGCACAATGTAATCAACTGTGGAACAGAAAGTAATGGAGGAGATTTTCGGCAATATACAAATATAACATGATATATAAAGACTTAAGACATACCGAAGATACCTACACATTATAGACACATTGCTCATACATTCATATATGTCAACACTTAAATATGTATATACAGTATACATGTATATATTCATATGTTTACAGATATATCAAAGGAGGAATAAATAGTGCCAGTAATGAGGTGAGACAACCTAGTTCCTTTCTAGTGAGACTACAGTCCCCCATTTGGATCAATGTGAACATGCCCCAAGACATTTGTTGTATAAGAGAAATGTGCACAATCTGATGTGTGGCTTAAACATTCTGGTGGTTATCCAGCAAAACAGTTTCTCCATTTGTGTGAATTTTGTCTCTAAAACAACTCCCTACAGGGTTCCCACACACATTTTTACCAAAACATTTTCAAACTTTTCAATGAAATTTTTAAATGTAAGAAATATTTGGGAATTTTTATGATGAAGTTTTAAACACTTGCCAAAAAATTGGTAGATTCAAACATTTTAAAAGATCTTCTTCCAAATATTTCCAAACCATTTCAAGGTCTTCAATGAATTTCTTAAAAATGTTATAACTTTTCCAGCAATTTCATGATCGTGGAAACCCTGTCTCTCTCTCTCTCTCTCTTTCTCCCTTGTTCTCCCTCTCTTTCATTCAAAGAGTGATTGGCTGCCCGTTTTAAAATCACTCCATCACTCTCCCATTCCTGGCACTAGGTCTAGTCTAAAGAACCATTAGTAATAATTTTAAATGTATTTGTTGCACTATACCGTTTGCCTATACCTAACAACTACTGCCTGGCTAGTCATGTTTAGATGTGAGTACATTCTATATATCTGATGGGGGTATTGACATATATCGCAATGCTTTTAGTACATACAACTTAAAAAATACAAAATAAAATGTGTGATTTGACCCCCTTGTGTGTGCATAAAAGTCAGGCATAATAAATTACCGTATGACACACACACGCAGGACTGAGACAAGAAGTAGTGACATGTTGTGTATTATGGACTTGGGACAAACTGTGTGGTATGAAAACAGTGGAACTGGATAGCGGCCGAAGGGCTGTGTCAGGGAACTGGCAGTGGTCAACTCTCTGGCATCATGACTGGAACGTTCTGCTGGACATGTGGGTGGCATCCTTTACCTCCATGATGTATTTGACAGTTAAAACCTAAAGGCCTCTAGTTTGAAGGTGGTATAATCATCTTTTAACAACCTGCTGATGTTGGCATTGAATTGGGGAGGTTAGCATTAGCATGTCAATTTTCTGCATGACCTGTTAACCAATGTTACAACAACTGATTTAAACCTTTGGGTACATCCACTCAAAGCCGGCAGTTATTAGAAACAGATATTTTTTTCTTACATTTTAGCCTCCAGTCTGCAGTAACCTGTTCAGAGCTGCACCACACAACACTTTTTATTAGTTTAGTAGTCTTTTTGAATAAACGTTTTATTTATAACATGTTCAGAAAATCGTTAAAACTGCATTTTAAAATGTTCAACAGCAGAAGGACACATTTTAATTTTTCTTCAGCTAAGCAGTACTGGATAAACAAGTTTCCTCGCTGTATAAAAACATGCCACAAACACAAACTGAACCAGCAGATTGTGTTCACACTATGTCAGAATATCCATTAAGAGTAAAACTGGTCTTTGCTACAGCTTACTCATGAGTACATTTACATTTTGTCTTCTCATCTCCGGATGCCTTCAGTATAGAGAATGACTTAAAATGATTGTCACTCGAACAATTTCTGCTGCAGGAGGAAATTGAATTTCTCAATAAGCTACTTCAGAAAATACATTATTATAAATTAGCTGACATTTTCTACTGTTTAAGAAGATAAATCCATATACTGTACCCACTCATCTAAATGGGATTTATCTTTTGTACAGGCTGATTGAACTCAATGACAAAACCAGACAATAACGTCACATTATCTCAAATGGCCATTTGTCAGCAAAGCACACTTGTCTCGTTATTTTTAATTAGCTCGACCTTTAGCTGTTGTTTGTGACACAGCTGCTCTGTGTCGGCACTGGACAAATGCAACGTTACTACCACCGTCAAACCAGAGGCCAGAGAGTCAAGGATGCCCATTGGAAATGCTACATAGAGCTACAGCTTGCAGTAAGAGTGTGAATAATCTGTGTTTGTGCATTCAATGTTTTGATAAAATTGAGGATTTTAAGGATAAAGTTCGCAAACTAAACTCTTGATCGGCTTTTTCAGTGTCCATGGAATGTCTGGGATTCTCATATCACTTTTTCTGTAACATAAACGTCTCATTTTGTCTGCATGTTGCTGCCATCTACTTCACATAACTTAAAAATAGTTATTTTGGAATTGATATATAGAGTGCTTCTGCTGGACGGAAACACACCACTGACATTCCCGGCAGTGGAAAACTATGGAATGATTGTGCTATTGTCTTCTGTTTTGTACGTAAAACTATTTAAGTTAAAATCTTAAAAACCAGGGCGAAAGTTTTTCACCTTTGTCGACCACTATTTTCGTGTGGGATTGTAGGAATGCTTGTAAGTAGTTCGGCTTTCAGGTGCTAGGAGCGGGACATCTGCACATCTGTGTGGTGTAGAGTTTAGAAAAAGGGGTTAAAGGTGGAGTCAGCGATTCTGGAGAATGCTTGTTGACAAAACCACGTTTGTCAAAATCAGTGATTACCTCCTTACTATCTGCTACCAATAAAAAAATCCAGTGTTAATACACAGTCTAGGCTCTGTAAACAGGCATATGTTGCTAGCAATAGTGGGCTAGCTTTGTTCAAATACTCTTTGTTTACATACCAGTAAAGAATCGCTAACTGCGCCTTTAAGGGGTTTGTTTGTATTGAGCGTTTAAGATCACACTCTATGTAGGAGCAGGCAGAGGACGTACGGGTGTCCCTTTACAGCAGCAGTGACTGACATGAGCAGACAATTATAAAGAAAAAAACATGTGTGAGATTGTGTGTGTGTGTGTGTGTGTGTGTGTGTGTGTGTGTGTGTGTGTGTGTGTGTGTGTGTGTGTATGTAAGGAGTAATTATCTACAGAGATAAATGCTTTTGTGTCTCAGAATACCCCATGGAGTGTCAGATGGGTGCTGGTTTGGTCAGGGTGGGGGTCAGTCAGTCTCCGAGAGCAGCCAGTGAAAGGCATGATGGGAGTTTTGTGGACGGGGAAGGGGAGTAGGGCTTTTCATTTGGTCTTTAGTTTGCACACCTCCCCGTTGAGCCTGCCCTCCTGCGCCAGCCTCTCGTTGAGTTGGCAGAGTTGGCGCAGGAAGCCGTCGTTGGGGCCGATCTCTCTCTTCTGCCGCACCACGGCCACCGCCTGCCGGGCAGACATTTTGTGCCGCAGCATGAGATAGGCCACGACCATGGAGGGGGAGCGGCTGTAGCCTTCTCTGCAGTGGACGTACACCTTCCCTGGAGGTTAGACAGGGAGGGGAGAGAGAACAATGAGATGAGGGCTAGAGGCTGGATTCACAGATCCACACACAAATATACAGCTCTGGAAAAAATTAAGAGACCACACCAAATGTTCAGTGTTTCTTGTTTTACTCTTTATAGGCATATGTTTGAGGAAAATGAACATTTTGATTTCATAAAATAAACAACTGACAACATTTCTACAAAATTCACAACCAAAATAAGTTAAGTAGAGATAAAGATTGAATCCAGACTGGTCTCTTAATTATTTCCGTGGCTGTAGAATGCTGAGTACGGTTATAAATAATTTTAAAAGCAGAGTGCACTTCAAGTGATCAGCGTTACTGGTTTTACTATTAAATATGTGTTGGGTGGAATTCATTCAACAGCGGTAGTGTTTTTACGACACCAGCGCCTGCTGTCCTAAAGATCTTTGCTAACGTCTTCTCAACTACTGTCTGTGGCTCTGAGCTACAAGCCCATTGGTTCATTTAAATAGGTTCACGTGTTAAAATATACAGTATTTCAGTTTCATTGCAGCTTCTTTACCTAAAGGACTAAAAAGAAATTACTATAGGAAGAAGAATGTGGAAAGAAAGATAATCAAACTAACATATGAAATGAGACAGAGTGTTTAAGGGAACATATGCTGCTGTGACCAAACCTGCCTAGCGAAGCATCTTCTGGGCCACGAGATGCAAATACACAAGACGTGACCTCTGCTGCACACAAAGTCAATCATCTCCACTGCAGTCGCCTCCTACAGCGAGGCAAAGAATATGTGGCTTATGTGTGTGTGTGTGTGTGTGTACACCCCACATACAGTATGTACGTCCCTTGTGCTGCATTTGTATTGTCTAATAGGGCTGTCCCATATCATCCTCTCCACGATAATACCAGTATACATTGTTATGTAATAATAATAAAGTGTCATATTATGCAATATCAAATCAATGAAATATCAATATCAATGGAAATTAAAAGTAACAACAGACACTTAGAAATACGTAGACTGTCACCAATAACAGTTAGCTAGTTGGAAAATAGAGATGGAGCATGCCAATCATTTTATTTTACATAATAAATGCTGCTGCTTGCAAGCTGCAACCACCAATAAAATGTTGTTCATCTTTTTTTCCTTATACATTTGTGATATAATTTTGAGACTATAGACCGTCTGACTTACACCTTGATCACTGACGAGCCAAAGTCTCCCATGAGGAATGTAACTTGTTTACAGAGCAGCTGATGTGCTGATTCTGCTGACACACACACAAACACACACACACACACACACACACACACACACACACACACACACACACACACACACACACACACACACACACACACACACAAACAGTCCACTGCCAAAGGAATGACCTCTTCATTATCTAATCACCCGGCCTGCCAACCGATCAATATGGATTCCAGTGTATATCCCATTGTTAGACACGCGGGATCTTTGGCTCAAGACTACCTCTCCCCGCCACTCACTCGCTAACAGGGCAGTCCCCTCGTATTCAAAACTCTAATATGCATTTTGTTTAATACATTTAAGAGCAGTACACGTTTTGTGTGCATAGAAAGAGTCTTAGATCTTTGATTTCATTGTTGTGTTGTGTACATGCAAAAACTTTAGATACCTTAACAATCTCAAATCCTACGAGTTGTTGAGCTACCATCAAATCTACAGTCATGTTTTAACTGTTTGTCAATTGATATACCTTCACCTTTCACCTTACAAATATCCATTGATCCAGTGTTAATGGAAATCTATATTGATTAGTGCAATGTGTTTGGTTTTTGTTGCTAGTTTCTACCTATGTGTAGATGTAAGTATTCAGCCTGAGCTTGTAAACACATCAGCTTACTCTATATATAATAGCCTAATGCTTCACAGTGGCACAGAGGAACAGCAATGCATCAATGCAGTTCCTCATTAAAATCCCACAGCCGTGACCTTTCCAGAGCTAACGGCAAAGGGGGGTCAGAAAATGTCAAGGCTTATGTTCCACATAGCACAATGTCAAACTACTGCAACAGCAGGGGCAGTGGTGACTCACTTTGTCCTATTTCCACACACACACACAAACACACACACACACACACACACACACACACACACACACACACACACACACACACACACACACACACACCTCTCCTCCATCGTGATCTCATCCTCCTGATTTACCACTGTGTTGTTGTCGCACATTTTTCTAAACTGCCCGGGAAATGAAGACACTTTCTGTGTCACAGCTGACAATGAATCCATCCTCTAAAGTACAGGGTTCAGCTCACTTATTAAACACATCCTCCCATGTGCGGTGACAAATTAGTTGCAGCCTTGCAAGAGCTGTTTTCAATTTAAAAATTCAGCTTTCAAACACATGTGAAAAGTTGCAATACAAAATACAAAATGTAAAACTTAATTCCTTATGATTTCTGCATTTTAACCCTTTGTCATACATCAATTTGGTGCATTAATCGTTTGGTGCTAGAGGTGTGTTATGTGTGAAACATCTTGACAATGTTGACGTCTTGGGATGCGGTCTGATAAAGGAATGTGGAGCAGAGCTCCGGAGTGTGTCACATTTAGCCTGAGACACTCAGGGCCGTCACTATAGTCTTTCACTTTAAGAACCATCAATAATGAAGTGCATTGAGACTGAATCATTAAAAGGATGTCTTAAATGGTGTATCCTTTGTCAGACAGGCAGCAAGACGACGAGCTTGTTTTCAATTGTCTCAACACATTTCTGTCAAACAGAGAAAGACACTGTGTAACCTTTTGATTTCCCCTATCTTTGAAAGGTTAAGACAAACACTCAAATTCTTATTTCTTTTTGGTGCATTTGCATGTTATGATAAAAAGTGATGTTACATTTTCTGCCAATATCCGATATCCTATCGTTTTCATGGTCATCTGATACTGTTATTATTACCACAGAACCGTTTCCAAGCCCTGTTTGGTTGGGATTTGTGTCTCTAAGAAGGTACGGGTAATGGTGAGGTAATTCAATTCCATCCATTAGCCCGGCAATAATTCCATCTGCAAAAATCTATCGTTTTTCAGCACACAGAGTGCAATGTCACTGTATTGACTGCAGTATTTCTCCATTTCTAAAGGGGCTCATATGCCTGTTATTTCAACAGTGGAGCTGTCAGGTATGGATGATGCCTCTACACCCACATATATTCAGACTTGGCAGCCCAACATATAATAACAAAAAGCTAAAGAACGCTATTGTAGATTGAGTCGCACACTTTGCAGTAGCTTAAGGGCTTCAGTCGACTTTCCAACTGTGAAAGTGATAGGGATTGAAGATACACTCTGCTTTCTCTACAATACAATGCGGGTGAATTTGAGCTTTTCAAATCTCCACATAACAAACTTAAATCTACAGTGCGTAACTTTTTCATTTGAATTAATGTTGGTTAAATTCAAATGAGTTAGTATAAAGCTGATTAAGCCTATATCAGCTGAACAAAACTCTCTCTGTATTTCTCAGTATGGCAATGTTTACGAACTGGTGTCGCCCCCCTGACACTGGCGCAGGAGCTCAAGAAGCGCCCAAGAAATGTTTCAGTTGTTGATTCTACGGCTAAGAAAGAACCAGGACGTACAGCAGAAGGTATAAAATCCATGCGCTAATCACCGAAAGCTTACCTCATGTAGATGTACCGACAATGTTATTGTAATAGCTCAGAATTCCACATGGGGTGTCACAGAAGTTACGCACTATGTCTTTAAGATACAAGTAAAATGATGTAAAAAAGGAAAATAAACTCACCTTTGCCATTATTGTGCGCTAGGGCCTTGTCGATGAAGTCAGCCCCCTCCTCAAAGAAAGAGCTGAGGTTGAACTTCTCGGTGTCGTTGGCCTGGAAACCGAGGTACGTGATGCCTGTTCCGGTGTAGAACTCCACACTGGTGTTGACGTGCATGAAGGAGGTTCCCTCCGCCACGTTCAGGACGTGCGTCACGCCCAGTTTCTGCAGACGCATTGCATTCTGGGCCACGAACCTGGGTAGGAGAGATAAGATTAGGGGATCAGAGTTACATTTCTTTTTTAAATAATTTAAAGGTGGAGTCAGTGATTCTGGAGCACGCTTGTTGTCAAAATCACTTTTTCACAAAATCAGTGAATATCTCCTCATCATGACGCTACCCGTCCGTACTGTGTGCGCTGGAAAATAATGCCAGTGTTAATACACAGCCTAGGCTCTATAAACAGGCATGTTGCTAGCTTCGGTGGACCTCCTCTGTTTACATATCCTTTTTCTACTTTACAGTTTACAGAGCCTAGGCTGTGTATTAACCCCATATATTTTTCGTGCACACACAGTACCGAAAGGCAGAAGATAGTGAGGAGATATTCACTGATTTTGACAAAAAAAGTGACTTTGACAATAACCATTCCCCAGTATCGCTGACTTCAACTGTACTCACTTTAGAAAGTTGCTGATGTCTGTGACACGTCTGAAACAAACTTTGTCGACTTTTAAAACCTTGCAGAGTGCCTATTTTTTTCGATCTTGGGATACTAACTTCTTACACTTCACAAAATGATGAGTGTAGAGCAGCCGAACAAGACATCCAAGACAAATTGCAGCACTAATAATAAACACCTGATACTATACAGGAAAGGAGCGTGTCAGCACAATTTGTTTTAAAGGGATATTTTGTATAATGTAGGTTCAGGTTGCCTCTTACACATCGACAACCCTGCATTTGTTTTAGTGAACACGGTGATGGCACTATCACAGCATCTTTAAAACGGTTTTCGAATGTGTCTTTTTTTTAAATAAATGCTATCCCAAATGGTATATTATATTTAAAGTTTTTTTTTAAAAAGTTCAGCATATCCACTAAAGCTCGAAGTAGCAACAAATTTATTGATATTTTTTTATTTATTCTTTATAAAAAAATAAAATAAAAGCAAGTTCCCACAGACAGAGGTCACACAGGTGTTTTCACTTATTCTGCTTGATTAGACTGATTCAGTTTATTATGTGCACCTGTTGTGTTTCCTTCTGTAACAATATGTTTGTTCTCGTGCCTGAACATTTGCAAAACTAGATGGAGTGGAGGTCAAATCAGGCTAAATAAGCTAAAACACTTGTGTTGTGAATGTGGGGTCTTTCAATTTTTTTTTTAACTACCAGAGATATATCCACTAGAGCACAAAGATACAATTACTAAAATGAATGAACACGCTCATGTGGCATCATGATAGAAAGACTGATTCAACATATATTGTTGCTAACAGCTTATATTAAGAATTTAACTTTTACATTTTTGCTAAACAATTTTAAGCAGGACTATATACAGACAGAAATGGCAGATCTTTTCATTCTCAGTAAGCTCCACCTTTGTCTTCATCAACTCAACTTCCAGGAAACAATAAATCTGCTGCTCTACTCTTAATTTGCTTGTAACAACTGTCGTACGCCACGTTAGGCCTGTACAGAGCAAACAAGCTCACAGAACTAACCAACCGTAAAACAAAAGGAGGAGTGCAGTGTTTCTGGCTCAATGCCTGTGTCAATTGTTACCATCCAGCCTGGCCCAAAGCACTGGCCATTGATTCTTAATAAAAGGCCTCTGTTGTTTATGTTATATATTAACGTTTTCTTTGTGGAGCGTTTAGTGTCACTAATTAGCTGTGTAGATTTATGTGACAGCAACAAAACGTCATAAGGGGAGAGAAATCTCACTAGGGTTTTTCGGACACGGGTTCAGTAAAGTGGAGGTGAAAAAGACAGAGGGTTGTTTTTTTTTACATATTTTGGGATTGTGTGGTCACGCCGGGGACCCATATTCATGTTGAAAAGTGCATTTTACGTGATAGGTTATACCGTTGAAGATGCATAAAAATTAGAATTAGACCAAAGCTGTGATCACTCGTATGAAGCCAAAGTTGTGCTGTAAATCAAATAATCTACACTTTTAAATTCCATAAAACCAAAATGTGCTTTGTCAACACTTGCTTGTTCCTATTATTCAGAACCAGGAGAGAGTCATAAGTCCCATGTGAAGTGCTCAGCCTGACAGCTTGGCGTACTCTCAGTCAATACAGGGCTGGTGAGGCAGGGCTATAGGTGACCCTGGGCAGCTCCCTAGAGGTATAAGCCTGCAAAGCCCCTCTCTACAAGAACTAATATAAAAAGCCTCCCTGCCCCCAGTCTGCTCTACGGACAGAGGAGGAGGATGAGGGATGAACGAGGCCATCTGCCTGTGTGTCAACTGCAGGGCAAAGACACTTTGTAAAGACTAGAATCTACTACGCAACACATTCATATTATTCCCCTTCGGTGGTACAGAAGCGTGTGTGCATACATTATTGATTAAATGCTTACACTACTGTATGAGAGTTTGCAAGGCAACATCTGTACAGGGGTGTGTGTGTGTGTGTGTGTGTGTGTGTGCTGTTTGTCCTTTTAACAGTAGGACAAACAGCACACACACAGGAGTGACAACATTTTTGAAAAGTGAGGACAGTGTAAGGGATGGGGTTAGCCATTTAGTTTTGTTGATGGTTAGGATTTGAATAAGGGGTTAGTGAATGCATTATGTCAATAAATGTCCTCCCAACAAGTATAGCTGTACAAATGTGTGCGTCAGAGTGTGTGTGTGTGTGTGTGTGTGTGTGTGTGTGTGTGTGTGTGTGTGTGTGTGTTTAAGGAGAAGTAGTGACTGTATTGTCTGAACAGCACTGTTCCCATTTACTGTACTTTTACGCAACACAGAGAGGCACACTATTACAGTTCGCAGTGAATTTTCAACCCAATGGCTCTTGTCCTATTTACCTAGCCGGTCCCAGCCTCCTCACCCTGGGAGCTGCAGTCCCACGACATCCATTATTAAACAGCGGCTTCACAAAGAGCCAGCGGTACCACTGATCTGGAAACAGTGTAAAGGGTTTGGGAAAACACAGTCATAATCCATTTAGGGGATGGAAAAAATGTTTGTGAGTACTTCCTCAAAGAGCTGGGAGTTATTTACATTGTCCAAATCAAAGATAACTATTTTTTTAAATTTTGCTGATGGTTTTCCTATACCCCAATGTATTTTATATTCATCTATTTTGTACAATTAATTGATAACCCCTCATATTTGGTTTGTTTATATTTTAGGATCATTTAAAACTATATTGGGATATGACAAAAAAATATCTTTCACGGTTCACATATACATTTATATTACAATTAAAGTATACAGTATATTGCAAAACAGAAAATAACATGCAACAATGGTCACTGACTATGGCAGTTACCGGATTTCACCAGATGTGAGACACCTATGGGAGATTTTAGAATGGTCTTTTAGAACCGATAACAGTGGGACACCAAACACAATCCGGGAAGTCTAGATTGAGTAACATCTATTCATTTGAACGTTTGTCAGACACAACAAACACTGCACAGGGATTAGTAATGATAAGCAATATTTTACAGCACTGTGAAGCAGCTTTTTTTCTGTTTTGTTGCAAGCATGATGTGGGCGTGGCTTAGTGAATATTCTGACTGTTCCTTTTTATAATTTGAACTATAATGTGTTTTTCATGAGTGCCAGAGGAACAATTATATTTTCAACGTTGCTTGAAACTATAGATCAGGGCCTAGAATAGGTTATGGGTCAACTCCCCTGGGTCTCCCCTGACAGGGGAAGTTAATGAACATTTTCAAGGACAAAGCAAAAATTTTTTCATCTAATATGGGACATGAGGTTAGATTGAATGTGTGAGCTGCACACATATACACACACACACACATACACTGTGTTAATCAGTGCATCCCGTTACACAATTTAATTCGCAACAGGGGTAGAACTAATAGGATACATCAGCAGAAAGGCTTAGTGGGTCCGTCCCGATGGGGGATATAGTGGACAAGGTGCAGGCTTTCATCAAGAATCAATATCAGCTCTGAGCTCTCCCTGCACACTGGGCCATTTTAATATCACATTACATTACACTGCCCTTTGTAGAAGGGTTTTGATGGAACGATTTAACAAAGTAGAAATATAATGCAATTTTAAATAATGTACTAAAGATACATTTTTTGAAAAGTGCAGAAATGAGGAAGGAGAATGTAAATCTCTCTGAAGTTAACGGTGCTTAATTGTCTTTTTTTGTTATTTTTTCTTTTTAATTGTATTTCTGTGTTATTTAAAATGGTCTGCTTACTTTATTTGATTGGATCTTGCACTTGTTTATGATGAATAAATGGGGATAAAACTTGCCCAGACTTATTACTATTACTATCCCCTTCCGGACAAGTTCTAGTGTGTGTTATGCTGAAATTAGCTTTTGATGTATTTATTATTTTCTTTTCTTTTTTTCCTTTTCCTACTATTATTTAACTAATTGAGCCACCTACCATACATGGCCAGACAGACTTTGTTCTAGATAATCAGCTGACATAATTTCTTCATCAGATATCAAAAATCTCCTCTTCAAAGTAACTCATAAAGCCGAGGGAGGGCCCATTGAAATCTGTCTCTCTTTCAGGGCTAAAAGCACAACTCTGCCAGCACTATGTTTGCAGACTTGGCCCGGGCAGAATGGCATACTATTCACATTGATTTTCTTGTATAACAGCGAGGTACAGTAATCTACTTGTACTCCGCCCCTCTCACCCTCTTGGCACTGGCCTGAGCCAAATAGTGGACTTCATAGAGACACTGGTTTCTCAGGGGGCTTCCCTCGATCGCTCCTCTACCATGAATGAATGATTAAGAGATGCTCTGTAAAAGCTTTGGAGTATATTACAGCAAAGTGGATGTGGAATTTGACTTCCTGTAAAAAAAATGTCATTAGTGCGTGAACAAATACATTTTTTAAATTTGAAACACTGATATGATTTCCGATGTTAGTGTGATTTAGATTTAATGATGAAAAATCATAATATTTGATGATCATATCAGAGCTTGATCAATATTGCTCTCTGCGTATAGTGTATATATCGGCCGACATGTAGAAATGTTAGCGCACAAATGCAAAAACTAGGTTTAAAGTTGGCGTATGTGATTTTTGATTGGTCAAAATTAACATGAGCTGTACACTTTGACCAATTAGAGCAAAGCTCCGATTCTCTGTTCGTATTGGCTGATGGGACTGTCCATTCACTTTGGCACGACTTTGTTGGTGTAGAGCATGTCAGGGAGGGACCATAGGGGAGGGACCAAAGAGAACAAGTGGAGCGGTTGAGATATTTGGATTCGAATCTCTATGTCAACTGCCATTTTCTCCCCAAATCCTCCACCCCAGATTTAAGGTCATTTAAAAACATTGTCGTTACATATTGTGTCCTCCAGAGAGCACTGACAGGTAGATTTTCAACTGTAAATGTCCGACAAAGTATACAACGGAGTCACAGTTGAAAAAAAAATCTTTCAAATCCATATTGAGATAGTTATACTTGGACAATATGTCATTATTGCCTTTTTTAACTCCCAAATATCTATATCGTTATCAACCTCAAAAATGAAGTTAGCAAGCATTATAATCTGACGATGAATCAAACCAGTTTAAATTGTCACAAAACACGTTTTGTGTTTTCGAAAATTTCATAACTAACTTCTTTCACAAATCGTATTACTTACTCTGAACTCCACACAGCTTGCAATTGATGTGATTTAAACATCAGCCTTTAATTAATTAATTCATTAGAGAAAAGTAACTGTACAGACTCAGGAATTTTGTTTATCACTTTATCACACTGGCACACACACACACACACACACACACACACACACACACACACACACACACACACAAATACACCCCACACAGTAACACATGTGTACATGTCAGTGCAGAAAACCAGGAAGTGCCTTTACTGGAACACGGAGCTGTAAATTCCTGAACAGTCGGCATTCATTGCAAAGCCGATAGCATTAAAACCAGGGATTTATGGATCTGCCTCTGCCATGTTTAATATACAGTATATGCACTGGGCTGCATGTACAGTATCTGTGCGTTTGGGTGCAACTGCAAAGCCCCTTTCACCTCCTGATACAGTGTAGGAATTAGCGCTGGAATCAAATTACATAGCATGTATTTGTTGGTCCCATAATGCGAACATTCACAAATAAAATGACTTGCTTATGCTGCAACCAATAGCTACAGGACTGTTCATAAAGGTTATGTCTTTCTCAGTTGTTAATAGGGAAGACTGGCCTTACAGCAGGTTTACTACTGTTAGCTATAGTGCAGCCCTATGTTATCTTCCAGTATGTTATTATAAGCAGACAGTATGTCAACTCATTTTATAGGCAAAGTTGCTAAAAGTTCCATTAAATAATTTATTGTTTTACAATGAAACTAGTTTACAGATTAACAATGAGAGTAATTGTCTGTTGCAGCCCTTAGTCTTTTACAACCATAGTTAAGAGCTAGCCGAAATTTTGGTCATGCATTTTGTTGATTTTTGTTTTCGAGCACGAAAGATTACAATATCAGGCTTTGGTGTAAAAGTGAACTGACCTTTGGATTTTAGACTTTTGGTCGGACAAAACAAGATTTCGTCACTAAATCTTTGCGTAAACATATCTGCAACTAGCAATTACTTTTGAAGATTATTTTGACAATCATTTGTTTGGTCCATAATATGTCAGAAGGTTATGAAACATGTGCATCACACTTACTTCAAATAGCTTGTTTGGTCCCACCAACAATCTAAACCCCAAACGGAATCAGTTTGTCTATTAAATGATACTCAAGTAGAGCGGAAAAATCAACATCTGACACAAACATTAGCAAACCATTACCAAAATAGACGCAGATTAGTTTTCTCTTAAAGCAGTAATTGACTAATTCTGTCCTCTCTGGAAAACAAAAATAGCATTTATTGTGCTGTAAATGTAATGATACTGTGGGACTGTAGAACTTCACTTATAACAGGTTCATTATCTAAAAAAAAATCACACTATCATGAATGGGTTGGTGTAGGCCTGACGTGTGCTGTGTGTGCTCTGACGGTGAAAAATGCTTCCTATAAGGTGTGTGTTAACGTCACTACATTCCTGCTCATGTCACGAGCATCTTCTGACTCACGACTCCAAGACTCACGCGCTCCTCTCCTCCTCCCGCCCCTTTTGTTCTGCAGGAACCCCACGAAACGAGACCGCCTGTTGGTGTTTTTTTTTTAAAATATTATTATTTAATGAATGAGAATTAAAATCCCTCGCTATCACAGATGTGGGGGCTTGTTGACACCACTACTGCCCAGTGGACGAAATGGGAGCGGCTCGGTGAAGAAGCCGTTAAAACATGGCAGTGATAGGCTACTAATGATGGAGGGATAGTAAAAAAAAATAAAAATAAAAAAAATCTATGCAGGTCCACCCTTCACATCTGAATCCAGGCGTTTCATGTATCTGCTTTAAAACAATGGAATAACAATCAATATATAATCTACCTCCATATGATATCATTATGTTACACGATACATCTAGCTGTCTGGCTGTGGGCACAGGCTGCTATTTTGAGGACACAATTTGTTCACAACAACAATAACACCCCCCACCAACAGGCTGTCGCTTTCGTCCATGGTTTATGGACAGTGTAGACAGGGAAATAACAGGTTAAAAAACACGCCCTTTATGCGCACGTGCGGCACGACATGCAACAATGTTGTCATGTCGTTTAGGCAACAATAAATAAAACATAGGCTCCATACAAGCTTATTCTACCTGTCAGTGTCAAACCCTATGGTCAAACCCCAACACCGACAGCCTATACCTGCGAACAAGATAAATGACTCACGCGTTGCCGATGTAAATCCTGGGGAAAACCTCGTTGAAGTGCTGTGTGGGTAAACTGTAGTAGCCGCTGCCGTTGGCCAGTAGTTCGTTGAGCTGTTGAACGGTCACCTCTCCGCTCGCGACCACCGGGACCTCCGCCGGGGTCTGCTGCAGCAGTTTGGAGGGACTCAGGTGTTTCTTCATGGCTTCTTCTTCTTCTTCTTCTTCGTTTTATATTGTGTCCTAAACTAACTGTGTTGTTTTTAGACTATACAGCCAGTTCGATAGATCAGCTGCATATTTTTATCTACCGCACGTAGATCCGTGCGCGCAGTGCCTCGTCCTGTCTAATAGGTGTCTGGAGCTGAGGCGGGCGCTGTACAGGTTTTTTTTTTCCAACATCTAAGTCAAATGCAAAATAGTTTTAAGATAAAGTTCCGGTGAACACTTTCAAAATAATAAGAGAAAGTGGGCTGTAGAATGTGACATTTCAATTAGGCTACATTTACAAAAGTTCCCAGAATTGAGAATAGGGCCTATGTTAAAGTAGGGTATAGGCTATATCTTGACTTGAGCAGAACGGTATTTTCAATGTGTAGATAGGCCTATCACCTTGAAACTATTACCAGTCACATATTTTTAATCAAAAGAAAAATCTGAAATGTCAGTTTGAATAGCCTAATTCTGCAAATTTGGCATTATGAGTAGGCCTACATTTATAGATGTGGGATAATAACACAGTGCCTGTGGATGTTCATTCACACAGGCACATCAGCCCCTTGTGCATTCTCCCTACTGCCTGACTCTGTGCCATTAGCTCATCATGCATTCATCATTGATTGGCATTCATCATTGCAAAACAGTTCATCTGATAGTTCATGCTGTGGATCCTGAAGCTTACTCATGATTGACAGCCATTGTCTTGGTTTCATCATTTTGTGTAACCTACCTTTTTTTCTTTTTTTTTGTCAGACCTCAGAATTCATAAAATGTATCACAATTGGAATTCCATGCACTTTGTAAGATGTCATTATGTTTTTCATTATTAAACTCAGTATTTTTTAATTGTTTGTCCAATTTTGGAGCAATAACCGACAGTGGCCCAATAGGCTGTTTGTAGTGCTTTTATTTCGATGACAAAATCGTGCAGTTTCCGGTATCATCCTGCTTGTTTGTGTCTGTCTTGACTTCGCTGCCAGTCGCCAGCGCTATCTCCAGCAGACACACCCCACCGCCAGGCAGACAGTCAGGAGAAGGAAGCGGTGACACACGCCCAACACGGAGAGAGAGGGCAGAGGCGTGCTGCCTTCAAGTGCTGCTCGTATCATCCTAAAAATAAAATGATGCCCAATGACAAGCATTTTGACTCATTGACTGGGTTTCATAACAGAATGGGCAGCCTATTATAAGAAGCCACGACGACTCCCTGCTTTACACTCCAGCTGTTTGTGGATAAGCTGTGAAGATAAACCTTTTCTACTACAACTAGGCATACACAAATGTGTTTTCTATGATGGCTCCACAAGTGGTCATATTTATTTATTTTAATTTTGAAGCATTTACAATAAAACACTCAAATTAGATTCCTAATTGCGAAAAGGCTATAGCTCCTCCATTGAAAGATGAATGCATTATTAGAATATATGTTTAATATTTTAAATGTAACAAAGGTGTGACACAGAGAGTAGGGAATATAGAGGAATGCCAAAAGGAATATCCAATCTAGCTGTTTCCCGCCACACTGTTAATTGATACATTTTACACTCAATTAATAGATGTGTTTCCTCTTTCAGCCGCTAGATGTCAGCACAGGGCTTTAGTGGGCATTTATTGAGCCACATAATGGAAGTGATGTTGGAAATACTATTTTTATCCTGTCTCAGGTCACATTAATGCAAATCTGAAAAAAGCTGAAATAAAGGTAATTTCAGAATTTGGATTCTACAAACTCAAACATAATTCTCATAGTGTAGACACGTGGTTGTATGACTCATATATTTTACATTTATGAAAGTATCTATGCTGCTTTCTGTAAAAATGCCTATTGGCGTGGTCTCGTAGGAATGGTCTCGTGGGAATGAGTATATGTTAATATGAAGAAAAACAGTCCAATAGTGCTCAACCAACCCACATAATAATTGGTGTAATACTAACAACCACCAGATGGCGACAGATCTCTATCAAGAACAACACACTGGTATCATAGTTATTCATAAAAAAGAGTAATTTCAGGAGGCACAGTGGGGTGACTTATTTAACCAAACAATAATTATATCATTGCACACAGTGAGAAAAAGGTAATACATGGATAATAATGTTAGCACTGAGTTGCTTTAATCCCTGCTTAGGACGTAAAAGCTGTAGCCTAGGCACTTGTTATTCTGGAAGGTTTTAAAAGTAGGTTAATGAGTCATAACAATTCAGGGGGCATTCAGTCATTTTCAGCCTGCAAAACACTGATCTCATCTGGTAAAAATGACTTGGGAAAGAGAATGTTTGACCACTGATAAAAGATCTTATCTCATGTCATCTTACTGTGTAAACTATTAGGTTCATATATTTCTCCACAAACATAGTTTTACTTCAATTACTGTACACAACACGTGTTCAGTTTTTTTGAATTTTATTTGGGCTAACTTTTATTAATTGTCATAATACAGCAGTGTATTTGAAGTGAATGCATATGCGGTTTAACCAGGATAGTGATTGACCTTAGTTGTTCATCAGCTAGTTAGATTGATTTGATTTGATATGGACATCACAAAAACATTGGACGGACCAGTCGACCAGATGCATTGTTTGAGTGAACGTGCTAGTTCTCAACACCTGTCCATAGGAAGCTTTTAAAAGAAAATTATCGTAGAGAGAAAGAAAAAGAATAAAATATATAAAAAAAAAATGTTCTCCTCTGGCCTGAATAGATTGAGTTCTCTGCTGGTACAGCATATGTACACCGATACGTTTCACGTGCTAGTGGACTCTACAAATACATCTGGGTTGCCTGGGCTGTACTCAGAGGCTCTTGACCCACTTCACTTTAAAAGCCCCATGCCACTCATTTTTGTGTTTCCATGGCAATTTACAAAGATGCAGTGCAATACCATGGCAACAACAGATCTTGTGGAAATAAAATGTGAACTGCTCCCCTGTTGGGCACGCTGCACCTGTGTGTGTGTGTGTGTGTGTGTGTGTGTGTGTGTGTGTGTGTGTGTGTGTGTGTGTGTGTGTGTCCATTGTAAAACAGGCCTGCTGCAATTAACATTTTAATTGTAAGCAAATGGACCATGACATTGATAGACAGTAACCTACTGAGCTAAAGAAAAATGAGCAACTACACTAGCTAAAGTTACTAGCTAAGCGTTTTGAAAGTTAAATTTGCCACATTATCACTTTGAACATGGAAGCATAGCAACAGTAACTAATCAGTGGTGGGGCTTAAGAAACATTCTAAATTATATTCAGGGTAGAACCTATGCTTGTATTTATTACCATGTATTGCTTTTAGTAAACATTTGCTTGTCATTTTCTTTTCTGCAGCTGTGACGTTTTTGCATCACAATCCACCTAATCCCTTCTTATTTTTATTGCCAATTATAAAAAAGAATGGACAGCAGGTGGCCTCACTGCAATAATGTAACATAAAAATGCAGAACAGATAAATAATGGGATGGATTTTGAGATAGGGGCCACGCTCTGATCCCCATCTGGCTCACAGAAGTCAAGACTTAACGTTGATTTAGTGGCATTTTTATTGACAGTTTTCCCCTTCCTCTTTCTGCACCATGAAGCCACATGAACCGTTAATTGGATGACCACCACATGAGTCCGCCCGCAAATCAGCTCTCAGTGACAGGCAGTGGAGGTACTACTGTGAGCTTAAATCGACCCTGTTCCCCCTAATATCTGATATAGCAACCCGGTATCACGCCGAGGCGTGAAATAGACGCGCCGGTCCACCTCAGTCTATGCTTTGTTATACTGATATACCCTTTGTTATTTTTAATATGAAAACCTGCCTGAAGTCTGTCTCATTAGAGAAGCAACATCTGAGTCCTATTGTACATATGTAGATTCATAAAAACTGATTTGCATAAGTTGGTATATTTATAATAATAAAAGTGTTGTTGTTGTTGTTGTTGTTTTGCAAGGCTGACAGGTTATATGAAATATTAGACACATTTTTTTTGTTAATGCTAATTCATTAATTGAATGCTTTTCCAGATAGTGGTAGAAAGGATTTTATGGAGATACATTTTCTTTTTTATCTACAATTTGTTTGCATCTTCATCAGTTGGACACACTAGCAGGGAAGATTGATTAAAAGCCCCATTATCAACATGTGAATAGCTGTATTTAATAGGCATATACTTTTTTCATTTTTACGTGGGATGCTCTGTCCAGTGGGTGGCAGAAAACACTGGCATTTCTAAATAATTTTCAATCCAAGAGATGAGATCTCTTCGCAGTGCGTGGGTGAAAACAGGCAATACTGGTATATTTTCTTTCCAAGTCGTTTGTAGTCCACCCACACCGACAGAGAAACCCCAGTAGAAGGTCTATATTTGCCATGTGTGTCAGCACGCTTTTCTGTCTCTGGTGTAAAATAAAAGACAGCAGCTCCTGTTCTGGTGATTTTCAGGTTCGTTGTTGCATTTCTACAGCCCTCAAGTCATGACATTAATCAACCTATTTCTAGGCTTAATATCTAGTTTAAAGGTTAAAGTTAGCAATTCTGGAGAAATCTTGCATGTTTACAGAGTATAGGCTGTGTATTAACACCAGCATTTTCTTTAAGCAATTGTATGGGCAGGTAGCAGGTCGTGAAGAGATATTTACTGATTTTGGACAAACAGTGATTTTGACAACAAGCGTTCTCCAGAATCGCTGACTCCACCTTTAAGAGAGCATGGTCGATAAACTATAAAAAAGCCTGTTCGTGATTCTAAATGCAAAATGTCTCCCCAACAGCATTCCCTTTTGCTGAATCATCCAGATGGCCTCTGCCTGTGTATGCTGTACTCTATCATTTACAGCTGCCTCTCTCCATGCCCACTCTCCATTGTAATGCATATCTGCACGTGGTGCCTCTTAGCCCTCAGTTCTTTTCATAGCAGAATCGGTGCGTCTCAATCAATCTGAGTTCCTTTTATCCCCGATGACCAACGCTCGGTCCGGGCTGCAGCCACAAGCTTTTGTAGCCACAGTCACTGGAAGGTTATTTGTCTTATGTGATGTCAGATGGATAATATAACAATAGGAAGTTTCTATAGGACGGGGGAGAAATGAGAAATGTGTATTGTGGTGAATATAAATTGCCATCTGCCTGACTGGCCACTTGGATTAAAGGTGGAGTCAGCCATTCTGGAGAATGCTTGTTGACAAAATATTTTTTAGTCAAAATCAGTGAATATCTCCTCATGATCCGCTACCTGTACTTGCTGTGTAACTGAAAAACATCTGGTGATTATACACAGCCGAGGCTCTGTAAACTGGTACGTAAACAAAGGGGGACATTGTAACTAGCAACACGCCTGCTTACAGAGCCTTAGCAGTGTATTAACACTGGATATTTTTTTTAATGCACACACAGTACATACAGGTATTGGACCACTGTTTTTTTTATTTAAAACGTTTTTCGACAACAAGCATTCTCCAGAATCACTGACTCCACCTTTAGAGATGCGGAGAGGAGTTTAATCTGGATGCTGATGCCTCGGGGATATAGTGCAAAGGTGACAAAAGAGAATTGAAAGTTTGAGAATAACAAAACCCACAATCAGAGTATGAAAAGTATACCGCGTTATCTGTGAAATGACTTGGCTGCCTTCCCAGTGTTTGGCTTATGTGCATTTTTTCATGCATTCAATCAGTGTGTAAACCTCTTTCATACACACCCTGCGTTCCAAATCACATCATTTTTCTTTTTACTACACTACATACTAAGGCACAGAAGAGTTTTACAGCCACGGGAGAGACAAGAAAATCAGATAAGGATTTTTTTTTCATTATGTCGAGAAATGTCAAGAATAAAGACGAATACTCCAAAATGCTATTGGAGTTAGTGGGACATTTATATATTTTCAGCATACTACAATTGACGTGCATGTATTGGGACATCCTAAATCTTTTTCTGGCATACTAAATAGTAGGGAAGTATGGGGGATTGGAACGCAGGGACAATCTATGGCATAAACGTCCCTGACCGTTATGTGGCTGGCATTGCTGACCGCTCTATGGCTTCTGGGTGGCCGCCTGTTGACCACATTAATCTCAGTTGTGAGGAAAAGGTCCTGACCTCTTGTTATTCTTTCAGGCGAGGTCATAGCTAGTCTGAGCAGTCTGCCCGTTACTGACGTGACTTGTAAATAAATGCAGAGCTTTTGGCTTCGGACAAGGGGGTGACCTCTTGTTGGATTGTGTAATTCCTTTGTGGTTAATTAAAATGGAGGTTTACTGAAAAATAAATAGAATGAATGGAGTTGGGTTAAAAAGAGTCGAGGAATTCAGAACACAAATAAAGTCTGTTGAGATGGTGTCCATTTTCTGAACCTACACATGGCATATTTTCTATTGTAAAGAGTCTAAAGATGATTTGTTCTGCCTACATTTTTTAGATTAATCACTTAGTCCATAAAAATGTTCATCGTGCTTTTGTAAAAGACAAATGAATGTATTAAAAAAGAATTGTCTGACCAACATTCCAAAACCAAGAGAATTTCGTATCATTGAGGAACTGGAATGCAACGTTTGGCATCTTTGCCTTACAAAATTCCTTTAACAATCAAGCGATTATAAAAAATATCTTGGAGACAGTTTTCAGACTTGAACAACTATTACATGTGGAGGAAGGATAAATGTTTTCAAGTCTACAACGTGAGGATTATGGAATTTGCTTGAGTGTAGAGTTTGTAGTAGAAGCCAGCATGTACAACAAAAAAATTTAGGGTTTTATTTTGGGTTTTTTTTATCACAAAATCTGGAATGTCTGTTGAGAAGGCTTCAGACCATATAACCCACATTACATTCTACATTATCTCCCTCATCTCAGCTGCTGTGCGTACTGATTGCATTGTGTGCTTAAAAACCAGACTTAAGAGTCAACAGACAGGCTAGTGTCTGTGATGTTGAACAGCAGGGGCACAGCAGTGTTTTGTACGCTGAAAACTTCTGTGTTTACATTCTCGCAGTGATAATGTTGACTTGCTAACCGGTAGCAGGTAATGTTTAACATGGTCACAGACAAACTAAGTTTAGTGTGTTTGCATGGAGGCTAACGTTGGCCAATAAGCACTCAATTCAAAATACAGACAGATGAGAAAGTTGCTGGTGCTACATGAAAAGTGAAACCACCACCATTGTGTTTACAATTCATCCTGAGTGTAACAAGAATGTTCTGCAAAAATGCTACCCTGTCGTGCGTTGTGCTTACTACAGCTAAATCTGTTTTCATGTATATGCATGTATATTTTATGGCATAGTTGCATAGCAGCCACCACAGTGCATTTTACATTGTTTTTATAGTGGTGCATTAGTTTTCACATTATATATAATACATTATTATTATTTTGGTTTGTACACATGTCAAGTTTAAAGCTGAAAAGCATGCTGTCCACCAAAAATATTTTGTAATATATTTTTTTTCATGTCTTAAGATGAAAATAATGCAGAATCATTAATGCATTAAAGAGTTAATATCAATCCAACCAATAGTTAACCAGACATATTGCTCAGAACATTAAAAAAATCAATCATTGGAAATGTTATTACGTGAGTATATGGTGGTGTAACCTACATTACATCAAGCAGCCATTTAATTCACCATATAATGTGCTGTGGGTCACTGTGTATTGGTTTCACGTCTGAGTCACCCAGTCCGACATTGACCCACCTGTCCTCTCCTCTCTGTTTGATGGTCCATCACACACACACACACGCACGCACGCACGCACGCACACACACACACACACACACACACACACACACACACACACACACACAGAGTCCCCGTCAGATCAAAAGCTTTTTACATTTCAAAGGAAGCCGTTTGAAATGTGTGTTTTTCATTTTCTGCTCCACAACCGGCTATTTTTACATTTTCTCAGAGATGACAGAGCAACCGTAATACCCTTCTTGCCTCATTCCCTTTTCCAATCCCTTGAATTATTAACATTATAAATGAAGGCACGTGAATGCATTATTTAGTATAAGGTCCTTTATATTACGCACACACACTCTATAAAACAGACTTTTTTCTTGTAGTTTATAACCTCCACTAGACTGGAAGAGTAAAGCCTACTTTTCATTGTTCCATAATTCACTAGGGTTATATCACAGTTAAAGGTGGAGTCAGCAATTTTGGAGAATGCTTGTTATCAAAATCACTTTTGGTCAAAATCAGTGAATATCTCCTCACGATCCACTAGCCTACCTGCGCATACTGTACACAGATAAACGGGCATGTCGCTAGCTTCGGTGGGCCCCCTCTGTTGACATATAATTTGCCTACATTACAGTTTACAGAGCCTAGGCTGTCTATTAAGGCCAGATGTTTCTCAGCACACACAGGGACAGGTAGCGGATCCTGAGGAGATATTCACTGATTTCGACAAAACGTTTTTTTGACCACAAGCATTCTACAGAATCACTGATAGCCCACATTTCATTCTTCCATAACTCAATAAGGTTATACCAAAATAAACAAAGCCCCGTTTGAGCTTACATTGAATAGTGCTTCTGATCGGTGCTTAACCTATTAACATGTGGCAGAAACTGATAGCATTCTCCCCTTTATAACAAACACTTGTGCTCGCTTTTACTCCACAAATAAACCTTAATCTTATAAGCAGAGTGGCATGCTTGAGGAAAGGATTTTCTCCCATTTGGTGAAATGCAATTTACAGCCAGCGGGGTTTGTGTTTGTGTGAGTTACAATGGGCCTCTTTGTCAAAGCGTGATTATGCTTAAGGCTATTTCAACAACAGAGTGGTAATGTGATAACCACTGCCTTGTTTGTGTTGTCTTAGGTAATCGGTGTCAACTAATGAATCACTCCCTATAAAGGAAAAGACACACACACACACACACACACACACACACACACACACACACACACACACACCGTAAAGGAAAATAGTGTGAGGGTATAAAGACACCAAGACAGAGGTGTTTGTCTTAGGTGACAGGGCAGCGACCTCTACTAACTTTGGGTTTGGAGTCGTGTCAATCGAAATTGTAATCAAATCAAATTCATGGCCTGTTCATAGACTATGAGCTCACAAAATGCATAGACATTTGTGTATTTCCTTATTTATTTGTTAAATTACAATATTACAATCTTAAAATATGTTTACCATTTGTCCATTATGATCTTTTCTTAATTTTGAACGTCCCTAAAGACTCAATATCACTGTTTTAACCCTTTACCCATAACCAGATGTACAAAATTCAACTATGAAAATAAAGTTTAAAAATATAACTTCTCTGAAAACTTTAAATGTACCTAAATAGAGTACTACTGAAATTATAAAAAAAAAAATTGTAGGCTTTATTGTGAGACAGTTGCCAATATTCTTTTTTGGGAGACAATATAGCTGTCACAGTCAATGATGTACTGAGTAGATTTTGGAGCTTAAATGTCAAGGTAAGTCTGACCTTATATATTGTGAGGTAGCAGTGATCGTGTACCATATTGCAGCTTTTTAGGAACTTTACCCTCTATACAGCATTGCCTACCACCAGTGGAATGTCACCGTCCGGCAATTGTAAGCCTAATAACAGCCAGGTTGTATTTCTAGTCTTATTATGTTGCTGACCTGATGAACACAATCAACCCTTTTGTACGTTATGTTATATTTGGAGAGCTCAAAAGCCACGGTTCATCCAGCAGCTCTTATGTAAGCTAGCTGGGTCATATTATGTCATAATGCACAATAAAATGACTGCATTGTTTTGAGCCCTCTGGTAATACTGTTACAGAAACATGAAAATCCACCAACTACTTGACCTGCTTAGTCAAAGCTTAAGATAAACATCACTAAGACGTATGAGTCTGAAACCATTCATTATCAGGTCTTTTTTCTCCTTGCACAATAGATTGGAGATTGTATTTTTAGTGTCGCTTATTTCCCCATTAAAGGCATATGGTGATTCTGGAGAATGTGTGTGTGCTGAAAAAAAATCTTGTGTTAAAGGTGCTGTAAGCGGAATGGTTCTTTTAGCTAACTTCAGTTACTGCAGTCAGCAGTCCCCTCCCTCGTCCCTACGTCACCACTCAAGCAGCGAGTTATCTAGCATCATCTCAGATCCATAAGTGTGATAAAACATGATAAAAACCATCAAAACAGACATTGGGAAGGATTTTATCTGCTCCGCCATTGTAGGCGAATAAACATTCACCCATCTGTTGCTCTGGCGTGCACAGGCAGTGAGACCATGAGTGAGACGGGTGTCAGTTTGTAGCGTTCTCTCTTGTGATAAGATATTAATATCGGGATCCCCGAAAAGTTTATTTGCCGATTACATGCAGAGCAGCTGACTGAGAGATCGGCTTTATGAAACGCGCACATTATGTAAGTGATCACTGTATGAATAAAGAGCGATTTAACACTTATATTAACATGAATAAATCGCTTACTTCACCTTTAATACAGAGCCATAGGCAATGTTAACAAAGTGGGCCCGGTTTGTTTACATTCCCTTACACACCAGTTTACAGAGCCTGGGTCATTTATTTTTCTCATTAAAGATACAACATTTTAAAATGCATGTTAATCCAAGGTACATGAACATTTTCTCTCATTTCCTTAGAAAGCTTATTGCTAATAATATCACAGAAAACAGGTACAAATCCTCAGAATTCGACTTAGGCTTTAACTAGCTGTGTGATTGAGCTCACAGCCTGTGTCAAGTGTTTTGGACATTGTCCATTACTTCCGTTCTATCTTTAGACCTGAGCCATTACTGAGCTGGATGGAGCCGCACAGACGTATCGACTAAAGGCCGAATGGGAAGTAGATCAACATGTCATGGTCGCTGCCAATGTGATTCTGTTTAATTTACCTCCTAATTCAAACGTTAATCAGGTTTGGTGTTGCCAAATGTGATCAGTTACAATCGAGTCATGGTGTCTTTACACTTACAGGGACTATATGGCTGACGACTGCGTTCCAAATCGCATACTCTTTCTTTTTTACTATATTCTGCATACTACAGCTGATCATAAAAAGTTTGCAAGCAGAATGCATACAATTGGGACATACTTTTCATGATCGCTTCTTGATCTTGCCTCTTGCTTACATATCTGTAGCATTGCTGGTTGTTTTCACTCGGAGGCTCCATTGATGAGACATCACTTTCTGTGTGCAGTTGATTGGGGCTCAGAATCGCCCAAAAAGCACACAGGTTTCCACACTAAAAATCCGGACCAGATGTAGTAGGGCATCTGGGTATTTCTAAGCATGCTGCAATTGACCAGATGTGGAGACATCCTAAATCTTTTCCTACCATACCAAACAGCAGGGAAGTATGGGGATTGGAACGCATGGAGAGTCTGCATACTAAAAATTACCCGGATGCCATACTATATCTGGTTGAGATTTTTATTGTTGAAATCAGGTCAATGTTAAAGTCACATCGACTGAGCCTTCGAATGAAAACAACCAGCGTTTCGATGTATATATTAACAAGAGGTAACAGCAGGGAAGTATGGGGATTGGAACGCAGCCCAAGTGTCCCAAGTCTCTGTATCATCATGACCCTGTGATGTGGGATGGTGTCAGGCCACTAGAGACAAGTTCTATAGTGACCGACCGTCAGCCAATGAGAAGCTCTAAATCCTTGGAAACCCTCAGATCATAAACCTGGTTGATTGAGGCTCTTGTTTCAAGATTAGACTGAAGTGTGACTCTACTGCTGATATGACTCCAGGCCGTCTGCCATACTGTTCTGTTCAGCAGCATCATAGATCAAAAGAGGGTTCAATTGTGTGACGGATCAGCACACCCTGTCCTATGTTACCCACTTTAGTACAGGAAAAATGCTGTATCCTTCAGTTTACCTACAACATCTGGAGACATGTGGTTTTGGCATGACAGGCAGGAGATTAAAACACATTTTTATGGTTTAAAGCTGTCGGACTAATAGCGGGGTAACAAGTATCATATTTGCACTGATACAAGTGTTAATGAGATACACTCAAAAGAGTAAACACTATCGGTTTTGCATACTGCTGAATATTAACTTAAACTGTATGAAAGTCTTGTATCATAAATATTCATTGTACACGTTTCCTTTACTCCAGGCCTGTTCTCGACATTACTATGATGCATTATGGACAATAGTGTACATTATCCTAACGCTTGAATACTTCAGGTTATTTTACTTTTTGGTTGAAGAGGAGCTTCTCATGCACTCTCAGGCCCTCAATCTGGTCCCTTTGCATATGTGTGTGTGTGTGTGTGTGTGTGTGTGTGTGTGTGTGTGTGTGTGTGTGTGTGTGTGTGTGTGTGTGTGTGTGTATTCATAACCTTGACAGAGAAAGCTAAGCTTCATTGAGTGCCTGCGAGCGCTGTGCTATCTTTAGCCGTAGTTGAGGCTCTCACCACTGGCCTACTCCTCCTCCTCTCTCTCGTCAGCCCACTCACTGTTGGCTGCATGACACGTGCAAAACATGCACACTTTATGCATGCTTGCACACAACCAGACACTTAGTCAGTCACACACACACACACACACACACACACACACTCACAGACACACACACTCAGACTCACACAGACACACACAGTCTCACACACATACTTATTCACTCACTCACTCACTCACTCACGCACACACTCTCACTCACACACACACTCACTCACTCACAAAGACCCACACACACACTCTCACACAGACCCACACACACACACGCACTAGACTAACATACATATGCACGCTGCATAACCGTTACCGGGCAGATTAGAAGGAAGCAACCTACTTCTGGGATAAAAACATGCGCCCGATGTTTGTTTCTTGGTGCAGAGTGGAAGGTTGACTCTCGGGCCCTGATTCCTGCCTGAAGGCAAGTTATGAAGCAGGATGCACTCTGCAATTCCTATTGGCTGAAAAAAGAATCTATTAAATTCAGTCGGTAAGAAACACTCACAGACTATGAAGTATTAATATATGAATTTGCTTCAAACCAAACTGTGCTCACACCAGCTATTATTTGTATGTAATGGCCTAGTTTCTCTGCGTTATATTATATCGCTTATTATGCACAAGGGCCACTGGTAATGGTGTGAAATGCATTTGTGTCTGATTGGTTCTGCTTTTAATAGGCCACTCACACCACTGCTGGAGAGCTTTATGATTTTGTAATTGTATTGCCAAATTTTTTTACTATTATTTTCCCAGAAGGTACTTTGGATTTTAGAGTAATTTTTGCCAAACGAAACCAGCTTCTTGTATGGGATTCATTACAAAAATAAGATTTGAATTCTTCCAATTAAACAATCCGAAAATAGCTCGGTCGTTCCAACAATGTGAACCAGTGCTAATCAGGTTAAAGGCTGAGGCTAAGAATGGTCAAAGACTCTGTATGTAGGCTATTTTACGTGGCCACACTAATCCAATCAGAGTCTCTAAATTGACCCCCATTCCAAACAGCCCAGTCTGCTCTGATTGGCCCTTAGTCTTGTGACATCATATGGGGAAATGTTTTCAAAAAGGTGGAGGTGGAGACAAAGAGAGAAGGTTGTTTTTCTTTCATTTAGTCACACCTGGGACCAATATTAATGTTGAAAAAAAAACATGAAAAAGTGAATTTTGCAATATATATATAATAGGCTGACTTTAAACGAAGCTGCACCGTTCCACCAAACTGATTTTCTTCCCATTGACTTGTATTCCTTTTACATATACTTTTTAACTTAAACCTGGCCTGTTTAGAAAGTTTGGTTGGTCTCTATAATTATAAAGTTCTAAGGGCTTTAAAGAAAGTTTGGCTGCAGACCATTGACTTACTAGCCTGGTGCTACCAGACCATCGTACTTCATTTCATTTGTACAGAAGGTCTGGAACTGCTGTAATTGGCAAATGTTCACTGACTTGGAGGCGTGTGTCTGTTGAAGTTTAAAACTATTGGATCTGCTCAGTGCCACTCTGGATTAGCCAACCAATCGCATCACGTTTGGACTGCTTCTGACGGTGCGTTCCAGTTGTACAGGGAACTCGGAAATTTCCGACGTCACTACATATTGTAGTCTATGGATCTACCGGTACCTGGCAACAGTAACTTACTAGAGCCTAACGTTTAGTTATTTGGATGAGAAAGGTTGTAGGCGGCCATACTTTCCCGAGCAGATGCACTGGAACACAGACAGGTCGGAACTCGGAACTACCAAATCGGAAATTTCCGAGTTAAGGAACACAGCATTCAACTGAAACTGGAGCGCGACTTCGACGTCTTCGTTCTCAGCCACTTCCTCTGTTCACTGATTGGACACTCAGAAATTTGTTCGCGCAAAATCCCACTAATACGCCCCATCCCCAGACTGACTACTGAAGGGAAAATGAAATTTGGGCGGAAGTAGGTGGGCGGGCAGAGCCAGGCTATTGACTTACTGTGTGTCTGTGAAGTTTAATTATAGACGGAAATTGAGTGAATTTATGTGTTGTAATGAAATTCTTAGAATAGAGGGAGCTTATCTTCACGAGCAATCTGGAGATTTCTGAGATATGTTCTGCTGCTGGCTGTGAATAGAATGGAAGCGGAATAAAATTTGAAATATTCAAAGCTCTCTGTGTGACTCTTCATACTTGCACAGCTACTACTTGTCATAAGCCAAACGAGTATACCTCTCTCTCTCCCAGTGTGAGGGGAAAATGATCAGGGAACTATTCGTGCATTCTTAATATCCATTCTATCGTGTCAGTGTGGGACTGTCTAATAGCAGTGATTTTACACCATGGTAGCAGAGTTATTGGTGTCAGCGTGCACCTGTAATTGTCCTCCCCCCCTCCTTTTCCAGTCTGTATTTCTGCATTGCGGTCTCTGAAGCTGTCAGCAGAACATATGCACCGGGTGTGTGTGTGTGTGTGTGTGTGTGTGTGTGGGTCTGTGTGAGAGTGTGTGTGTGGGTCTTTGTGAGTTAGTGTGTGTGTGGGTCTTTGTGAGTGAGTGAGTGTGTGTGTGAGTGAGAGTGTGTGCGTGAGTGAGTGAGTGAGTGAATAAGTATGTGTGTGAGACTGTGTGTGTCTGTGTGAGTCTGAGTGTGTCTGTGAGTGTGTGTGTGTGTGTGTGTGTGTGTGTGTGTGTGTGAGTGTGTGTGTGTGTGTGTGTGTGTGTGTGTGTGTGTGTGTGTGTGTGTGTGTGTGTGTGTGTGTGTGTGTGTGTGTGTGTGTGTGTGTGTGTGTGTGTGTGTGTGTGTACCCCCTCTGACTGTCATCCCTGCCCTTGTGTTACTTACATGCCGTAACACGATACGCACACTTCCTCTGTCCTCCTGAGCTGTCGTCCCATGACACACACGCGCACACATACACACACACACACACACACACACACACACACACACACACACACACACACACACACTGGGCTGTGTGAGCTCACTGTGAGGGGAAAAAAGGATTTGCTTTTGCCCTTTGCGCTAGTGCAGCTTCTTTGCTTTCCGTGACTATGTAGGAGTTATTATATGTGCCGCACTGATCATTTGGTTCTGGATATTTAAAAAAAAATCATATTTTCTTCTTAAGGCAAGACACGGCAGACAATAACTTTTCATTTAATAAAAAACGGAAAAAAGGATGTATCAAAAATATATTCCGTAAAAACGTTGGACTCGAAAATGTTGAAAAAAGGTGAGATTTTACCTCTGCAGGCTTTACCCAACATCTAGATTTCTGTTTTTGTTAAAGAGATGCAAATGTCTGCATAATTAGCTGTTGATGTTGCCAAATTTGGATATGCAATTTGCTTATGCCAACATTTCTGAAAGAAGAAAATACATAATTGTTTTAACGAAGGTAATCAACTGGCAAAGTGTTATGATATCTTTAAAGGAATACTTCACCCATACGGAGCCAGTGCTCTATCATTATACAATTGCTATTATAATATAATGACAGAGGTTTTTCTTCCCTCAGTCTTTCCTCACTTCCCTGGACCTAGCTGTCCTGTTAATCTTAACCTAGTTTTACTAGTGTGATGTCACACTAGTAAAATGTAAGGTTAGACAGCAAGACCATAAAACCCTCTTTCTGCCTTTTCTCAGGCTAGGATTAACCGATTTGCACATTTATACTACATAGGATCTCAGAGTTCAATACACCTTCATATTCCCACCGGTGAAGTAGGTCTTTAAGTTGAAACATCTACCCTATTCACCTGCAGTGTCTGGCCTTAAACAAGCAGTAAGAAGATCTGGGTTGGGTTAGATTCTTTACACATATTTATATATTAAGTGTATTTTCCTGTTGATCTCCCGCTGTTTTTCCAACCAGCTGTTAAATCCTCAATCCCTGTATGTGTGCTTCAACACACAGCTGGTGCATAATGAATGGAATGTCATATTGAGGCCTTATCACAGCTATATCCAAGTTGCCCTGCCTTAGGTTTATATCTTTTACATGTGTCCCCTTAAATCTCAGTGTGCCCTTATGACAAATTGACAAGGTATTTAGTCTAATCCAACTTGTGCCTTGAGGAACTTTTTTTTGCACTCTCCAAATTTCCATTCCGGTTTAATAAGTTGCTAATGAAAGAGGGGCCGGGGCGGAAGCTGTTTGACTCAATCTGCTTCGCCATGGTTACAGATCATTGGATGTCCCATTCAGAGGTGATTTAAATGTGCTGCCGTGGGACATATTCCAGAAAGCAGTCGCACAATGGCTTTCCTATTACTTCTCCCTCCACATGCTATTATAGTAATGGAAAGCCGGAATGTCTCTATGCAACATACAAAAGAAAAGCACTATAGTTATGTAGTCTACCTCCCTCCTTCACTCGAAATGGCATGATGTTTTTAAGTGCGCGCCCCGGTGTCATTGTATAATAAATACATAAATAAATAAAGTGGCATGCTCAATGGAGTGAGGAGAAAACTTCTGGTGCCAACTTTGCATTTCAGCGTATTGCACCATATGAAGAAATAATGAGGTGGGAAAAAGGGACATTGCAAAATCTCCTATTTCTTTCCTGGTCTTTCATCAATAATGTGCAGCTGAGATTGATGAGGAAAGGTAGACAAATATTGAAATGGTTTGATGGTAATGTGTTCTCAGGATCTAAAGGGCAATATATCCGGTACTTTCTTTACTTGATGTGTTGTTTACCTACATATACTGTATAGTTAATAATAGCATGTTAGGAATTCAAAGGTAGAGAACGCTTTGTTGAATGCAATCTCTGCATATTCTTCTGCTGTCACATTTGAAAAAAATAATAATAATAATTTAAAGGGACAGTTCACATTACAGTAATACACATGAGCACCAGAGTCCCAACATGTAAATGTGCCAGATTTAGCCATACGGGCTAGTTTACATCTGTAGTCCCTGGCAGGTTGATAGCTATAGGCCTACTCACATTGAGGGCAGTAAACAATAATACAAATCAATTTTTAATTTAGATCAAACTGCTTGTTAATCACTAAGCTAACTGGCTAACTATCCCTTGAATAAAAGTAGCACGTTTTTATTTATTTCCCAGTCTGTTATTGCCTTTAAATGACGCCATAGGCCTACAGTAGAGCATCATAAATTGTTCCCATTAAATAATATCAGCTATACTTGTCCCTTTCACACATAATAATTTCCTAATCGTTTGGCACATGGTGTCGCTATCCATTAGCGCCCTGTCTAGACGGGACTTAAGGCTATTTGTGACCTGCTGGTCTCGTTCCTACGGCGATGATCCTGGCACCAGTCCCGTCTTTAGGTCCATCTAATGGGATTAAAGCCTGGCTGGAGGGCCTTGTTTGTGTCGCCCATGGTAACACACGAGGGGGTCAGTAAATGTGTTGACAAACAAACAGTTAAAATGCCCTTGGTGCCAGATGTACACCAACATAACAGGCTGATTTAGGCCTATGTTATTGATATCTGTAATCCATCTGTATTCTCCACACATAGGAACAGTGAAATTTAACACAACAAATGTGTTGGTCCTTTTGAAATGCACACTGAACATAAGTATGAGATTAATATATGCAATAAAGCACATATCCTATATTGGGTAAACAAGCCGAAGCTGAACATTTGGGTTAGATGAGCATGATCCCTAATGTCTTCATATAAATGACGTGAGCTCTCTGGTTTCCCATGCCCCTGTGTTCAGTGAAGTAAACATCCTTATGGCCTCTGATGTTTTTGACCAATTAGCGCCTTTCTCTGACCCCTCTGTCCTGATTGGTTGTGTCCTGCTTGTAACAGGAGCATTCAGGAGTGTGGGAAGCAGCAGCTGAGAGGCCTACTGTCACTTTAAATATGTAGTCCAGTGTTCACCTGTGTGAAATTGATCTTTGCGACAATCTTTGTTGATTGTCTACTTAAAGGTGAAGTAAGCGGTTTATTTATGTTAATATAAGTGTAAAATCGCTCTTTATTCATACAGTGATCACTTACATAATGTGCGCGTTTCATAAAGCCGATCTCTCAGTCAGCTGCTTTGCATGTAATCGGCAAATAAACTTATTGGAGTATCCCGAAATTTTAATCCAATCAGAAGAGAGAACGCTTCAAACCGACACTCGTCTCACTCATATATATTATATACACTCCATGGTCTCACTGCCGGTGCACGCCAGAGCAACAGTTGGGTGAATGTGTATACTATCTATGGTATGCGCCTACAACGGCGGAGCAGGTAAAAATCCTTCCCAATGTCTGTTTTGATGGTTTTTATCATGTTTTATCACAATTACTTATCTGAGATGATGCTAGATAACTTGCTGCTTAAAGACCGCAGGGCATTAATGTTGTGACGTAGGGACGAGCGAGGGGACTGCTAACTGCAGTAACTGACATGAAGTTAGCTAAAAGAACCATTCCGCTTACAGCACCTTTAAGAGGCACCAGGAATAAACAGTCCAAACCAGCCGGGCAAACAGCCTCTCAAACCAGCCGACGAGGCTCAGTCAGTTAAGGCCAAAACATGAGCAAATGGAAACTGTGTCAAATCATTTCACGGCCAGCTGCCCTTGTGCATTAAAAACTCATCAGTTTCAGGTTGATATGGATTTAAGTGAATGACCACGTCTCCGTATGGGAATTAACTCACTGTTGTCAAATCAGCAGCAATGGTCGGGTTGTCCTATGTAGTCATGGCCACTGGAGGAATGGCGATTTCACTAGTGACCCTTAGAAATAAAAATAATAAAAATGTCTACAGTACAATCGTTATCCAAGCATGATGCCTGCTCTAAAGTGGGACTATCCTGGTTTTGGAGAGGTGGCATAACAGTCATGCCAACTTCAGACCCTCAAACAGTGGAATCTTTGATAAAATAACGTGAACATGACACAAAAGGAATTCTAGAATGGCTTGTTGAAAGACCAGAGCATAGGGTGAACAATAAGGCCACTATGGGCGCCTCATTTGGGACACCAAGCTCCGAATACCAGATCTCATCCGCATGGGTTCACCTTCACAACCTTGGTGAAGGATCCCGGGGTTTTTGCTTTTCCACACACCCACAATTACAGTTACAAGCATTCATAACTGAGATATCCTTTAACTGAGTGAGTATTGACAGATTATTAAAGGTGGATTCAGGGATTCTGGAGAATGATTGTTGAATGATTTTGTGCATTGACAATAAATCTGGTGTTGAAGCGGCTGTGTAAACTGGTATGTAAACAAAGGGACCCACCTTAGCTAAGAACATGCCCAGTCCAGGCTATGTATTGATACTGTGTATTTTTTTCCCAGTGCACACCCAGTACAGGCAGGCAGCAGATTATGAGAAGACTATTTAGCTTTTCTTGTTATATGAAGAAGGAGTTTTCCATCAAGGTTTAACAATCTTTTCTCCAAGGTCTTCAGTTTTAAATGAATGCATGTCCAGTTTTTGTCACGACAGACATGCGTGATGAACCATTCACCACACAGTGAGAGAGATGAGAAGAAAAAAACCTTCCCAACACGAACAATCGGTCCAGGGTGATTTCATTTGGCCATGAGCTCCTGGGCTCACGTGTAGCCTCACTCACACGTGTCCGTCTTTATCTGTCCAAGGGGCCGGAACAAAAGCCCTAACGCAGCGCGGGCCCTCACAGCTGCTCCTGCACCCTGGGGAGAGAGACACTGCACGGGGGTCCGTAAACTCCATGGAGAAGGCGCCATGATCACTATCTGCCGGGTAGGACGAAGTATCAACAAAAAGACACGTGGAGAGAGACAGAGAGAGACAGAGAGAGTGTGTGTGTGTGTGTGTGTGCACGTGTGTGTGTGTTTGCAGATTATTCTGAGTTGTCTTTTCTCCAGACACAGCTGTGGTGAATGTATTGCAACATAAACATAAAGTTTTACATTACACTACCCAGTATATGAAATTATATGTTAAGGTGTCAGTTAATAATCAGAAAATATTATATGAAGGAGCCATTCTTTTACTTGCAATGGCTCATTTTTCCATTGCAGTATTGCTAGCTTCGCTTACATGTGTCCACCCCGCTCTGTACTGAGTCAATTAAGATTTTGTATTCTCACTGCAGGTGCAGACAGTGTAATATCAGGGCAAATTACATATAGCAAAAGTGATTGGCACAATATACACTACATAGTGCACATACATTTCACACTTTCGATCACTCGTATAAAATGCAGAGGTGTGAATATAGTGACTGTGTTGGCTTCTGCAGTCAGTGAGCCACAATAGGATCTCTGAGTTCATCCTCCATGGTGGCAATTATTTGCGTCTCACTGTTTACCATTAAATCACTCTGTTGCATTAAATCAAGCCACATAATTCCCCCAGTCAGCACATTCCCAGACCCGCCCACAGCCCGGGTGACACAGATAAACAGCTCGTGTGTTGATATATAGCACCTAACAGCTCTCTATGGGTTGGCCTGTGTATGTCTGCTGTTAAACTGCTGTAATAGTCGGATTAATAAGAGCTGGTGTTATTTAGTCGCCATGGGGAACCGCTCATGTACACCTCGCTAAAGCTGACGTGCCAGATGGGTTTCTGGGTAATCCTAGTGTGGGATCAACGGGTATAGACCTAGGGTGTCAGTGTGGGAGTACACGGTGCTGTATCAACTAGACAAAGGAAAATACATCATTAAACCTCTTATAGATGTAAAAAAATAAAAAAATAGAAGAAAAAATATCCTATTTCTACAAATGTCATGTAATAATTCAAAACACAACAGCGCATTGTGATTTGCCAGATGAGGTTGTTCTCGAACCCTTCGAGAGTCCGTGTGGAATCATGAAATCACCCATGAAGTCATATTCATATCCCCCCTACAGCTGGAGGAGTAATGGAAAAGTTTGTGCCATAAAGATCTGATCACAAAAAACATGTGGCCCAAAATGTTCGTCATACTGTTGTACCTCCCCATGAGATTGAGCAACGACTCATCCTGGACTGTTGGAACACGTTTACTTATGAATATGAAAAAGGCTCCCTGACCCCTGACGTGATGACATATAAATGATTACTGTCATCTTAGCTGATGGCAATGGATGAATAAAAACAGATGCATGTGCGTAGGTATTGTTTTAACATTGGGAGGGACACCGAGGGAGTCAGTGATTCTGGAAAAGGTTGTTCAAAAAAATGTGTCTAAATCTGTAATATCTCCTCATGTTCCCCTACCTGTACAAACTGTGTGCACTGAAAAAAAAAGTCTGGTATTAATACACATCCTGGGCTCTGTAAACTGGCATGTTGCTAGCTGGTAGCTACAGTGGCCTCCCTTTGAATACTTAACCTTTGACACTGGATTTTTCTTTCAGTGTGGTAGCGGATCGCGAGAAAATCTCTGAGTTCATCTCTGTCAACAAGCGTTCTCCAAAATCACTGATTCCACCTTCAAGTGGAGGGGCCATGGGTCTTCCCCCAGACAATTTTAAACATCAAACACTTCACTTATTGCATTCTGGTGATTTTTTGTGTGCTTTTTATGCATCAATTTATGGTGGAAATTCAGGTCCCTGGTGGTGACACATCCATCCATATGTTTTGGTGCAAGGTTCCCTCAGAGGTAAAGATGCAAACAGTCAACAACCACAGAAGGGCTCAGAGCACTTACTGGGATATTGTGTTTTTCACGACTGAGAAATATAGCCTGGTTGTTTGTTTCTTCCTTCACGTATAGCCCCTAGGGTGAAAGGCTGCACTATGTAGTAAAGCCTATACAGTCTATGTGTTAAACCCAATGCCTCAATCTCCCCCTCAGAGCCCCTTCCCCATCCATTCAATCGTCCAGGCCTGGCTCTAAATGAAGGCCAAGTGGCAGCTTTACGACCTTCTCTAGAATGAAAAAGCCAAAGCAACTAATCCGCCCCGCCCACAAACATTGTCCCTTTTGAACCCTCGAAAGACCTTCACTCTCCTGCAGTGTGCCTGGTGCTAAAAGCCAAGCCTACCCCCCCAACACACACACACACACACACACACACACACACACACACACACACACACACACACACACACACACACACACACACACACACACACACACACACACACACACACACACACACCCATCACCCACCCCCTAACCACTCTACAGCCACGGTGTTGTCACATAGGTCGATTTCCTAGAAAGACCCAGTTTGAGATAATCTCATAGAGATTGACATCAATACCAACAAATACTCGGCAACGGAGATGGGAAAAGGCAAACAAAAAAGGTTTACAAACTTTAAAGGTGTAGTCAGTGATTATGGAGACCGCTTTTTGTCAAAAACAGTTATTGTCAAAATCAGTGAATATCTCCTCAGGATCTGTCCGTACTGAGTGTCAATGAAAAAAAGATGGTGTGATACACAGCCTAGGCTCTGTAAGCTGGTATTTAAACAAAGGGTATGTAAACAAAGGGGGCCACCATAGCTAGAAAATGGCATTAACCTAGACCGTGTATTAGCACTAGATTTCTTTCTCAGTGCACAGTATGGAGAGGTCATGAGGAGATATTCAATGATATAGACGAAAATTGATTTTGACAACAAGCATGCTCCAGAATCGCTGACTCCACCTTTTAAAAGGAGACAGATTGAATGCACACAGAGGAGAGGAGATAAAGACAGAGAGACGGATAGTGAGATAGTGCTGATCTCTTCCAGTATTGATCCAAGCTTCTTTTTTTTTCTAATCTCTCTGCCCGTTTGGTAACCTCAGCTGCATCGGACATCCAACCCCGCAAAACAAAAAGCAATTTGACCCCCACCGCTGCCCTCACAGGTCACCCTTTAGTGACTGCTGCTGACTTCAGGTTGTCATGGTGAAGGAAAAATTATGTCTAGGCCCCTGGTAAAGGGGGCTTGGATTTGTGCCAAGCGCTCTATCACTTTGCATTATAGCCGCTATAAAAGAGGCTGCCGCAAAGAATTGTTATTTCTCTTACTTATCTGGATTTTTTTCCCAACTTTTGTCAATTCTTGCGCCCTTTGGGAAGTCATTATATTATTATCAATGGACAAAGGTTTGTTTACGTCCCTTAGAAGATTAAAATATAGGATTTTGTCTTCCTGTTTATCACCACTCTAGCGTCTTCCGTAAAGGCCAATGTTATGGATGATGGTCCACCACCATTGTTCCCCGTTGATTGGATGGATTGCCATGAAATTCTACACAAACCCCTCAAGGTTCCCAGAGGATAAATCTGTATGGCTTTGGTGATTGCCACCGTAGGCTACAGCTAGCACTATTGAATGGGTTTATATCTGGGATTTTGAGTGAAATGTCTCAACAACTACTGGATGGTTTGAGATGATTTTGATGTTGGTAGGCCTACAGAAATGTGTGTTAATCTCAAGACATATTGTAACAACTTTAGAATTTGACCATCATCAGGTTCAAATTTTCAATTGGTCCAATACTTCGGTTTTTGACTACACACTCCTGCAAAACTCTGATAAGTGCCAATTAGAAAATGTTAGAATGCTAACACACAAAACCATGATGTTTAATCGGTAACATTATCACAGCTAAAAATAGGTAGACCTTTGTTAGCTTTCCAGTTAAAGCAATTTTGCCAAAGTACAGTCTCACCACCGAGCTGCTAGCATGACTGTACCCACATGGTGCCCCCCTTGCAGTCCATGCATTGTTTTGTCTTGTTTGTGAGGAAACAGGAATCTGCGTGAGGGCTGTTTATGTCCTTGGGTTGACTGAAGGAAATGTCTTTGAAGCCCAGTGAGAAACCTGTCTTTGATTTTTATCACATCATTCCAGGAATACACCAACAAAGCTATGTGTGGTTCCCCCACACACTGTCTACCCCCTGACACGTAATCGCCAAAGCTTCCTTTTTTGGTGTGTTTCTTGTCAGTTAGTCAAGAGAAACTGAGACACAAACTATATACTATACTGTTATACTGTGCTTTAAAGCCATAGTGGGTAACTTCTGACACCCCCATGAGAAATTCTGAGTAATTACAACAACACCATTGACGCATCTGCATGAAGTGAAAGTGCATGGATTTTAATTCCTGCACCAGTTTGTAAACGCTGCCATACTGAGAAATACAGAGAGAGTTTTGTGGAGCTGATAGGCTAAATCAACTTAGTGTAAACTCGTTTTCCGATGGCTTGAATGTAACGACATTCATTTGTATGAAAAAGATACGCACTATATCTTTATGTGACAAAAGAAAAAGAAAGAAAAGATTGCAAAAAGAAAACAGTGCACGACTTCCTCAGGTATTCCCGGAAATCAACGTATCACGCTTTCAAATCAGGCCATCAATCGATTGTGCAGTCAACCGTCAGCCACAACATTTCCTTTCCTTAGCTGCGATAAAGAACGTTTTTTACACCTTCTTATCTGTTTTTTCATCACCTGGTCGATAGCCACAGTGTGTCTCAGCTGTTGAAAAAAACACACCACATCACCATGGTAATTTATTCAGCGGACAGCTGCTGTGTCAAGATGATTCGGCAGAAGATATCCTTGAAAGTTTTTAATGAGCTCACCGCTGTTAATAAAGGGGACGGTGAGGTCACGTGTGTGTGTGAACGGGTTTTCTGTTCAAGTCTTATCTGCTTGAATTTCTGTCTGCTTTGACTTTCACCGTTTAATGACACACAGCAGGAGGGGAGTGTGTGGCGGTAACAATTACCTCATCATGTCGAGCAAAACAAATACACAGCGGGAGCACACACTCACACACACAGTCAGTCAAAAAGAGACACACACTCACACAGAAAGTCACAAAGAGACACACACACACACACACACACAGTCACAAAGAGAAATACACTCACTCACACAGACACACAGACACACACACACACACACACACACACACACACATTGAGGGTATACAGGTCATCAATGAGTGACCTGCAGACTGGACCTTGTATAAGTTGCATGATATAACATTTGAGTGGCAGCTTTAGAGATTTTTGGTAAGGCAGTGGAAAAAACCCTGAATAGGTTTAAATGTATCCACAGGGCATGGACTGATGCAGCAGTAATAAACTGTTACATGACAGTGATGAGACATCCACAAATCAGGGAAAATCTTAAAGCTATATTGCGTAACTTTTTACCACGCTTACGAAGCACCCAAGAAATGTTTCAGTTGTTGATTCTACTGCTAAGAAAAAACCTGGACGTACAGGTACAGTAGAAGGTATAAAATCCTCATGTAGATGCACCAACAGTGTTGTTTTAATGACTCAGAATTACTTGTGGGAGGCGACAGAAGTTACGCACTATAGTTTAAAGGCCAGGACACACCAGTCCGACTACCCGAAAATGGAGACTGCCGATTCAGGGAGCTCCAGTCTTCCCGTCGCGGCCGAAAAATGCAAAGAACACACCAAACCGACTGCTGACCTTCCGTACGCTCTGCGCTTGCGCGGGACGTAATTTCTCCATAACAGCAGGCGGCGCTAATCGTATTGTGGCCCGAAAAAATACGGAAGCCGGAAATGATGGGACGGCTCTCTAGACCATAAACATAGATAGAAATACGTATTTATATTTATGGACCATAAAGAGCACCATTTTTAGCAGAGAGTGTCGAGCATGGTGTCGAGCAATCAACAAGGGTTGATGCATGTAAGTACTCGCTGAACAAAACAAACAAACACATTAAAACGATGGCTAACTGTTGTTAGCTGTTTGTGCTACCCGCCTCACTTCTGGGCTTCACTGATTCGCTAGCCCTCCACAAATCAAATTGCTCCAACTGAAAGACTGCCCGCCCATGTTCAATCGGCTCAAAAGAAGCCCGACGACATCTACGACGACCGATTTCACGGCACACACCACACAGATTCGTGTCCCCGCCCCCTCCCGACTCTACGACGGCAATTATCGGGCCGGTGTGTCCTGGCCTTTAAACTCCTGCAGAACCTTAACTGTTACTCTATCTGCACAAACAAGCACCTTGATATTATGCCCCATTAAATATGATTGTGGTTGTCAGAGGTCAAACTACAGTGATGAAGATATATTACTGTCAAAAGTGGTGCCAATGACTTACAGTAAAGTGGTCTCAATCTAAACCTTCGTTGAGTCATCCTCTAATTTGGTTATTAAGGTAAAAACAGAGCATCAGCCTCAGGAGGTTCGATTCCAACATGTTCACACAACAGGCCTAAACTGCCTCACCTCTGAGACACCTCACCACTTAATGGATGCAATTACAATGTCAGCAGCTGGCAGAATACAGGGTCGGGATTCGGGAATCAAATTAAATGGACTGTTTTGACTTGTGTGTGTTGTGGGGAGGGGGATGGGGAGAGGAGAGGACTTATGCTGACTTGTCTGTTTGCAGTTTGGGCACTTAAGGTTTCATTTTAGCTTTACAAAATTAAAACAGTACAAATGAAATGAGTGTGAACCAAAACAATAAAAGTCTTGGGCCGTAAGACCAAGACAAGGAGCTAAAAATACTATATCATTTATTGTTAATTTCTCCCCTTATCACATAATTGCATGTTAATATTAAAATATTGATAAAAGCAGCTTCAATGAGTACACTCTAAGACGTTTTTATACATAATTTGACTCAATATGTGATCATATCTCTGGGCCCAGGTCTGAACCTTCATTCACTCCCATTCACTTCAAGAAACGCAACGAATATTCTGTACAGTGCTTCGATTTATTATTAATAATTCTTAAAAGTTACAAAAATGTACAATTCGTATAAACACTATTGTTATTGGAAACTGAAACTTAACCTCTGTGGCCATTAAGGGAATGCACTTAGGAGTTACTGTTCAATGGCAATGAAATATAATATCATCTGGTGCTCACATCACCCGCTGTTACATTTCATATCACTTACAAAAACATTTTTACCTCCTTCCGAGTCCCGACACATAAAAACAAAAAATTGTGGAATAAATATTTCGGGCGACAAAAACAGCCATTGAGTGGGGCAGAATCTGTGCTAGCTTGTGAAGGATTGTAAGGATATTTATTTTTCATTATTCTTTTTTCGGTCCATACCTTCCACATGGACCTACGTATATATGTGTTCATTTATTATTAGTCCTATTGTTATAATTCTCCTTTAGAACAGGTGTAGAAAAGCACTTAGTGAAGACTAACCGCTAACGAGGTTCCCTTTAAATCTATAACTTGAGTTTTCAAAAGGGCATCTGGCATCATGGATCCAGAACAGAGAATATGTCGATATACCGCTTGAGTTATTATGAGCAAATCCATTTCTCCTCCTGACCCTGAGGCCATGTGGAACTGTTGGCTTTGTGTTGGTCACAAAATCATTCTCCCATTAAAAGGGTAAGTCAGTGATTCCGGAGATTGCTTGTCATCAACATCACTTTTTGTCAAAATCAGTGAATAAAAAATAAAGCCTCACAATCTAATATGTATCCGTGCTGTGTGTACCCTGAAGAAAATATCCAATGTAAATACACAGCCTATGTTCTGTAAACAAGCATGTTGCTGGCTATGGTGGACCTTTGTTTACATACCTATTTACAAGGCCTACCTTGGACAGGTAGCCGACCGTGAAAAGCTAATTAATTGATTTTGACAAAAAAGTGATTTTCACAACCAGCATTCTCCAGAATTGCTGACTCCTTTAATCTCAGAAAGTGTCTCTTTCAACAGTGGTTAAACCTTCTCAGCTAAAATGTCCGTGTGAGAGCCAATAAGAAGAAGAAGCTTTATCTCCTTTTGTTCCTGTTGTGCTTGACGATCTTCTTCCTCTTCACAATCATCTCGTAAAGTTTCTCCAGACCCGACTGCAGCCCCTGTCCGTCTACGGCGCTGCAGCTTTCCACGTGATGCAACGTGTGCGCGCTCAGTTCGTGTACGGAGAGCAGCTTCTCCACTTCGCTTACGGAAATAGCTGAAGCCAGGTCCTGTTTGTTGGCTAGCACGAGCACGGGAACACCCTGGTTCTCCGAAGTACGTGTGATCCTGTGGAGCTCCACTTTGGCCTCCTCCATCCTCTCTAGCTCCGTCGAATCCACCACAAACACCAAACCGTCCGTACGGCGCGTGTATGACTTCCATAGCGGTCTTAGCTTCTCCTGGCCACCCACGTCCCATACTTGGAAGTTTATGGATCTTGACGCCCCCATAGGCAACTTGATCTTCTCCATGTTGAAGCCTTTTGTGGGGATGGTATTCACAAACTCCTTGAGCTTGAGCCGGTAGAGCAGAGAGGTTTTGCCGGCGGAATCCAGTCCGATAACGACCACATGTAGGGCATGGAAGCTTGGCAGGAATGAGGTGTTGGGAGCCATATCAGTCAGCTGGTTGCCCATGATGACTGCAGCCTGCAAGCAATTCACACCTACTTCAAAAAGGTAAGGTGATAGATTCCTCCAAATTAATCCGATCTTTTTTTTTTTCAGCAGACTGGCATTTGGTCCGTTGTCCTCTGGGGTTCAGATGGGTTCACAGATGGTGCCAGAGACCTTATCAAAACACAAAAGAGTTAACATTTAACCAGGAGAACAATGGTTGATTTAAAGGTGCAGTATGTACATTTGGGTGTGTCAAAGAAATTAAAAATGCATAGGGTAGATTCTTATTACTGAATAAACAAACTTTGCTCAAAGGAAAATTGTAGCCCTGGCACAGTGTTTGAAGTTAGAAAAGCTACATGAAAAGTTACTGTTTTACTCTTGTTGTTTACAGCAGCAGGGCCCACAGTTTAGTTTGCACAAATAGTATGGACTTACATTTGGTTGATGATATAATTATTCATTACTGAGAATTTCATGTAGAGTAAATATGTTTTGTAAACTAACTACAAGCTCTGCAAATGTAAACAAACCCCCCTCCCCTGAAATGGCATAGTGCACCTTTAAGGAATAAAGCTCACCTAATAAATACAAACAAATGACAGACAGTGATAGTGATGCTTATCATCGAAGCTCCTATCTCCAGCCTGCTGCTTCCTGTAGTGTTTCACAGCTGAGATTTCCCACCGACTGTCCCGCAATGTATTTAATCCACTTCAGTAAATTCCCATTGTGATTCTATAAAAAAACAATAAATGTCTTTTTGTCGTCTTCAATGCACATTACAGAGACACACAACACGTAGCTACAGTGATTGGGAGGCTAAGGTTATCTGAACGGCTAATCCTTTTATATCTGCTTAAACCTGAAGGGCTTTTCTTGGGGCTAGATTGATTTCAATGCAGTGAGTGGATGTGGACGGATGATACAGTTATTCACTGGTTCACCCTAACCGCTGCTGTCCATGTCTATGAAGACCGCTGCAGCTGCACTAATCCGGTTGTTGTTGACATCCTCATATTCGTCAAACATCTGCCTTTGGACGGTATACTGCACACTGCACGTTTAAAGGAAGATATCTATAGGCTGTTATTTGTACTCGTGAGCGTGAGACTTCTAATTGGCTAGGAGTGCAATTTATCGATTTTTTGTTTGTGGAGGCAAAATGCACTGTCATGATTGTGATATTTTTTTTAATGATTCTTTTTGGGAATAAGAAACATTTACCTTTAGTTATTTTCTCCTGCACTGCACGACACAACACAACACAGCACACGAATGTAGTTTGTCGTGTAGGCTATGGTATTATTGCCATGATGTTTCAAGTGTGCAGAAACACACACGAATAAATTAATATTAGCCTAGGATAGGCTACATCAAAATAATATCCTACCAAGAGACTTTAAATAACTTTAACATTGAAACTAAAACCATTGAAAATTAGAGATACTTGAGTTACAATCCGTGCAGTTTAGCTTAGAAGGAAGAAAAAAAATCACCAAAATGACAAATTGTCCTTCTACATGCATATTTCAAATTAAAAGCCTTCCATACCTGTTCTTTTAATTGGTCGGAGAAAGCATTATCCACAGTTCAAACACGCATCCATAGTTCATCCACATGTAAACAGACGCAGCTGCTCCTGTGTCTCCTCGCGCTGCACTGAGGGAACACTGGTGAGGCTCGAGCGCTCCGAGAAGCTCCTGGAGCCCGTTGACGTCACGGCCACCTGGAGAGGGCTGGGACCCCGCGCGCCCCCTGCAGGTGGAGAGGTGAACTGCAGATACTACACTGGCGAGGTGTAGTATCTGCAGGTGTATGGATAACAAATATCAACAGATAAAGTTGTCCTTTAAACCATATTTTATTTTTATTTTTTATTATTTTAACAAAATCAAACACATACTTATTGATCTAAATAAACTGGTAGTCAGCCCAGGGGTATTTTTCTATTAGTAATTCTATATATGCAGTTCATTGGCTAATATCACAGCAGTAAAACTGGTTCAAGTCCTTCTCACAAAGCATCGGCTCCACCGTGTGTCCACTCACTACTACTTCAAGTGCTGAAGCACATCATGGGTCTTATTGATAAGGACCTTAGTACATATTTTTTTGTGCTGGTGACATTAAAACCGAAAATATCTTGAACATATATCATAGATATCTCAAAACCTAACCAAATAAATACAAAATAATGCCGATGCTACAAATGTACCAGCAAACGGATAAAAAAAGGACACAACCTTGAATGCTGCACTTTATTTTTTTAAGTTCAAATGACAAAAAACAAACAAGACAATCGGAGATAAAAATCCTTTTTACACAATAAAAAAATGTGAATCAGATCATTTTTTTTTTGAAATGTACAAGTCTTATTCTGGGTCACACACTTTGAGACCATGCCTGAGCTACAACTTTACAGGTGGATATCAAATAAAAAACACTCATTTAACATAAAAGTGTATTTGAAGCATTAACATTTTTCAATCACAACATTTTAGTGGTTGATTAAAGTTTTTAATGTATGCTAAAACAACATACAGAAGGAGGTAAAAGATGCTTTTTCACATGGTTTATCATTCGTAGAAGTCCCATCCCATAGAGCAGATATGAGGGTGCAATGCGTACGATATATATTCATTATTTTACACAGGATGTGGGATGGTTGAGTTTTTGCCACAGTCAATGTACTCGAAGGTGTCCAGAGATATTTGCTCCGTGTGAGAGAGAAAAGAGATGTCCATGGTCATTCTGGAGAGAGAAGAAAGAAGAAAAAACATTCTTAGACATAGTCGGAGCATCTGTTTGTCTGTTTTTGTCTATACTTTTTATATTAATGTAGTGTTGTTGAGTTGAGCTCTCTATGGGAAACTGCATTTTTATCAACCTATAATTCATCAAAAAAAGAAAAAAAAAATCTAATTTAAACTCATGCTACCTGACTAGCACCAAACATCATACAGACAAAGTAATTGAAAAGCTGGGTTGAGATCAAAACAGAGATAAAAACAAGAGCAAATATTGGACTTGCGTTCATAAGATGAACAGAAAATACAACTACTAGGTGTGTTGATAACTGTTAGCTGCCCAGAAGTGGCCAAAAAAGCTATTGTATACATACAGTATATAAAACTTTTCTTAGTCCATGGGTTAGCACAGTCAGGTTTAAAACAGCCTTGCTGTAAAAAATAATTCTATTAATAATTTTTTTTTTAATTTACTTGCATTCTCTCTTGAAACCAAAGCAGATGGTCATTAGCAGAAATGAAAAAAAGGGGGGGTGAAGCCAAAAGTTTGTTTTGGTGATTAAGATCCTTCTTTTTTTTAAGCGGTTTCTAAATCCAGAACTGGAGCTTTTATGTCTGTTATCATATCTTTTAAATAGAACATTTCAGATATAAAGATGTGACTTTGAAGGAAAAGATAAACTGTTTTGCGGTTGTGGTGACGATCATGCTCTGCTTGATGTGTTGCCTTTAACACTGTGTGGCTTTGAGATGGAAACTTACTGCAGCTCCAGAAATATGGTCTTAGTCTTGGGGGTGCTCGACTTGCATAACCAGCTGAAAGAGAAGAGGCAGTTTGATAGTGCACATTCAAACATATGAAAAATAATTAAGGACATACTGTAGAGGTGCATCTAAATATCACTGAAAAGTTAATTCAAAAAGCGACATAGGTAGTGCTATAACATTATCACTCAATATTTCTATTGGCTATCGGAAAATGAAGGTTGAAAACTCACTTCAAGCTTTCATCTGTGATAGGCAGGGATAGTTTGATGATGTACTGCAATAAGAAAGAGGTGGTAAGATATGAGTTGCATGACAACTATTCCATAAGTGTATTTTGACTTGAACCATTCTGCGTGTGTGTGTGTGTGTGTGTGTGTGTGTGTGTGTGTGTGTGTGTGTGTGTGTAAAACTAACCGATGTCTGTGAGCGTGACTTTAAAGCCGTCATGTTGGTCATCATGGTGTTTCCCACGACAGCTCTGAAGACCAAACCCTGAATGTTAAACTGTTTGATCTGAACCGAGGCATAGTTCTCGTTGGTGACGTTGATGAGATTCTAGGAGAGGAAAAACACACACACACACACACACACACACACACACACACACACACAGTACACACCGTACACACACACACACACGTCAGGTGAATCCAGCTTAACATTCTGTCAGAAAACTTTGCTCTTCACATAAATACAGCAGACTATCATGCGGACGACATGTACTTGAAAAATGTGGTGGCTCAGCAAAGCACAGTTAGATATTTAACACATTGCACCACATTTATACAGTAAGGCTTGTGAAATGAAATGTGTACTCCTATTTTAGTAAGATTTTTCAAGATCCTAAGATTTTCTATTTTTCAAATCTAAATAAAAAAATTATAAGGCTCTCATTGCTTTCGATTAATTTCTCTATTGCACCTTTCCTTTTTTAAAGGTGCAGTCAGCGATTCTGGAGAATGCTTGTTGCCAAAATCACTTTTCAGTCAAAATCAGTGAATATCCCCTCACAATCTGCAACCTGTCCGTACTGTGGGTGCTGTGGTGTCAATACCAGAGCCTGTAATCCGGTAAACAAAGGGGGCCCACCAATCATAGCTATCAACGTAACCGTTTACAGAGCCTAGGCTGTGTATTGACACAAGATAATTTTTCAGTACACACGTGATACGTACAGGTAATGGACATGAGGTGATATTCACAGATTTCAACAAATAATGTTTTCAGCATCAAACATTCTCCAGAATCGCTGACTCCACCTTAGCCATATTCTACTTTCTCAGCAAAGTGAATTTGATACAACAAGTAGAGACATTCATATATGTTAAACTAACTGCAGTCCTTAGTATCCCACTCCTCACTTACCGTGACTTCCATCTGCACTGTGTTTGGCATGTAGTAAACCATGACAGACAGCACGGAGACGGGCGTTATGGTAACGCTCCGCGGGAAGAGGAAGAAGAGGATCAGACCGCAGAGGAAGAGACACAGCGCCATCGAGACACACACGTACAACTTCCTGGAACAGCACAGATTTATAGTTAAGATGACTTGGTGCAAAACATTAGAGACATTTGAAAGACCGACATACTAAGAGTATTGCTGTGTATAAAAACTACACATACAGGTGCACACACATTGACACCGCGAGTGCAATCGAATTGTATGCAAAAAAAAACAGTTTTATTTTTATAGCCCAATATCACAAATAGACATTCAGCCCTCAGTGGGCTTACTATTATTATTATTATGCACTAATGCAAAACATGACTACAAACAATTTTTCTCATTTGTCACTTCAAACTTTGAAAAAATGTCTTCTATTTCATGTACACATGAAATGTCCACACGCAAAATGCTCGATAATGTTATTTTACCCCTCATTTCTATACTGATATCACCATTTTATTCCATGAGCTTTAAGCCGTCATCATCCACATTCAAGAAAAAGGCCTGACATATTACACTTTGAGTAATGAATGTAGAATATATTAAAGTTTCACTTTTGAATGCACTTTTTTATGATATTCTAATTGTTTAGATATACACATACACACACATGCAAACACATAAACATCCCTTACGTGCGTCTGGGTTTCAGCCTCACGTCGTTGCATGCGATCACAGCAACGAGCTGGTCCTGATGGCCTGTGAATACAAAACAAAGACATTTGAAAGAAAGTTTTTTTTAACCACAAAAATTAAGTGAAAAGGTGAAACAATTGTGGTTAAACAGAATCCACCGCACATACAAGTGTGACTCTTGATTTTGTATTTAGTTCCTTTAGTTGCTGAATGTAATGAAATTAAACTGTTATTTTGAGGATGAGGATATCGGTGCATTGTTGTCTCAGTTTCACTGTTTTTGTTCATGTCCACAGTGAACTTTCATAACTTCCTTTTACAAAATGTAAAGAACATGCTGAGCTAAGTACAAACCCATTGGCATTTTTTTCAAGTTTAAGTTTACAACACAAGTTATTTTTCCACAGCTTTATGAGTCCTTTGTCACAGGGCAATTTCGATTTTGTTCTGATCTTCCATGAAAATACCTTTAAAAACACATTGGACATTTCTGATCTTATATCCAGATATATACTGGATTTTCACAATGTAGGTTCAAAAATAAAAATAAATAAAAATATATATTTTTTTTTTCAGTCCAGTATTGCCATTGTGCAACTGTTGTGGTGTAGAGACATTTTACAATTTTATATCTTAATTAATGTGACTAACAGCGAAATACAGTATGATAGAGGATTAGCTGTAAGGAGTTATATCAAACGTTTGGTATCTATGGATTTTTAAAAAAAGTTAAACTTCAATAGCATGTGCTTTTGTGCTTTTTTTGATTCTGTGTTCCCACTTCTAACAGAAAAAAAAAATCTGTGAAGCTTTCCTTTGTCCTACTAAATCTAGTCGTTAGTCATTATTGGGCTCTAAAGTTCCATAAAATACAACCAAGATTTCTAAAATAGACAATTTTTAGACATTTAAAAAAAACTGATTTTTCACTTGACCAACCTCTGGGTATTCTCCCGGTGCCTCTGCATGTGGGACATGTGTCTGATGATGATGATGATGATGATGATGATGATGATGAAGCTCCGTTCATGGTTCCATACGGAGGGAAACTCTTCAGTGTTTTCACCTTCTCAGGGTCCAGGTCCTCTGTGGGCCGTGGCGTAACCATGACACCTTACCCGAAAAAAACAAGTCCAGCCCTAAAGAGGAAAAAAATAAGAATTTATACTATACTTTTACCATCTAATTTTAATTTCTATCATTTATTGTTGCTTTTTTTTTTTTTTTTCTTCAAAGCTCTCCATCGGTTTACTTTAAACAAACTCAATTTTGTAGTTTATTAATATGCAAATGACAATATAGGATGATCTGGAAATCTAAACAAGAGAGACCAAAATGTCCAAAATCTCCACTTGAAAAACCCACTAGATTCACCTTCTGCTATTGCAGTTTGTCCGTCCTGCCTGATGCAGTGTTTCCACCGAAAGTTTGACCTATAATGACAAACTTTCCTCGCAAAACTTTAAATGAGCAATAAAAAGCCCATGTCAGGGGGTGAGCAAAGTCCCTAGTGTGGGAGTGACAGATAAAAACAGACACAGTGACATTATTTAGGGCAACTTAAGCAAAACGCCCAAAATACTGTCGCTGTATAAGGCATACTTGTGTTATGACACTACTACTCCCCAACATTTTTATTATCTCAGCCACTTCAAATCTGACAAATCTGATCAAATGTGACAAAACTACACTTTATGTTAAATCCAGTGCACTATTCCCTTAGACATTACACATATTGGCGTTTCATTGTACCAGTGTTGTATTAAATAGATACACAGTTTCAACCAGCATTTTTCTGGTGTGATGGAGCAGTTTGCACTTACTGTAAGAGATTATTAATCGAGGCACTGAGTCATCCTGATTTCACAACTTCCCAAAACTTATGAAAACTGTGCCAAAGCTCAAACTGTTAGAACATGTAAAAACTAGAACTTAAAATAACTTCAAACTACTGATGTGAACAGATCTTCAATATGCCAATAAAAGTACACACTTACTCACTTATTATAATGTAGTGGTATAAGGTAATTAAGTAAATGTAGCCTACTCAAGTAGTCCATGTTATTCTACAAAACCATTTTGCATTAGGCCTACTACAAATCCGAGGAAATCTGAAACTTTTATCTCAACTACATTTACCACAGACATGTAGGACAGGCAGGGTACTATCAGACTTCTATCCTAAACAGTACATATCATGTGATGTTATTGATTAAGCCCATGGTATTCTGTATAGCCTATGGAACACGATTATAGAAAAAGTATAGCCTAACTTATAGACTTACTAATATAAAACTCATAAGGGCAGTTGTTGTGCTTTATTGAGTAAATTTTAACTTTAAGTTGCCTACATTTTGTCATACTAATTGTACTGCAGTGACATTTTCAATGCAGGACTTGGCGTGGAATATTTATATTTTGCAATGGGCAAATGGATTTTTATTTTATTTTACTTAATGATCTCAAAAGCTTTATTCCTCCACGTGTTATTAAATCCCCAGTTTGAGACAATATAACGGACTCTTCTTCATGCTGCGTATTGTTGGTGTCAGGTTACACTTTCATTTTACCCGAAACACAGACGTATCACACCGTTTCTGTGAACGTATCAAGACATTGTTTTACTAATATTAATTCATAAAGAAACGACTTTACAAAACGCCTTTTAATAAGTGTATACTTCGAAGACGTAGCAAACCTCCTTCCGTATATTCATGTCTTGCGAAGTTTACAAATCTAGTCTTGTGCCGCTGCAAACACATGTGGAATGGCATGAATGTAGCTCTTACCTCACAACAGGTCTTTGGTAGAAAATATCAGCCAGTGTTAAGATTAAAAAACGCCGATGTTCTTCATAATTTAAACTGTGAGACGCTTCTTTAGGACACGCGACATGTTTACATCAACAAGACGCCGTCAGTGAGAGGCACTTCCTTCTTCAGCTGTCAGTCCGTCAGGTTGGTGAAAGGCAAATCACATGTCCTGCTTCTGATTAACTTTCCTTTCCTTCATACCTCACACAGGGCCTACATATACTAACAGCAACACAGCAGCTTCTGTAATGTAGGCCTGCTGTAGTTTAAATATTGCCATTTTGATATTTAAAATCCTAATTATATCATGGCCGGATTACGCTGTTATGGGATCCCAGGGGCAAATAAATTATGATTTGTAAAAAGGATTAGATTTGTAAAAAGGATTATAAAGAACACAGGAAGCTAATATAATAAATATAAATTATTGAGCTGTGGAAAAGGGGTAGGATCAAATAAGTTTATACTTCTTCCTACTCCTTTTCAGGCATATCAATTCAATATGTCATTTGTTTATTTTGTTTATTTTTATTTCTTTTGTGAAATCATTTGAACATATTTTTTTATTGTATTTTCATGCTTTTCATTTTTTTTTTTTTTTTGATATGTCTGAAATAAATTGAATAAAAAAAAATTATTTTTGGGCCCCTCTTGCCCCCATTTGTTATGTAATGTCATACTACATAAGTTAAGTGTACGTAGGCCTATAACTATAAACATGTTTTCTGACTTCATTATTACCTCATCGTGCAAGTTTGTGTTATGTGATTTATTACTGCAAAACCAAAAATTTTCTTTGGAATAAAGTTATCTATTTACCTATCATTAAAAAAAGTAGCAGTGCCAGTGTAGTGATACTCTATATTAGAATGATTGAATAATCATATTTCCCAATAGTGTAAACATTTGCTTCAAACACAAATTTCATTTTAGTAATATTTACCATGCAAGTAGAACATGAACTGAAATAATTACGTTCTAAAAACAGGTTGACAGGACGCAATCTTGAGATTATGTAATAATGCAGTCAGTGGATATTGTACTTTATTGCCCTATGAAAATGTGCTAAACCAAAATAAATTGTCAAAACTGCAGGATGTTCTAACCTATGCACCTTATGCAATTACAACACCATCCTATTAACCTTGTACAGAATGTGCCCAATATAAAACATAGGCTATTGTATGTTCAGTGTGGTACGACCCATATTTTAAAAAAAAATCATTAACAGACAAAAGACGAGTGAGATGTGCAAATAGTTTATTGGCGGATTGACAGTAGAAGGGGTAATTTTAATGTGTGTACACGAGGGCAGAAGAATAATTTGACAAGCATACAGGAGCAGATATATTCAGAATTATTCTCTAGAGCATGATCCTTTTGAAACACGGACAATCATCAACAAAAACATGGTTCAAAAACCTCACACACACCCACACGGAATAATTCAAAATAACAGAGGCGCACATTAACTTAAAACTGCACACTCACACACACCACAACAAATGTCAAATCACCACATTTATGTCAGTAAACTAAAGATCATCTTTCATAGACGGCAATGTAAATGTAATAGTAAAATATACTTGGTTCCACTATGAGATTGAAAGGAATGTGTACGTTAAGAGACATCTGGGCGTAGGTTAGTTGAATGGGGATACAGCAGGTGAGAAATGCAGGCATAAGATGCGTTGATGGTGGTTGTTATGTTTGAAACGATGACGCAAAAAAAGCGGAAATTTTTCCACTTCACTGTGACTGTACTAAGACCACTGGAACACCACTCATTTCTAAAGCCTCTACCTGTCATGCAGGTGTATCTCACTAAAAAGCAGTAGAAAAAACATCCCAACCCCCCCCCCCCTTGTCCGAACGGTGGGCGGGCGGGGTTTTTTGAATACATTCCACATGTCAACGTCTAAAATAACAGTACTCGGAAAAAGGTTTTGCATTGTTTAGGCAGATTTCACTACAAGAAAAACGAGAAAAAAAGAGAATCATCAAGAAATAGTCTTAAATATATTGTTCTTACTACTGCACTGCTGAATCCTTAACGACCCAGGATTACCCTCGTATAGCTTCAGTAGCATCAACCTTTAATAAGTGAGAGCTGGCTTTTTCAATGACATTTCTACCTTTTTTAAATGACATTCAACAATATATAATTTTCCACTGTTCTATGACTATTTTTGAAGAAGAAATCTAGTCAAAAGCCCTGTCGATAGACAATTATTTTTCAGCGCCGGAGAGAAGCAGCTACGAAAGCCACACACTTAACACTAAGATGAATAGCTGAAACACACACTTTTTTTTCATCCTTTCGGACAAAAACTACATATCTCCTGCTCCATTTTTCACCAGCACATCTCAGGCTCAATGGCCCGCAGGTAAACAAGGCATTTTTCAAACCACTGTTCATAGCAAATTTTACAAGTGTGTCAATGGTTGATTTTCGTCAAAATGTTCAAAGCTTAAAAATTAAAGGCAAAAAGGCGGGAGATAAGCCATTGGTTTCCTGCGCTCGAGAAATAAAATTCTCCCCTTTCGTTTTAATTTTTTTGTTATACTTCACTTCATATTGTCATCTTATGACCTCATTAGTCTTGGTCCAAATAAAGTGTCCGCCATTTTGAAAAATCAATCAATCGCATGAATCATAAATCGATTTTTTTTTTTCTTCTTTTTTTAAAATAATTCAAAGCAGGTCTAGACACTAGGTAGGTAGAGTGATACACAGGTCATAATCTAAATATTCTCTTTAGATTAGAGTTGAAATTCCTTCATGTATGCCTTCTTAAAAGCCTTACTTTAAATCTTTTTTTTAAAGCTAGCCCTCTCATTCAGTGCAGTGTATTGACGGCTTTGCTCTGGCTGTCCTCTGCCATGGCCACCAGCTCGTTGACTGTGTGCAGCAGGCTGTAGCCGTGCTTCCTCAGCAGACGCTGGTTGAGCCGCTGGTCTCTGAAGCCCATCTCCAGCAGCATAGACATCAGGGACGGGTCCTGTCTGGAGGCTGGGTCGATGCCTCGCTGGGGGGGAAGAGAAGGGAGGGTGAGATGGTGAGAAATGTTATGGATGTTTTGGTCTTGGGCTGCTACCATTTGTGACAACTCATATCTCTTCCCTGAGTCAAAGTACTACTCAAGGAACTTTCAGCTTTTGTTGATTCTAGCGCCCCCTTTGGCACAAATTGGTAGTGTGTGCTGTCCTAAAGATCGTTGCTAGCTAGGGTGACCAGATGTCCTGCTTTGTGCGGGACAGTCACGCATTTCCATTACTTTTCACACGTCCCGCAAATTGAGACGTTGTCCCGCATTGTTATTGACAGTGAGCCCCCCTTTTTAAATGCGTGTTTTATAATCTGGCATTTATCCGATAGCTGTGAGGAGAGAGCAGTCTCAGTGTCTGTGTGTGAGTGCGTCTCTCCGTTTGTGTGAGTGTGCGTCTCTCCGTTTGTGTGTGTGTGTGTGTCTCCGTTTGTGTGTATCGCGCTGCCGGGGCTGCTGGGCTCAGTGGGCTCTGTGAAGGTGCTGCCTGCTTCAGCGTTTACCTTCCTGTTACTTCAAAATAAAAGCCAACTCACGTTTGTCAAGTGAAATGCTAATGTGAAGCCAGTGAAATGCTTTTAATGTGAAGCCGCAGCCTTAATGCTCTATTTGTTTATCAGCTGCGCGCTGATCTAAAGATAGTGTTTTTTAATATAGAAAGCAGTGTCTCTGGCATTACCGGTGGTGACACGGGTTTATTTTGCAAAAAATAAAACGGCACTTTGTCCCGCATTGTCCCGCACAAACGTAGTCTTTGTCCCACATCTGGTGAATTGGGATCTGGTCACCCTATTGCTAGCGCGTGCCGGCAGCGTATCCATTTGTTTAGGAAGAGAGTGAAAGGGAGACCAGAGGATGCATCCCGATGAAGTAATGTACAGTATCTCACAAAAGTGAGTACACCCCTCACATTTCTTCACATTTTTCTTTATATCTTTCCATGGGACAACATTGAAGAAATGACACTTTGATACAATGTAAAGTAGTCAGTGTACAGCTTGTATAACAGTGTAAATTTACTGTCCCCTCAAAATAACTCGACACACAGCCATTAATGTCTAAACTGCTGGCAACAAAAGTGAGTACACCCCTTAGAAAAAATGTACAAATCGGGCCCAAAGTGTAAATATTTTGTGTGGCCACCATTATTTTCTATCACTGCCTTAACCCTCTTGGGCATGTAGTTCACTAGAGCTTCACAGGTTGCAACTGGAACCCTCTTCCACCCATTTATGACAGCATCACAGAGCTGGTGGGTATTAAAGACCTTGCGCTCCTCCAACTTCTGTTTGAGGATGCCCCAAAGATGCTCAATAGGGTTTAGGTCTGGAGACATGCTTGGCCAGGCCATAACCTTTACCCTCAGCTTTTTTAGCAAGCCACTGGTCGTCTTGGAGGTGTGTTTGGGGTCGTTATCATGTTGCAATACCACCCTGCGGCCCAGTTTACGAAGGTTGAGTGCACATGGTCAGCGTCGTACACAGAGGTTGGCTTTGGAAAATAGACGTATGAGTGCTGCCAGCATTGCTGAAGGGCTTGAAGGGGTGGGGGGTCAACCTGTCAGTGCTCAGACCATACGCCGCACTCTGCATCATACTGGTCTGCATGGCTGTCATCCCAGAAGGAAGCCTATTCTAAAGATGATGCACAAGAAACCCCACAAAAAGTTTGCTGAAGACAAACAGACTACGGACATGGATTACTGCAACCATGTCCTGTGGTCTGATGAGACCAAAATACATTTATTTGGTTCAGATGGTGTTAAGAGTGTGGAGCGGCAACCAGGTGAGGAGTACAAAGACAAGTGTGTCTTGCCTAGAGTCAAGCATGGTGGTTGGAGTGTCATGGTCTGGGGCTGCATGAGTGCTGCCAGCACTGGGGATCTACAGTTCATTGAATTCTAACATGTACTGTGACATACTGAAGCAGAGCATGATCCCCTCCCTTCATAAACTGGGCCGCAGGGCAGTACTGCAACATGATAACGACCCCAAACACACCTCCGAATGACCACTGGCTTGCTAAAGAAGCTGAGGGTAAAGGTTATGGACTGGCCAAGCATGTCTCCAGTCTTAAACCCTATTGAGCATCTTTTGGGCATCCTCAAACGGGAGATGGAGGAGCGCAAGGACTCTAATATCCACCAGCTCCTTGATGTCGTCATGAATGGGTAGAAGAGGGTTCCAGTTGCAACCTGTGAAGCTCTAGTGAACTGCATGCCCAAGAGGGTTAAGGCAGTGATAGAAAATAATGATGGCAAAACAAAATATTGACACTTTGGGCCCAATTTGGAAAAATTTTCTTAGGGGTGTACTCACTTTTGTTGCCAACACTTTAGACATTAATGGCTGTGTGTCGAGTTATTTTGAGGGGACAGTAACTTTACACTGTTATACAAGCTGTACACTGACTACTTTACATTGTATCAAAGTGTCATTTATTCAGTGTTGTCGCATGGAAAGATATAATGAAATATTTGAAGAAATGTTAGGGGTGTACTCACTTTTGTGAGATACTGTATTTATATACTACTGTCAGATTGAATGAGACTGTTTCATATTTAAAAGTTCCTCATAGTCACTTTCATAGTTTTAATATATATTTCTCCTGTGAACGTTGGCATGATATTTAAAAAGTATTCACAGAGAAGTATGCGTGTGTTGTACCTGTATTGAGCAATTTGGTCCAGTGAAGAGAGCTTTATAAGCCGACGCTGCCACTGAGAGGGCGCCCTTCACCAGTCCCTCCGTGATGCCTCCTTGGCCCCTTGTAGGAAAACAAGGATGTGGTTAGTTACACCAGTAACATCAGTTTAGCAAGGAACAAGGTGTTCCAGTTAGAGTGGTCTCAACAAAGAAGCACAGAGGTATCAGGAAAACAAAAATGCTCTGTTCTATATACTGTATCCGATTACACAGACTGACTTTTGTTAGTAATTATTGTCAATGATGGACAGTGTTTTCCTCTCGTTGATAATGAACAAAAAATATTTTTTTAAACTTGGTCATAAAAGAAAATGTAAGATCATGACGATAAAGATAGGCAAAAACAGTCAAAAGAGTGAAGAGAAACTTTGGGGTAATTCTGTCATTGTGAACCCATGTATAATCATGTGTTTTATTATTTTGCATTGTCCCATTCTTTAATAAACAGAACTGAATTCTGAAGTGAAGTGTATAAAATGTGTCTGTGTGTTGCACCTTGGCTGCAGAGCGTTGCTGGGTCTGGGGGTGTACGTCTCGAAGGCACTGGATGCTGAGCCCGCTGATCTCGACAGGCCGGAGGATACTGGGGAGCAGAATGTACAAAAACACACACTAATTTAATTTACTGTATGTCTATTGCTCAGGGTAACACCAAATACTAGTATGTGCTATGATAATGTGATGTCATTGTATCTAGTGTTAATAATTGAATAATATAATATAGTAAACAGTATAATCTGGTCTAATCACCGTTGAGATGGACCCGTGGCTGGTGTGGCTCATATGGGTCACAGGCTGGAGGACTGGGGTCTTCAGCCAGGTACAGCGCCTCAGACCTGGAACACAGAAGTAAACCACATAAGGCTGCAGCAGGGAGGGAGGTGATAATCAAAACAGATAGGGAACATTTGAAAGCTTTATTTCAATCCATAAAAAGGAATTAAGTTGCATTAAAAATTAGGAAATTTGATTTACACGATCAACGGCGCAAAATCTATATAAAAAAGACACACTAGTTTCTACAAAAAGATTCATGACATTTCAATATATAATTTAAAATTATCCTTGATTTATTTAAATCTATATCGGGGTCTGATTTGAAATACCTGAAATACTAAAAATTCAGACAAAGTGTATTCAAGAACTGATAATGTGTCAGAAATCCAGATTGAAAGGACATTTAACACTGGACAAACCTCTATCCACCTACACAAAACACTAAATGTAAAAAATGTCTGTAATACCTGTCATATAACTCCACACACTGGGAAAAGTTAGCTTACTGCATGCTAACACATTGATATACAGTCTGACATAGGGCCCCAGCTAACCTTGGTGAGTATAGTGAGGGTGGGGCCAGCAGTGTGTCTTGTAGCACAGGAGGCGTCACCACTTCAGGAGTGAGCGTCACTGCGTCCAGTGTCTGAGAGGCGCAGAGCAGCTGGTTCACACTGCTGTGCACCGACGGAGAGATCGCATCCTCGCCAACCACCACCTCCATACTCTCCTGCCTCCCTAGCAACGCTGGTGCCAATACGCTAGGCTCCAAGTCATTGTGATAATCCATTTCCTCTTCTTCCACTTCCTGTTGTTGTTGTTGTTCGTCTGGATCGTCGGGTGCAACAACAGCGGTCGGGTCGGGCTGCGACATGGCGGAGCTGTACATGGACTCTCCTATTGGTCGGCTGGTGTCAAAGCAATCCGGCAGAACGATGATGTAATCGTCGCAGGAGGAGACCGAGGAGGTTTGGCTGCTCACCTGAGGCACAAGCAGGAGAGGTTGGTTATGGACAGTTATGGACTTAACTGTGCGTGAACATTTACAGCATTGGGGTTGTCTTTTCTAGCATCTTAAAGGTGGAGTCAAGATGTTTCAAATTGGGCATGTAAACTGGTTCGGATCAGCCCACAGATTGAACCCAATGATGCCTGATGCTGCGCGAAGCAGCATTGTATCGCAGCATTAGGCATCAATGGGTTAAAGAGCCTATAGGCTGTGTATTAATACTGGATTTTTTTTTGTTCAGTGCGCAATGATTAAAGGTGTTCACTGACTCCACCTTTAATCATTCATTATCTGCTTTGACTTTAACTATATGCACAAAAAGGTCAAATCTTTACCTCCTCCCAGTCCTCCCCTTTGGTTCCAGCTTCCTGTTTCTCTTCCTCAGTAACTCTCATATTCTGCATTTCCTCCAACACCATTTCATCTTCATCTTCATCTTCGTCCTCGTCATCGTGATGTGGACTGACGTGAAGGTTTCTGTTCACTGGTTCCAACATTAGAACTTGAGTAAGAGCAAAAGAAAAACACCAGTGTGAATTTATGAATGATCACAAACGCTAGGGCATGGAATAAAACCACAAATGTTGTGTGTCAACGAGGAACTTTCAGTTTTTAACAAAAGCGGTAGTGTTTTTACGACACCGTGGCCTGCTGTCCTAAAGATCTTTGCTTGCGCTTCCCAGCGGCACATGCATTTGCGAATGAAAGATTATCTAGGTTATCTGACCTGGCCTTGTCTCCTCCTCCTGTATGATGTGGTTCAGTCCGATGTTTGGAGGCAGAGTTGAGCTCTCCAGTCTGACGGCACAGATGTCTCTCTCCTCTGTCTTCATCTCTGTGGCCTCCGCTGCTCTAACAAGGCAAAAGCTGGGACCTCTGGACACAACTGGAACAAATATAGGGAACATAACAATGTATAAGTACCTCATTATGCATTGTCTGATTTATGATACACTTTGTTCTTCTTCTTTTTTTTTTTTTTTTTATCTGTTAATAGCATTTTTTGTTTTATAAAATGAAAAAAGTCTGTATCCAAAATCAGTTTTGTGAATTTGGAATGTAATATGTTTATTAAGGAGATGCACATTTTGCATATTTATTCAAAACATGTCTGACAAAAATTGTGATAAGCAAATAATAATTTATTTTTTGTAAGTCATCAATTGGCAAAGTGATGGTATCTATCAACTAAACATTTTACCCTATTCCCCTGCAGTGTCTCACCTCAAAACACAATACAAACATACTAAACACAAGTTTGCTGGATGATTTTCAGTACTAGCACATGGGGATTAAGGTGGTTCCTCACCCCGTGGTTTGTGTCCCCCGTTGAGGCCTCTGCGTGGGGGTCTGTGGTCCGGAGCTTCCTCCAGAGTGAGGGAGCGGATCACCGTCTCACAGAGGAACTGAGCTCCACTGATCTCCTCCTCTGTCTCCTCCTCCTGGCACAGCGGCTCTGCAAGGTCCAGGGGCTGCAGCAGCTTCACTCCTGCTGCAAATACAACCAGGTATTAATACACTCATTCTATAACACTGCAAACTTATTTGCGTGAATATACCTTTAAGACAGAGTGAGACGTTTGCATGATGTCATCGTTCTTAAGACACATGACCGATAAAATGCAACGTGATTTGCTGAAATACTAGTTGCAAATACAACAAAGATTACAATAGTGATCCTGGACCACTGATTCTATAACACTGCAAACCTGAGCAACAAAAGCCTTTATACAACTGTTTCCAACATTAGTAGTACTCCTAAAGACCTGTTAACACACTTGAATTGTAAAGTGGAATATGGTGGAATACCCCTTTTTGATATGTGGCTCAACAGTTCAAAAATGACCTCCAGTGGAAGTTCATTCAACATTAATAGGCTTTAAGAGATTTCGGTTTTAATGATACAAATTCACACTACTCTCACTGTTTCGTTAGTATTTCTAAAACAGAACTTTTCTTACCAAAAAGTTTTCTGACCCCCGTGAGCTCCGTTTCTTCTTTCATCTGTGAAGGGACGGCCTTCTCCAACACTGGTGCATCGTGGGACAGAGGGGAGATGCAGGGAGTCAGATCTAAGAGCAAACACACAACACAGTTTACACACTTAGGTTAATATGAAATCTAGACAAAATATTCATGCCTATTCCAGCCCAGACGTAGTGACAATTAACTTGGGAAGTTACACGCGTAGGTATATTTCTCCAACAAGCGTCACAGCAAATGTGTAAAGAAGGTCTCACAGCTCCTGTTAGAATAAACTTCTCCAGGGTTTAAAGCATCATATTTTGCTTACCTGCAGGGGTGTTGTTAGGAACCTTCTCCAACTCTTGCACAATATTTATATCCAGCAACTCAAACGACAGAAGATCCTAAAAAACAGAGGACATGTAAGAAGGATTAATACTGATAATAATAGGATTAGTTATATTGATATGCATATGAAAAACTATAAGATAACTGGTAACATGTTTTATGAAGCTGATTTTCAGATTGTTGTGTGTGTTCACCTGTGCAGTGAGCAGGTCGACTGAGGGGAAGTAGAAGTCCTCGTGGCTCAGGTCTACAGAGAAGACTGGGCCGGTCTCCTTAGGGCGGCCATCTTTCTCCACTGGCTTCACTTCCTCCTTCTGACGCATGAACAAGAATGACATCATTAGCATCATCACAGTGTGCATTCACAGGTGAATGAAATGTGTATGTAAATATGAGTTTGAGTTTTTTTTTTAACACATAAGTACAAGCGTAGCTATTGATTTGAGGATTTCAGTATTGAGGTTCAAATTAAATGAGTAGAAGAGTGAAAAAATATATAGTCAAAACATCACGTGGTTAACTAACAAGTCACAACAAGCACACTGGACCATTTAGGGATGTTGTAAAGTTTATCTTCTGACTGTCGTCGGAGGCAGGCTAATGCTTCCCATTAAGTATCAGTATTTGAGCTAAGCTAACTAGCGATGAGTGACCTTTGCCTATTTCGTGCTCAAAAACCGTTAAAGGAATGGTTTGTGTTACCTGAACCTGAGAGTGAGGCAACAAGCTAAATATAAAAAAATGTTTTAACTATTCCTTTAAGTAAAGCACAAGCACCTTTTGAGTAACGTTCTTGAGTTCATTTACTTTCCATCTGTATTAGTGTGCTCTGTTGCCCGGGCGCGTTGTTGATAGGCTTAACCAACTTTGTGTCAACTCGTTTGACGATGGCTTGAATGTAAATGACATTCATTCATATGAAAAAGTTACGCACATTAACTTTAAACTTAAGTCAAAATTATTGAGTAAATTTACTTTCCATCTGTATTACTTCAGGTGTCACACATAAAAGCAATGATCTAGATCACTTTTTCACTTTGTTTTTCAGACTTGCCGGTCGCGTGCTCTGTTGCCCGGGCGCTTTGTTGTTGTTGTCGTCGTCGTTGTTGTTGTTGTCGCCTGGGTCGACCACGATGCTGCACCAGATGCGCGGGCCGAACTGACAGCCGCAGTGCGCCAGCCGCCAGTGGGAGGTGTAGGTCCCCTCCATCACCGGGGCAACGAAGGCCACGCTGACCACGCCCACCTGTCCCGGCAGCAGCAGCGGCACCGCCACCTCCCTCCTCTCCTCCGACGCCAGGGCGAGGTTCCCCCACATGAACACTAGCTGTTTGCACATACACACACATACACAAAACACAAACAAATAGGAATACACATGCGAAAAAAGGCACAAGGACAAAGAAGAGCATGCAACTAAAAAAATGTTTTTAAAGTTACACACACACACACTCAAGTGAGGGACACACACACACATTCGAAGAATGACAGCAAAAATAAATACACACACTCATGTGAGGGATACACACACAAACACTTGCGCACGCGCACACACACACACACACACACACACACACACACACACACACACACACACCCCCCCCCCACACACACACACACACACACACACACACACACACACATTCGAAACCATGACAAAGACTTAAAAACTTAAATCACGACACAGATTTGAACTGAATTCAAATAATAAAAACATCTCAAGACAAAGAAAGGGGCATTATTAGTTGTATTAGACTAGGTGAGAAAATTTTGGCTGGTTAGTGGATCAGAAGTTAAGAAGTGGGAAATGAGTAGAGTGTTTAGTGGATAGCTCCCATAGCGGGACAGGGGATGGGGGGGGGCTTATTAAAGACAGTAGTGGAGCCTTTCCTCTTGGAGGGGGGAGGGAGCGGTACCTTAGTCTCTGAAGTCCAGCTGATAGTGCCCGAGTTCCTCATCTTCCAGTATTTGATGAACTTGGTGTCGGGTTCAAGACGGGTGCCGTCCGGCAGATTTTCATCCAGAAACAAGGCAGCCATAGTGGGCACCAAGGACGTGTGCGAGACCCCGGCGGGACCCCTAGTTTCAAGTGTACAGAGCATTGTTGAAAATAGCCCTGTTGTTGTTGTTTTTTGTCTTTATAAACACCCCATCTCTTTTGTTTTGCGCTACGAATAAAAAAAGCAGGACCCCCAGATTTTTTTTTTTTTTGCAGCTCAAAAGCAATTTTTTCTTAGAAAAATCTATGAAGCAGCAGCAGCAGCAGCAGTTTTCACATTTGAGGTAGTTCCAACATCCAACATCTTTCCACCACCACCACCACCACCACCACCCCCAGAGAGCAGCCAGCGATAGACACACTCATACAGAACTAGATTTTTTTTTTAACAAAGATGGCATATTTTTGATTTTTCTTTTTCTTGGAGGAGAAAAAAAAAAGACTTTTTATTGCATCCATGCTGGGGTTTTTTTGGGGGGGAGGTATAACCCCCCAGCACTTTTGTGGGACGCCCCCTTTTTTCCGCTGGGGTTTGGCGCTTACTCTGGACTGTCGGAGGAGGCCTGGGGATCTGGGACCGGGTTGGGGGCTGCTTGGGCTGTTCCTGAGGCTGTTTCGGAGGCTGTAGAAGTAGTAGTAGTAGTAGGAGGAGGAGGAAGGGGGTTAGGAGGTAGGACGGGGGCCTGGGTGGACGCTGACGCCATGTTTGTCAGGTTGGCCCGTCCCGTGGAGGTAGAGGGCCCGCTCCACTGCAGAGTCAGACCCCTCTTCTCCAGTCTCAGTTTCTTCTTGATTTCCTTGACTTCGGCTCTGAGCTGCCGCCGTTCGGCTTTGAGGCGCTGTCGCTCGGCCTTGCGCACTGTCCTGTCTCCTCGCCTCGGGAACCTGGTTTGAAATGTCATCAGGAATCACCTATTTGTTTTGACTGTCGGAAAGTTTATTTGCCAAGAAACAAACAAAAAACACACATACACACTGATAATTCATTTGTTTTATAGTACATCTAGCTGCTAAGACATTTTCTTTTTTTTAAGAATCCTGCTTTGCATCCATTTCTATTGTATGTTCTCCTCCATTAATGCAAGAAGAAGAGATAAGCAAAAAAAAAAAAAGGACAAAAATGTCTTTATGATTTTGTCAAGAAGTGGGGAGATTTATCCTCAGTCTTTGGGTTTTTTTACCTCAACTCTCCCAGCATTCCATGCTCGGGGATGGAGAGAGGGGTCTTGGTTCTCACGAGGTTGTGGCTGGGGTCGTGGCTGTGTCTGCACATCTCACACAGGATGCAGGACGGGCACACGCTGGAAAAAAACCATCAATATGGATTCTCATGAACACATTCATAGACAGTCATAGACAGAGAGTTGCCATTTATTGATTCAGCGTGTGGGACATTTTCTATATTTGGAAATGTTACTGTAAACTGTAAATAAGCCAATTATTTTTAGCCATTTGTATATTAGGCTATTCATTTTTTAATGTACCTTAAAAACATTATTTTTTGGTGTTTTCACCTTAAATGGAAAGCACAGAGTTTGTTACGAAGAAAGAGCTACCACTTCTGTATTCAGCAGATGAAACATTTTCTATATCTGGAATAAGGGTGACCCATACTATTGGTATTAATAGTCAAATCATGTTTGTTTTTTCAAGTCATTCATTCATATTCTCATTTGCTACATTGGCTTCCATTTTTTAACCACATCGGACAAAAAGGGCTTTAACAACCAACCACAGTTGGTCTTTTTGACTTGGTAAAAAAATTCCACTTATTTTCAGTATGTAGTAGGTGAAACATTCTCTATTTTTGGATATGTAAGCGTCTCCTCTTACATAAGCCACTTATTTCCAGAATCATTTTGTATTCTAACATTTCCCGTGCCTACCTGCACTTGTAGGCCCCTTCAGAGGTGAGCTTGTTGCAGCTGCTGCAGTTGGGGGTGTATCCCAAGGAGCTGTTGGAGGTGGAGGGTCCCGGCCTGGGCGCTAACAGACCACCACTGGCCCCGAGAGCCTCCAGGGGACCGTCAGGTGATTTGTGGGTACAACACTGACCAGAGAAGTCATTGCACATCCGCTCCACCACCTCCTTCACCACCTCATCTTTAAACTATAAAGGAAAAAGAGTTAAAGCCACTACGAGTAACACGGCACGTTACGTGTCCGACTCCTCACAGAAAGCGAATGAACGATAGACGGCAGTTAGTATGGATCACGATGAGGTAATGTGTTTATGTTGTTGTAAATAATTACTATTTCAGATAATGGTTATCTGAAGATGGTGAAGCAAAGCAAACTTTGTGTTAGTACCAACCGCTCGTTCATTTAGGAGTAAACACTGCAGTCTGGTTTCGCTCTCGTGAAATTGTATACACGTTGCTTGGCAACGCCCTCGTCCCCCCCCCCCGTAGCCTATATCACTCTCCCTTTTAGCTTTTCTTCATTGCATTTTCTTTTTTTCTTTGATGGTTCAGCCCCGTTATCAGTCATTATGACGACAAATAACTGTATCAAACAAGGCTCCCGCTCCCCTTCCCTCACCTGGAGGGATAGGCTTCTCAATTCACGTTGCTGCGCCACACTGAAATCTGCGACCAATACGGATATGTGACCATAGAGCTTGCACAAGCGAACCGAAAATCGGACTGGGTGTGCGACCAGACCAAAAGCAGTAATGAAAACTATTTAAAAACGTCTTTCTTTGCACTGATGGTCTCGTTTGCTGTTAAAGGTCATTTATGATTCTCAGAGGAAACATGAGGCTGTTTAAAATATATTTAAATGTTACTCGTAGCCGCTTTAAGTAAAGCTGCACACAGCAGCCTCTAATTAAGGGACACCATTATTAAAAATGTAAAATGTGACTGTTAAATGAACATTTAAAAGTTCCTTAGAGTCACTTTAAATGAATCAAACATAAAAAGTTTAAGCAATAGGTTTTGTTTTCCCTTTACGTAAATTCATTGAGGATTTACCTTCTCCATGTAGGATCTGAACCACATGGGAGGCGGCTCATCCTCTGGTTTGCTCCCCTTGCTGTCCTTCACTGCGACCTGTAATAAAACACAGCAGACTTACATCAAACCAAAGTTCCATTTAAAAAAATATTATACATTTATTGATCTTGATTTGAATTACCAGACCCAACTGACTGACCCCTACAGATCCTGTATATTGTCACCATTTCCAGATGTATTAAAATTAGGCAATGACGTCTGTTTTCTGGCCTTAAAATAAATTGATTCCAGGCGACAAATACATATGTTTTTCCCACACAAGAGCCGATAAACAGTTGCTGACACTGATCCCCCAAGTACAAGCATTGATTGTTTTCCTTTGTGATTTTTCTATTGATCTGTCCTGTTCTACTGGTTACATCTATATCATGTCTGTCCATCCTGGGACAGGGAAACCTTCTTCATTCACTCTCCCTGAAGTGTCCAAAACATGTTTCCCCTGTTAAAAGGGTTTTTACTGGGAGTTTGTCCTCTGTCTAGCTTAGGGTGAAAGGGCAGAGGGTATCATACTGTGTACGGACTGTGAAGCCCACTGAGGCAAACGTCTGCATGTGATTATGGGCTTTATAAATAAAAACTTGAGAGATTTGGTAAGATAAGATTTGTTTCTAGATAGTTTAACTGTGGCTCTTCAAAAGGCAAAAACTGCACATGTGAGAGCTTGAAATGAGCAAAGTGTAGGACTAAGAGGAGAATGGGTATGTTGTTCCTTACAGCTTCTCTCTCTGGTGTGACCTGTGTGCCCTTGTCCACCGTCTTGACCCTGGAGGGGTAAGGGGGCGCGGGCCGGAGGTCTCCTTTCAGCTCCTTCACCTCTGTCTTCAGCGGCCCGCCACAGGCCTGGCCCTTCATCTTATACACGTTCATGTGCAACTGGTTCCCCTGCTTCTCCGCACTCTGTATTGGAGAAAATAGCATTAGCATTATCACATACCACAGCATTCAATACATCAACATATCTTTTGTTATTTGTTTTTTTCCCCTCTGTCCAACGGTAACTATGTGAATGCTGCTTCACTGGTACAGGGACATATTTCTGTATTCCTTAAGCACAGTCACACAGTGCGTCCTGTCTAAATGATGAATACATTCCCGACTTATGTTGTCACACACAAAGAGAGTACAAAGGTCATGTTCTTAGAAGTATTTTCTTTTCTCACTACATGTATGCAGTGCAAAGTTGACTGAACTCTACAATGTTCACTAACTTGTCCCATATTCTGCACTGGTTATTTTAACATGTCTATCTATCTATCTATCTATCTATCTATCTATCTATCTATCTATCTATCTATCTATCTATCTATCTATCTATCTATCTATTAAGTTAAAAGGGCTTTTTGACATCAAGATCAGTGTTGTTATCCCTCTGTAATGACATAAATGTGATGTGCTGTTATGTGTTATATAATCTTCATTATTCTACAGAAATCCAGCAGTGCCCCAGTACCTTGATGGCTTCTTCATATTCATCTGAAACCAAAACAAATAAACAGTCAGTTTATTGGACGGTTGAGATATTCAAAATTCTTTACCTTCTACTTTTAATACATCATGAAATTAAGATAAACAAACTATTCTTCTCACCTTGACTGTTTATGCAAATCTGAAATAAAGATTGAGATGACATCAGAATAAGTCCAAACAACATAGCATAATCATTTTGAAATGAAAGTTAAAACCATAAAGTGATTTCATATACTCTCTGACTTACCTCTTCATTATCTTCATCGAAGTATTTGACTTGAAAGTGGTTGATGCCAAACGAGGCTTTGATCTGAAATATAAGAATCAATATTAAAGATCTTTATTAAGTGTACAACAACAAGTAGGCTGACAGCAGCAGCCATTGGCTCAAATCAACAATGGAACATAATGAAAATAAATTATATATAGGCCTATATGGGAAAACACAGTGAAGAGAGTATTTTGAGACAGATATATTACACATGAATAGCGCAGTCATAGCCTGATCGTATTTGAAATACAGAGATACACTTGTTTGTTTTGATTGTTGTTTTTATGGGCTGTATAAGGGCCAACTCCGCTGTACATTCTCGGCATCATTGTGAATGAGAGCCTGCTATCTTTCGAGATCTAATAAAGTTTGAATCGATGAGTAAATAAATTAAAAATCCAATCTAGGTTTAAGGTTTTCTAATTATTTTCACGAACCCAAATTGTTGGAAAGTGAGACGGGCTGGGCCTGAGAGATATTGTTATATTATATAATCTTAGATAGAGTGGCTAACGTCATTTTATCACATGTAAACACGTCATGAAAACATGACTAATGGCTCGTTGTTGAAATACCTCTACACAGCGAGCTACTGTACAAAAACGCACCACAGCAAACCGGACCTTATAACCATTAATTTTAAGGCATATTTCCCTCCTCTATTCAATATAACATCTTAAAATACACATTTCGTCCTAACAGTGCGGTCCTGTTCTTCAGGTGGGCTATTGTTTACGTGTGTAGGCCATGGCCATGGCTCGGGCCTGCCGTTTTCGCCAAACTGCGCCAGCGCTTTTTAGCCCAGGAGCTTACCCAGGCTTCCACCGACTCCCACTCCAGTTTGTCCAAATCTTGCGCCAGACATCTCTTCACATTCCCGCGGAAGTTGACTTTAATAGTGACGGGCGGCCCCATGTCAGCCGTGTGCGGATGAAATGACGGCGGCCTGGTTGATCCCTGTTGCCCTCGACTTGTCTGCTCTTGTTTACATCGTCAGCTGCGTCGGAGAAAAATACGGTGACGTTTCTGCCTCTGATTCTTCTTCGTGTGGAGTTTGTATTTTGAGGTTGGGAAAGGACGAAGTGGCGCATTACCGCCGCCAGCTGGTGGAAAGTGGAACTTGTTGGTAATAAGTGTACGTAAGATGTGTGGATGGTGGAAGCCCATTTTAGCCAAATAAAGATTAAATAAAGATTGATTATGAAAATATAATAAGTAAATATTAAAGTTAAAAAGTTGAAGTGATAAGATAAAAGTCAAACCCCTTAAATAATTGGTAAAAAAATATCGAGATAAAAATTAAAAATTATTAGAAGAGTCCATGATGAAAAGTCCAAGTTGCAAAAAAAAACGAATAATAAATGTTCATTCTTATAATTAATACTTTTCATCACATACCTGATTTTTTTTTTTTTATCTCATAAATTCCTTTTTTTATAATGTAATTTTCATTTCATAACTTTGACTTCATTTCCACTTTTACCTCATAATTATGAACTTTCATTTCATAATCACACTTATATTTTTGTAAATCAGTGCTACATTTTATTTATTTTTTCTTAAGGTGGAAATTGGTTTCCATACTCCTGTGACATTTAGCCATTTGCGCACGCGCACTCTCAATAGAACGTGCCTTCCTCACAGTCGCGTGTCAACGACGTCATCACTAAGCTCGCAAAGTGTGGCTGCAAGTAATAAGCCACACGTTTTGGGAATTTAATGTTGTTAGGACAATCGCTCTTTGCTGATTTTCACCACATAAGATGTCTTCGCTCCTCAAGGTGGACAATGAAATTAAAACCAAGGTATGGTCCGTCTTTTGGGAACGTCTGTTCACCTTAAACGACGTGTTGTTGTTGCTTTTTGGCTGTTAGCATGTTAGCCACGTTTTGTAGCTTAGCTCTGATAAGGCCAATGCTAACATCAGCTAACCGGCTTGATTTCCCGCCGGCTTCAATCCACCACCTGTCAAAGCTCCCAACAGGTGTGTCATAGTGACGTTAGGGCTCACGAGGAATGAAGGGAAGTGTGTTATAAATACAAGTCACCGTTGTTTGACCACATTCCTTACAAAGGCCTGTAGCTCGCAGGTTAAAAAGAGCTGCTGTCACACCTGCCTGCGCCATGTTTTCTAATGTTAAAGCTTTTAAATGTCACACGAACTCATCAGACGCACAATTAGAATACTATAAACCCACTGCACATTTGAGGAGACTTGTGTTTTAAATACAAATGAGTGGTTTTACATATTGTTATCTGCAGCCAGACTAATATTTGTCTCGTGTTTTTTTTGCAGGTTGATGCTTTCAGGGAACGTATCACATCAGAAGTAAGTATCAGATAAACATCTACAGAAAAATAATGAACTATCATAAGCCACACACACCACACACACACACACACACACACACACACATTTATGACTCAACTAAACAAGTTTGCTTTTCTTCCAGGCTGAGGACCTAGTTGCGAATTTTTTCCCAAAGAAGTTATTGGAACTGGATCACTTCCTAAAGGTCACTTACATGTTAATTCAATGCAATATACACAACAGCGTCTAAAACCTGTGAACATGTATATCTAGGAGTGGGTGTTTAATTAAGATACATTGTACATGTGCATACTTTGCACATTTATAATGTTTGTGTGTGTAACTATACATTTTCTACAATATTATTTATTTTTCATTAAAGTTGCTATGTGGATTAGAAAATATTCAGCCTACAATTGTATGATAACTGGAAAAGATTTAATGTAATTTCAAATCAAAATGTCTAGAACTTGTACTAATGTGTGGTTAGATTGGTTTGCCAACTGTGAGCGGAAAATGATAGCAGATGTTTTTTGTCCAAGTAAGTAAATTAAACTGCCGTCAATCAAGGCACTTTGTCAGACTGATGTGAAAGACGTGAATCACTTCTGACATTGAGATGTCATTTTCAGCATTGCACAAAGATTGTTAAGACACCCAGACTTATTAAACAAGTAGCTACCAAATGTTTTAACAAAATATCTGACTGACAAATTCTCTATAGTCTTAGAGTATATATTATCAGAATCCTATTCCGGTCATTAAAAATGATTGGTAAAGTAACAAGAAATTCACAGAGCATCTTTCTTGTTGTTTTATCAGGATCCAATCATAAACATCGTTGACCTGAAGGAGATTCACTCTGAGATAAACCTGACGGTGCCCGACCCCATCCTGCTCTCAAACCTGCACGACGGACTAGAAGCGGTGAGGCGCCTGTTCAATCATTCTATAAATACTCAATAATGTGGCGTAGTGGATAGAGAGCGTACCATATTGAATTGAATATTCGTTTAATAAATACTCAATAATGATTAAAAAAAAACTACTTTGTGTCTGAATTAGTTTTTCTCTGTTTCACAGCAAAATGCCAAAAAGAGGAAGCTTGAGGATGGAGCTGGAGAGGACAAGGGTGAGCATATGACAATGAACAAGTGCAAATAAGATTTTAAATCGATACATATGTCCTGGAATTTAATTTTGAAGTAAGTTCCCGGATCAAGAATATTGATTTGAACAGGGATCATTGTTCTTTTGAATTACAGTTTAGTAGCTTCCTTATGTTATGACACAAGTGGGCCCATGAATGTGAGTTAGCCCACATTGTAGCATGTTTTATTTTACTTTCAGGACAAATAAAAAAAATTCATGCATTAAAGGTGCTTTAAGCGGAATGGTTCTTTTAGCTAATTTCCTGTCAGTTACTGCAGTTAGCAGTCCCCTTGCTCGTCCCTATGTCACCACTTTAATGCACTGCGGTCTTCAAACAGAGAGTTATCTAGCACCATTTCAGATAAGTAATTGTGATAAAACATGATTAAAAACCATCAAAACAGTCATCGGGAAGGATTTTTACCTGCTCCGCCATTGTAGGTGCATAAACATTCACCCATCTGTCGCTCTGGCGTGCACTGTCAGTGAGACCATGAGTGAGACGGGTGTCGGTTTGTACCGTTCTCTCTTGTGATTGGATATTAATTTCGGGATCCGACAAAAAGTTTATTTGCCGATTATATGTAGAGCAGCTGACTGAGAGATCGGCTTTATGAAACGCGCACATTATGTAAGTGATCACTGTATGAATAAAGAGCATTTTAACACTTATATTAACATAAATAAATCGCTTACTTCACCTTTTAAGGTAGAGATTGTATGATACAAAAATTCTATTTTAATATGTTTTAAACTTAGTACTTTTCCTCTCTTTCCCGTTTCTCCCAGTGACCGGCACCAAGGTCTTCGTCATGCCCGGTGGGATGATGAAGAGCAACGGAAACCTGGTGGATCTGATTGAAAAGGTCAAACCAGAGATCAGAACGCTCATCGAGAAATGTAACACAGTAAGTCATGTCCTCAAACCAACCGTCATACTCCTACCATCTCAGTAATGTTATATCACTGTCAGGATTTGAACTGTGGTGTTACTATGGATGTCATGATACCAGGAATGTAATAGTCGATACCAATACCAGTGAAATTCATAATTTTCAATAAAAAATTCGATACCATGGTAAAAAACTAAACAAAACATCATGTGTACGTCAACATACTCATGTTATGAATCCCTTTAACATTACATATAAAAAAGTGGCTAGTGAGCCGACAGGTATTCAAAACAAACAATACTGTGCTTAATTACTTCTGCTCCTGATATGCTAATGTACAAAATATGTGCAAGAATAATAAAGATTTTGTGATTTTAAATGGAGAGATAATGAGACAAGTCTATGAGAAGAACACATCATATATATGCCGAGATTCCAAGATGGCTACTGTCATGAATTTGACTGTTCTACACCTTAACTCGACTGATGGTATCCCAACCCAGACATTGTGTTTTTTTTTCTTAGCATTTTTCTTGTTCTTGCTCAGGTCAAAATGTGGGTTCAGCTGCTGATCCCCAGGATAGAAGATGGAAACAACTTTGGCGTGTCCATCCAGGAGGAGACAGTGGCTGAACTCAGAACAGTTGAAGGAGAGGCAGCATCCTACCTCGACCAGATATCAAGGTTTGTCAACGTGATAAGAGTACTACATTATAAGGCTTAGTGCTAGTGCTAATAACAATCACTATACTGCCTCATTTATTTATTGTATTATTTTATACTTAAAGGTGAAGTAAGCGATTTCTTTATGTGAATATAAGTGTTAAATAGCTCTTTATTCATACAGTGATCACTTATATAGTGTTTGCGTTTCATAAAGCCGATCTCTCAGTCACCCGCTCTGCATGTAATCAGCAAATAAACTTTTCGGGGATCCCACTACTGATAACCAATCAGAAGAGAGAACGCTACAAACCGGCACGTCTCACTGCCAGTGCACGCGCAGAGAGCGACAGAAGGGTGAATGTTTATGCGCCTACAATGGCGGAGCAGGTAAAAATCCTTCCCAATGTCTGTTTTGATGGTTTTTATCATGTTTCATCACACTTATGGATCTGAGATGATGCTAGATAACTCGCTGCTTGCAGACCGCAGTGCATTAATGTGGGGACTGCTAACTGCAGTCACTGACAGGAAGTTAGCTAAACTGACCATTCCGCTTACTGAACCTTTTTAATAAGGTTGGTTCTGCATTGTTTAGCAAGTGTACCTGTCACAGTATGAATATTTAATTTTTTCTTTACTTCTAGATACTACATCACAAGGGCAAAGCTGGTTTCAAAAATAGCAAAATATCCACATGTGGTAAGTCAATATTATATAATAAATATTCCATGTATAATGTGAAGCAGCAGCAGCAGTAGGAGACATCTGATGTGTATTGGCACTAACTTATGACAGCTCTAATGCAAGGAGAGTAAACATTGAAGAAATCTACTTACAATTAAACACTTATTTAGGGAGCATGTAAATACATAGACTGGCTTTTGGGTTTTACCATAAAAATATGTATATTGGATTCATTTCATAAATATCTGAAAGACTAACATTAGCTTTTGCTATTGTCCAAAAGAAAACATTTTAATTTGGTAATTTCAGGGCACAACCCAGCAAAGAAAAACAGAAAACTTGTCTTTTGTGATCTTTGATGGTCACCGTGAGACTTCATTATATATCATACTATTTATTTATTTATTAATTTATTTATATTTGAGTGAAAATGTCGAATAAATATTGACACGGGCTTTTAATAAACCTTTTTCCTTTGGTTCCTCAGGAGGACTATCGGCGCACAGTAACCGAGATCGATGAGAAGGAATACATCAGTCTGAAGATCATAGTTTCTGAGCTTCGAAATCAATACGTACGTGTGTCCATAAAAGTCTATTTTACACCAACCAACAACTGACCATATAACTTTTTCCGTGTATTTTCCACATAACCTGACTCTCTTCTTCTCCTGTCTTTTGAAGGTAACGTTACACGACATGATCCTGAAGAACATTGAGAAGATCAAGAGGCCTCGTAGCAGTAACGCAGACGCCTTGTACTGATGTTTTCGTCCTGGCGTACCCTGTCTCCATGTTTACGCCCCCGTTTGAGCTACATTAGCCCGGCCCCGGTCCACACATGACTACAGCTGGATATTCACCCTCCTCCCTCCCTCCCTTCAGTACAATCAACCCCAGTACAGAAACATAGCTTCCTTCCATAGATGGACACAATGCACATGTTATTGTTTTAATTGTAAAAAATATGTTTTGTTTTAAGCCCTTTGAAAGACATAAAAAAACATTCTCTCAGAAAGACGGGGAGATGCATCATCATCATCGACGACACCACAAAGCGCTTTGTATTTTTTAATTTTAATTAAACATTTTGTCCTCAACATCTGGTGTTCAAATTGATTTATTTGAAGCGCTTGAAAGAAAGGTGGTTTGCTGAATGTTTGTTTGTATTTCTATAAGACTCCCATGGTATCTGAAGGAAGGTTGCTTGTAGGAAATATATTACAACACAAAAGCTGTAGACTTTTTACTTTTTGTTTTCCCAATGTTTAGTCGTCATAGTTTAGTTTGGTAACAAATATTGATACTAAGCAGATTTAGGTCAACATCCTTATTGGGTTTCGGTGAAAACTCATGAGCCACCAAAGCATTTTATGTGTTGAGGCTTTGATTGTATTAAATAAAACTTTGTTTGATAAGAGATCTTTGGCATTTGTGTTTGGAAAAAAACGATTATTTAATATCAGATAAAAGTTGGTGAGTTTTTTTATGCACATTTTCTCACAAGTAAAGGTCTAAAGGCTTGTGATGCAGACAGGGGCGCCGCCAGAGATTTTTGGGCCCCATGAAAAGATATCACTCTGGGCCCCCAACCAGGCCACGCCAAGCAAATGCAATGTTCTGTAACGGAACGTCCAGAACCCAACAGACCCATTGAAGCTTAAGATACCTAAACTACCTATAACTCTATTCATACAGGCGAGATACCTAAACTACCTATAACTCTATTCATACAGGCGTGCACCTATGTTGAAGTCCAGTACTAAAGGCCTACAATACACTGACACTGAGCTGTTAAAATACAACACTGTGCAAATGTTCAACATTCTGCAGACAATTCTCTATACGATGCAAGGTTAATATTCTGGAAAACAAATCTGCTACAGGCCATCTCTTATGGTGAAAATCACATTTTATTTTTTCAATTCTCAAATGAAAAAAATCTCAACATCAATTGTGGTGTCAATGTACGTAATATAACTCTTTAAATTAACAAATTGCGTCAGCTACATGAATATCAAAAAGACATACTGTCGCCCTTTATTTCATCTATCTTTCTTTCGTTCCTCTCTTTTCGCTTTTGATATACTGATTTTTGTCGTTGAGACATGATTCAATCATCCCCCGTTAATCACTCTCGATAGTGGCACGGGATGCGGATAGGGTTGCCACCTTGGATTTAGGAAAAAAAGGGACACTTGATGTTTGGGGCAGAGGGCTCGGCCATTATTAGGCTACCAGTTCAGTGTAATGACCTATAATAACCATAAACACCTACAGTGCTTTTTACAGTAGGATATATAAGGAGACTGAGGTGGGAACCCTGGACCTTGTAGGGGGGTCCGGGGGAGCATTCCCCCGGAAGGAAAAAATACAACCTTTTAAAGTAAAATTCATCAATCTGGTGCACTTTGAGAAGAAAATTGCATGCAACCAGTCCCAGGGGCTCAGAGGGGCCAGAAATACTGATAACTTTAAATGTCGCATTGTCAAAGAGCTCAGTCATTCATGTCAATAACCGGGTCTAAAAAAAGGAATCGCCTAAAATAAGGAAATAAATCATCATGGCCCCTCAACTAGTAGGTGAGAAATAGAAAAGCAAGTGCAAAACAAAAGCATTACGTATTAGCTCTGTCTTAGGGGCTTCATGAGGGGCCTTGAAGGCCCCCTCACACATGCAGTAATTAGCTTTCTATGTGTGAATTCTTTACTGTTCATAAAAAAGTAGCTATCCACCCTCTGGGCCCATTATCTCATAATCCGTCTATGAACCAAATGGTTTCCACAATATTTTTTTTTATTTTCGCGGGGAGCAAGCATTATTTATCTAAAAAAAAAAAAAAAAAAAAAGTGGGGGGGGGGCCCCCACACTGGGTCTTGAACTTGAAACGGGCCCCGAGATCGTTGAGACTGCCCCTGCCCGCTTGTCGTGCCGCTTGTCTCTGCCCCCCCGCTTGCCTCTTCATTGAGAATTAGTTGGCGCAACAAACGCCTCGGCCCGTGTGAAACGGCCTTAACTACTGAACGAAGGAAATCAAATGAGATTTTGGCATTTCCCCCCCAAAAAACTGGACAAATTGTGCTGGTGAAAAAAGAGAACAATTCTGGGAAAAACGGGACGGGTACAACACTATGCGGAGCTGTTTGAAAATCGGACCAAACCATTACTTCTAAATACAGGGGGGTGTACAGAGTTTTGAAATTGTTACTTTTTGTCAGAAAACTTTTAAATGAACCATTCATTTTATTTGTTTCACGTTAGATACAATGCTTTATTAATGGAGAGTATTGATTAAAGATTTAGTATTGATTTTTTTTTTAATCCTTAAGTTCTAATATTTTTGGGCCCCTGCCAGTCACGGGCCCTTAGAATCGTCCTAACCTTTCACCCCATTACGGCGCCCCTGGATGCAGATAAAAGCTGAGGAAAACATTGTGCAGTTATGTTACCTGCTGGCCTGCAGATGTCACTGTTGAGTCTACAAACTCGTTAAAAACAGCAGGTTTAAAGCAGGACTTAAAAAGGCATAGTAAACATTAAAACTGCTGATGATACACTAATGGTAGATGAACAAGTATTGTTTTATTTGTAATATGTGCAGTTATTTCTACAATTTTTTTTTTGTATATTTAAGTCACAAATGCACTTGTTTCACTTTCTAACAGTTGTCGAAAATAACTCAATACATTTTCTCAAATACTTGACATGAGTAGAATTTTCATCAATACTAGTATTGATAACAAAGGGCACACGCTGGACCTTATCATTTCCAGAGAAATGAACATTTCAGACATAACAGTGGCAGATATGGGTCCCCTCACGGACCACTCCTGTTTATTTTTTGAGAGTAAAATGTCTGTGCACACAATTGATCAATCAAAAGTAATCAAAAAGCGGTATATTACAGAAAATACCAGTGAAACATTCATTCAAGCATTTTCTTCGATACCACCCCTCCCCTGTAACTCAGTTAAGGAGCTCTTAGACAACTTTAACGGCAAACTTACAAGTGTTATAGATGTTATTGCGCCCACTAAGATGAAGGTTGTCTCTGGTAAGAAAAGATCTCCTTGGAGAAATGCCCCGCAGGTCAGAATAGAAAGAAGAGAGTTCCGTGAAGCAGAACGCAGGTGGCGAAAAACAAATCTCCAGGTTCATTATGACATCTTCAAAGAGAAACTGTGCACGTTTAACTCAGAACTGAGAAATGCAAGGCATTCTTTCTTTTCTGACATCATCACCAAAAACAACAACAATGCACGTGCCCTGTTTGCTACTGTCGACAGATTAACAAACCCTCCTGTGCCAGTAGCGTCTGAGCATCTTTCCACGAGGGCCTGCAATGAATTTGCCTCCTTCTTTACTGAGAAAATTCACAAAATTAGACAAGCTGTCACTGCATCAATACCAAGTTCAACATATGTGTTCCCTCTTAAAATCAATTCAAATGCAATGACAGAATTTTATCTTATAAACCACAAACACCTGGAGGACATTATACAACACCTGAACTCCTCATCCTGTTGCCTCGACATTCTGCCCACAGGCTTCTTTAAAACAGTTTTTAGCTGTATGGCTTCAGATGTTCTACAAATTGTCAACATGTCCCTTCAGACAGGTGTATTCCCACAGGCCCTGAAAACAGCAGTCATCAAGCCACTCCTAAAAAAGAACAATCTAGATACATCACTCATGAAAAATTATAGGCCCATATCTAACCTACCATTTTTAAGTAAAATCATTGAAAAAGCTGTTTATCAACAGCTAAATAACTACTTGGCAATGAATAACTGCTTTGATGTCTTCCAGTCAGGATTTCGACAACACCACAGCACTGAGACTGCTCTGGTTAAGGTCCTCAATGACATCCACTTAAACACAGACAGTGGCAAAAGTTCTGTCTTAGTTTTACTGGATCTCAGTGCCGCTTTTGACACAGTTGACCACAGCATATTACTAGATCGACTAGCAAACTGGGTTGGACTTTCTGGAACTGTACTAAGCTGGTTTGAATCCTACTTAAAGGATAGAGACTACTATGTGTCAATAGGCAATTTCACATCTGAGCGGACAAATATTGAATGCGGGGTCCCCCAAGGTTCCATTCTTGGCCCTCTTCTATTTAACATCTACATGCTCCCACTAGCTCAGATTATGATTAAAAACAAATTATGCTACCATAATTATGCAGACGACACACAAATTTACATAACCATATCACCAGGAGACTACAGTCCGATACAGGCACTGAGTAAGTGCATTGAACAAATCAAAGATTGGATGTGCCAAAATTTCCTTCAATTAAACAACGATAAAACTGAAGTAATTGTCTTTGGTGCCAAAGATGAACAATTAAAAGTCAGCGCACAGCTTACATCCATTATGTTAGAAACCACACCCCAAGCCAGAAATCTTGGTGTTTTTATAGACTCCGACTTGAATTTCAAGAAACACATCAAATCAATTAATAAATCAGCCTACTACCACCTAAAAAACATATCAAGAATTAAAGGGCTTATGTCTCAGCAAGATTTAGAAAAACTTGTCCATGCATTTATCTTTAGTAGACTGTAACAGTGTCCTTGCTGGCCTTCCAAAAAAATCTATCAGACAGCTTCAGCTAATTCAGAACGCTGCTGCCCGAGTCCTCCGAGTTTATAAAGCACTAAATGGTTTAGGGCCAAAATACATTACTGATATGCTGATACGTTATGAACCGTCCAGAGCCCTTAGGTCGTCTGGGACAGGTCTACTTACAGTCCCAAGAGTTAGGACTAAACAAGGAGAAGCAGCTTTTAGTTATTATGCACCAAATCTCTGGAACAAACTCCCAGAGAACTTGAGGTCTGCTGCAACTCTCAGTTCTTTTAAATCGAGTCTGAAGACTTTTTTGTTTCCATTTTAACCTGTAATTTTCATTTTATTTGCTTCTTTTATTTGCTTTTTTGCTTCTTTTATTCGCTTTTAAATGTTTCCTAATGTGTTTTATGTATTCTTATCTTGCCCCTGTAAAGCACTTTGAGTGGCCTTGTGTCTGAATTGTGCTATATAAATAAACTTGCCTTGCCTTGCCTTGCCTTGCCTTGATGGTGGTCACATTTTTGTACTTTTGCCTAATTTTGAATGATGAATTCCTTGTGCAAAAAAAAACACCAACGTGAGATGACTGATGATGTAAACAGCATAGTATTACTCAGTGTTCCTGATGCAGTAGTGGTGTGTGTGGTCCCTCCCCCCTGTCTCTCTGTCTGTATTACACTCACCTAATGCTGCCTGTCTTCACACAGCAGCAGCACCATAAATATATTATATAACTTCATGAGATAAGCAGCAGAAAATAGTTAAGAAGTCCCGTTATCGATAAGGCGATTACGGAGGGAACTTGCCATTTTTCAAGTGGGAAATGTGACAAGACCACGAGTATTATGTCATGACAAGGGGTCTCACCTTTGCCCTGTCTACAGTGTTGTGTTTGTATTACAGAAGTATTTGTTAATATGTCGTCAATTGTCTGATTTAGGACTCATTTTGGGCTCCGTCCTTCAGTCTCACGCCTTAATTGAAAAAAAAAATCAAAAAAAGTACTCCAGCTCACATTTTTCCAATTTGTTTACCAGTGACTTCTTGTGACATAAACCACAACTTACAAACAAGTTTATAATGCCATTGACAGAGTTGCCTAGGTGTGTCTCTATCTACAATCCTGCTGATCTCAGAACTACACATGTGGAGTTCCTTTGAATGGGACACACGTGTTGTGTGGATGCTTGTGCATGCGTGCCTGTGTGTGTGTGTGTGCATGCATGCGTGTGTGTGTGTTGTGTTCTGCCCCTTGACCGTCCATGTCTCCTCTTACAGCTCGTGGCTGAGGTGAGAGTGAGGCAGTGTCACTATGTGGGACCGCCGAGTGGAGAGAGCATGCTCTGGTTAATATGTAATGATTGTTCCTGACACAGAATTGATTAGTTTCAGTCTGATACTCTTAGACCTTCTGGGAAAACACAAGCACAAGTATTTACAGAAAATGGCTTTTAATAAAATGTAAATACATCATTTATGCATCATTGAGCTGAAAAAAAACTTAGGTTTGTTAAGGTGCAAACTAGATTTTTATAAAAAACAATATATAGGGGAAGGTGGGGTGATTTGTGCATTTTGGAAGATGCAAAACCCCTTGTTTCTAGAAAACCGTGGAAGAAATTGGAAATGTGACCACATATTTAAGAAGAGCCATCCATTTGACTCATCCTGTAAAGAAGGGAGACACAAGGAATAAGATATAAGCACATTTAAGCTCAAAAAACTGTGTTTTGCCTTTCAAAGTAAAATTTCCATGATCAAGGTTTTTTGATTATTGTGTCTGAACAATTATAGACACGTTTGAAAACATTTGACACATGTTTAGTGCTTTGGTATGCTACACTTTGAGTCTATATAGTTAGCACAATGTCAACCCTAAATTGCTGCATCATGCCTATTATCCAAAATTCTGGGGATGGGGTGATTTGTGCGCAAGGGCCTGGGTGAGTTATAAGTAAGTAAGTAAGTAAAATGTATTTATAAAAGCACATTTATGACAGTTTGCACTGTCCAAAGTGCTGTACATAGTGCATTCAGTAGGTAAACAATGAAGGTACAATAACAATAACCAAAATAAAAGACGTAAAGCCCATACATCCACATAAACACAGATAGTAGTGCAGAGGTAAGATAGTTAATGGGGAGGAAACACCAGGGTGTACATATGGGTTTTGAGCCTTGATTTAAAGGCAGAAATGTAGGGGGAATCACATTTGTCAGGTGGCAGTTGGTTCCACAAGCACGGAGCAACTAGTGCAAAGTACATTTCTGAGAGTTGTGCCAGTGGCATGGCTGTTTACGCTGGTCACCAAAAGAAAGTGATTGTCTACAGTAGCTCAGAAGAGAGTGACATCTCAATTCCACTTAACGACACCACTGATGAGAGTTCAGATGGCCAGAAAGATGATGATGGTGACTTTGTCATTGTGACACAAAGTTGTCTTGACGCACAAATCACCCCACTACGTGGGGTGATTTGCGCGTCAAGACAACTTTTTTTCCGAAAGCTATATTTCTTAAACAGTTTATTCCAGATCCAAAGTTTTTATTGCCAGGGATGCACAACATCCTGAAATATATGTACATATTTGAGTTGGAGACATAACTGTCAAGGCCTCACTTTAAAATCACTTTGAGTAAAAAGTTGCACAAATCACCCCACCTTCCCCTACATACATTTGTACAAGTGTACTCATGTTGACTGACACGTTTGTGTGTTTTGGAAAGATAGGTGTCCTAGCCAAAACATAGCCTTAAGCATTTTTATACTTTTGCCCAAATTCAACAAATATAATACGTGTTGGTTAAGTTAAATTGCTGGTTGAAGGGTTTTTATAACCCTTGCACAAAGCCAGATTAGCTGTTTTCCTGTTAAGCTATACTGTCTGCCCTAGCGTCCAAACATAATGGTGGTATTAATCATCAAAATCTCTGTTAGAAAGTGAATACGTTTATTTCCCTGAATTTTAAACTACAGTGCATTCCTTTAAGGAACTAAGTAACCTACAATAACATTAGGGACATTGTCTAAATGTCCTTGTGTATTAAACATTAGAAGCAGCGATCCTAGTAAAAATATAGAAAATCAAATGAATGATTGACTCTAAACATAATTGGACCTCAATCACAAGTCCTTCTCTTCTCCTTTGTTCCTGCACATCCAGCTCAGCGCCCCGGGAACCAGAGCGGTCGGGATCAAAAGGGCAAGTGCGCTCTTACCAAAAGACAGGAGGTAGAAAGTCACAGGGTTTTGAGAAGAAAATGTCCACCCGTCTAACAGCTGCAGCAGACACAGTGAGCCTATGATACATCCCATCTTGACACTGGTGCTTGTGTTCTGGTTGCTCTTCTTGGTCTCAGTGTAGAGGGGAGAGTGCAGACCCAGGCCCAGGCCAAACAGGGTGCCCATGTTGCGCAGCAGGCTGGCGAAGGGCGTAGAGTCCAGGTGAACCCACTCGGGGTTAACGCACCACTTCTGGGCTTTCTCCAGAGTCCACAGCAGGTCCACACCCACTAGTCTGAGTAGAACGTAGAAGCCCACGGCGAAGGAGGTCAAGAAGAGAGTGATGTAGAAGTAGTTCTTCATGCTGGCGCCGTAGATCCATTTCTCCCTCGAGACAACCTTCGCTACAAATAGACCTGACACAAACACAGAGAAGACACTCCATCAAACAGTGGCAGAGCAGTAGGCATGTAGGGCTACTGTTTACATGAGTTTTAAAGGTCACCTTATGCAAAATGCACTATTTAATGGTTATTTCAACATAAACATGGGTCCCCAGTGTGACTAGAGACTACCAACGTATAAGAAAAACAACCATCTCCCTTTTTCCTCCAACTCCACCTTTCTGAAAACCTGTGTAGTAATAAGGGGAGTACCCATGATATGTTACCTTCAATGAGTATATTGTGTATAAAGTGCAACTTGCTGAAATCATTGTTGACCAAAACTAACTCAAAATGTTAAGCTAAAGTTTGCTAAATATACAATAAATCTATATGAAAACCAAATTTCATAACATAAAAAAGCCAAATCTTGAATAATTTGTGTAGACGAACCTGCTATGACTCCAGCAATGACCTGTTGTGGGAAGTGTGCAGCTACATAGAGCCTGGACGTGCCGACCACCAGCACAAACAGGCCCATCAGAGTCCACAGGCCCATCTGCAAGAATCTGAGAATATCAGCGCACAGGGCTGCAATGTTTAGAGTGTGAGGACAACCAATGTACTTCATACTTAAAGGTGCAGTCAGTGATTCTGGGCAATGCTCGTTGTCAAAATATATTTTTTGTCAAAATCCGTGAATATCTCCTTCACAATACCTGTCTGTACTGTGTGCGTGCTGAGAAAAGTATGTTGTTTATACACAGCCTAGGCTTTGTAAACTGGTATGTAAACAAGGCACAAGCAGATTGTAAGGAGATATTCACTCATGTTGACATTATTGTATGACCACAGACTCACTTGTATAGTAAAGGCGGGCATCGCTTCTCTGTTGCGATAGAAAGTAGCGCTGTTACCATCACAAACCAGACCCCGGCTGCTCCCATAGCATGACCTGAGGGGCTTCCTGCAAGAAACAGACCTAAGATTAAGAGACTTTGCAAAATTGCATAATTTCCTAATGGATTGCTGTAAACAATGCATCATATGTTATATCCCCTTCGCTTTTTTTTGTATGGGAATTTCTTAATTTGTTATGTGTTGTAGCTATTGTTTTCCAAAAATTATAAACTGTACAACATTTTAACTAAAGTATAGAAGAGTGAATTCAAATACAATATAGAAGATACTGTATCTCAAATTTGTATTTGAGTAAAACATGCTTATAGTTACAGTCAATCACTGTAAACATGCACACAAATGTTCAAAACTAAACAAATGAATCATCAGGAAGGACATTAATCCAAATTATTTAGATTGAAAGATAGTAAGCACTACAAAAGGTCAAAGGTTGTGGAGTTTACAGCCTAGCTATCAAATTTGATCTGATATTCATCCAAAGACATTTGAGGTTGGCAAAACACCAGACAAATTATCTGGTAATGACGTACCAAAGATTTAACCAGGCTAGCAATTCACTGTGCCAGATACGTCAATCTACACAGACAGACAAAATCAATCAACTGCCAAAAAAAGCCAGTCTTCATGTAATCTATTTAAGTTTAGAATAAAGATTAGATGACACTGTATTCATCCTCACAGGGACATTCAGGTTATGTGTGTTATGATCTGTACCTGGTCCCGTCTCACACGTGATGAGAAACTGTTTCAGAGAAGGAACCGGTCCTGCTCCGTAGAACCGGGTATCGTGAACCCACCAGTACGGTCTCTCCCCAAACAAAACCCTGCCAAGGAACACAGCAAGAAACTCAAAATATACCTATGCTCTCTCTCTCTCTCTCTCTCTCTCTCTCTCTCTCTCTCTCTCTCTCTCTCTCTCTTTCTCTCTCTCTCTCTCTCTCTCTCTCTCTCGCTATCTCTCTCTGTCTCTTTATGTGTTTGGATTGACTTAAAGGTGGAGTCAGCATTCCTGGAGAACGCTTGTTGTTGTGGTGATAAAAATCAGAATGATACAGTGTTAACAGCAAAAGGTTTATTTCAAAATAGCAAGGGTCCTCCAGAGGGGTCACTGATTGCCATATACACCCTCGTGTGTATCTTGCTAAGAGAGACGACCCTCCCTTAAAATCATCACATATTTAAGGAACATTTGCTCTTCAGGGGGGGAGACGTCTAAATTACATTACATTGGAGAGACAGGCTGAGAGGCAGACAGGCAGACAGTTCAAATATACATGCATTGATATTGTAAACATGGGAGGGGGAGGCTGACCGGGGAAAACCGCAGGGGGCTTTCTGTAAGAACAGTGTGTTTATTCAGATGTGTAATCAGGCCGTCTTACAAGTTTCGCACCACATAAATCACTTTTTGTCACAATCAGCGAATATCTCCTCACAATCCACTATGCCCATACTGTATGTGTGTGCTGAAAAGGAGAATCCAGTGTTAATACAAAGCCTACTACGCTCTTTACACTGGCATGTATACAAAGGCTATGTAAACAAATAATCCCAGCATAGCTAGCAACATGCCCGTTTACAGATCCTAGGCTATGTATTAACACTGGATTTTTTTTTCAGCAAACTCAGTACGGACAGGTAGCTGATATTCACTGATTTTGACAAAAGCATTCTCCAGAATCACTGACTCCACCTTTAATAATCGACCCATCACGTTTGAAGCGGTGTACCATTTCAGCACTAGATTGATCCAGTCTCCGAGCACGGCCACCCAGATGAGCCGGATCCCCGTGTCCCTGCACAGGTGGAACCAGACGGGGAAGAAGCAGAAGTAGGTGAAGTGCAGATCGGCCACCGTCGATGCCCAGCCAAACAAACCCTCATACGGGCTGAATCTGGTCTGAAGATGGACCGCCAGCTCAACCCCCCAACTGTGGAAGAGATCCATGGTATCACCACCTCTGCCTGGGGAGGTTATCCACTGATTTTTCGGGTGTTTTGTCAGTCAGGTTTCTGTTTAAAACCTATTTCAGGGCAGTCCCATGTGTTGTGTTCTGCCTCTGTGTGTGTGAACCCCATTGGACTTTAGTCAATTGGCTACTGTCTCTGTTTGCCTTTGGGACAACCCAGACAGGTTACTGAAACATACACCCCAAATAACAGCCCATAACATAGGCCTTAGAACGACAAATAATGTAATATTTTTTCAGATTTTAACATAGGACCAATAATGCCAATAATGTAGTAGCCTAACATGCCAAAAATGTAATAACATTTCTGAACCAATTAAGTCATAACTTTTTGCCCATAATGTAGGAGTTATGGGGAGACCAGGTACAGTTGTAACACTTTTTGCAATGTTTGCGATAAATCCAAAACTATTTAAACTAGAGTAACCAATTTGTTATATTATAAACTTCAATCGGTTAGCTACTGAAACAATGTATGGTTTTATGAAATGTGTAAAGGTTGCAAAATGAATTATAATACAGAATCTCTACTGTTACAACTGCCCCAGTATACAGGGACAGTTGTAGCGCATGTCAGGGACAGTTGTAACATGTCTAAAATATTCAGAATTAATCAATCATATACTCAAAATGAAAGATATTATTGATCAGTCATATTATTGTGACTATTAATTTCTTGTTTTTGAGTAATCATTACCTTTTTTCATACTGCATGACAAAAAAGAAGCCATCAAATTACAATGTAAGAAATGTTTTGATGAGTATAGATCATACATCCTCAAACATGAGATTTATTTAATGATTATAACACACATGAGATCAAGGCCAAGACTCACTACCTCAAACAGGTATGTTGTATGGGGCGACTGTGGCTCAGTTGGCAGAGCGGGCCTGCTGATGATCAAAGGGTTGGAGGTTCGATCCCCGCCCTGCCACCTGTGTCACAGTTGTTCTGTCCTTGGGCAAGACACTTCACCCACCTTGCCTCGTGTGAATGTCGATAGTTAGTCTGCTATCGGTGTATCCCTTGCAAAGAGTCTTCGGTCTCAATGGGATATACCTGTATAAATAAAGGTTAAAAAAAACAAAAAAAAAACAGGTATGATGAAATTATTTAATTGTGTGTGTTAATTGTTCTGATGTGGCTCTCCTTTTGAAAGAAAGGAGGGAAACTGACGGAGCAGGAGCACAGTGAGTGTCATCACTCTAGCTTGTTTCTGATTGGAGGAATTCAAGGTGTTACAACCGTCCCGTGTTACAACTGTACCGGGTCTCCCCCTACATTGTCTGGTTGATGTAAGGATAAGTCGTGTCATAGCTATACATTATAGTCATTAAATAAAACTTAAATAAAGTGAAACAAGTATATTGTCCTATAATTAAATCCAGTTACCCTATTACATTTTAAAAGGATAGTTTTTAAACCCAGGTGATGTAGCCTATATTAACTTATTACATTATGGGCAAAACTTTATTAGCCTACGTTATTTGTTCAGAAATATTAGTATTGGCAATTACTAGGCTACATGATCAGCTTTTACTTTGTAGGCCAATATTAAAACTGATTAACTGTTAGACCAACGTTATTAGGTTATCAGCGGTTATACGTCATCGGCTGCTGCACGGGCCTCCTGCCAAAATCCATCATTACAAAAATTGTGTTACCGCCCCTATGACGGCTCACAGACTTCTAGGAAAACTCTTTTTTTCTCTGATCAATCTGGTTTCAGGCCGGTTGCTTGTGAACTCTTTGCTCACGATGTGTCCCCCCGTGTCACACAGATAGGGTAGAGTGAGTGCGTTATCTGTTTCTTCATTACAATAGGCCTGGGGGGCCCCAGTGTGAGAAATGATGACATTCTTATCACATACGTGTCCCTCTAAGGACACACTCTAATGTTAAGATTGACTGTCGCCTCCATACCATCACGTAGGCCTATTAGTCATAGAAAATAACTTGTAGCCCATGAGCCCTATAGACCTACAACTTGCCTCTACTCGTTTTGTTATATCACTGTCTATCTCCAATCACTTAATCATTGATCTCCTTACGTAACCTCCAGGCTCAACCGCGCTGAGATCTTTTTCACCAAATCAAAAAAAAAAAAAAAAAAAACTCTTACATAATTTGAGTGTCTGCATAAATGGGGAAATGTCCTTTGGAGTTATTTATTCTGAGAAATTATCGGATAATGATAATAATTATTATTTTTTATTTAGCCTATTTCAGATTCTCAAGTAGGTCCATAATATATCAAATGTAGGAAAATACATATAATAAATATATATTAAAAAAAAATATATTCATAAAATATACAAGTGTTTTCGGAGGTAGGCCTATCTGAGAGAGAAATGTTGCGCTGCTGTGAAATCGATACGTATGCAGCTCTTCCTAGGACTTCTAAGAGCTTCAGTGAAATATTTTACATTTCAATAAAAAGCATGTTACTCTTCAAACTCTTTGTTTTTGACCGTTGAAGTTCACAATAGCACCCGTTGGTCAACTGACTTCCTCAGATACAGAGATTGATTGGCGTTTTGTATTCCCTTCCCGCTATCTTTCCCTACTTGTTTGTGTGACAAAAAACCTCCCAAACTCTCCCGACTGACAGCCAGTGTTTTATTATAGGCTCTATGTGCAAGGTCCAAGGGTCAGCTGTGTGCATGCGTTTGGGTGGTGGGTCCCTCCAGTATAAATACCAACCAACCAGGTGTGTTACTGATAGCAACAGTCCTTGTTTTCCATCTAACCCACTCACTTTGTCACTCATCACCAGAATTAGGCTTCAAAATGAACGCTATAATGGACGCGTTGCAGGGTTTTGGGGTGAGCACCACCCACTACCTTCAAACCAACTATGCGGACGCACAGGGCTTGTTCCTATGGGTGTCCTGGGCCGCAGATCTCAGGAACACCTTCTTCATTTTCTTCCCGCTTTGGTTTCACCTGCGGTCGTCGGTGGGCGTTAAGCTCATCTGGGTGGCGGTGATAGGAGACTGGCTCAACTTGGTGTTCAAATGGTGAGTGGAGTCAAAGAGGAGAATGGCTTTTTGCAGTGGTGTAGTAGGCTAAGTGACAATTTTCATCTGATAGTTGAACTTTGAATGAAACATATGCAAACTCATAGCCTATATTCTTGACTTTTCAATGCAAGAAATGAATACAATTTGGTTTCAAGAAAGAAAAAATATAATTTTGAGTGTAGAGGAATCTCCCATTGAGAAGTTTTTTTTGAGCAAAGTTGTGTGAAATCAGTTGTTCTTGACATGTTTTCTAATAGTCTTTAACCTTAACCTTCTTCTGCTGTCTTCATCAGGATTCTGTTTGGGGAGAGGCCTTACTGGTGGGTCCACGAAGCGTCTTATTACGCAAACTCTGTGCGTCCTAACATTGAGCAGTACCCCATGACCTGTGAGACCGGGCCAGGTAAGCAAAAAATGACAAAAAAGACATTGTTATCACCTCATTCTTCCAACTCTCTGTGCATTCATAAAAACATTATTCCTTAAATATTACATTTACATTTATTTATTTGCACAGCACATTTGTCAACACTGTTACAAAGTGCACAGCTCACTTTGGGTTCAGGATGGCATTGTGGTAGCCCAGATTTATAACACACAAACAATTCAATAAATGTGGGTGTAAAATCAGCTGCAAAATGAAAGGTAATTTGAGAGATTAGGAGGGGAAATCGCCTCAATTAGACGCTGTTTTTTGAACAATATTTGACTTTGAAATGTAAGGCAAAGTAGAAGTACAAAGGAGCATGTCGGGGAAATTCTATATTCCGACATGCTGTAATACAAAACTAAACTCACAGAGAATTTAAGAATGTAATTACATGTATAATAAGAGAAAACAACAGAGTACAGAGTGTAAAGCTTCAGACCTACACGGTCAGCCCCCGATGGGACTGACAATATATTTTGGTCAGAGTTTTTAAGGCCCCCTTCAACAAAGGGGGTGTCAACTAACAGTTGCTTATAGTAAACAGGTCTCAGGGGTTTATTGTGGTCAGCCACAAACAACCTTACAATAGTTTAAGCAACTGTTTTGTCAGCACATTCTTAGAGGAAATGCACATATGTTAAACTGATGTGAAAAACAGATCAATTAGATAGTTACAAATAAATCTGCCCTCACAGAGCATACCATCTCACTAAACTAAACTCACTCACAACTAAATGTGCTTCGTCTCTCAAAGTAGTACCATTTAAATGAGCTAACACCTTCATCTTCATTCATTTCACTTAAACTTTTTATTTAAATGAATCAACCACTGATATCTCCCCCATCTCTCTCTCTCTCTGTGTTATCCAGGCAGCCCCTCAGGCCATGCTATGGGGGCAGCAGGAGTCTACTACACCCTGGTCACCTCCATCCTCGCCATCATGACCACCAAGAAGAAATATACACCCAATAAATCCTCTAACAAAGACTGGTGAGGCAGAAGTGATTTTTGTTTTTATCAATGCCTTCAAAACCTACAACATTGCTCGCTTGTGTGCGTTGATGTTGTTTACCATTTCCTTTTGTCCTGGGCTTATCAATGTGGACGTACTATCTGTTCTGTTCTGTACTGTACTGTGCTGTGGTTGATCATTGACTTGTGAGAACTATTGGTTGGAAAGGGTTGGATCGTACACAAGTTGTTTTGACGTCCAAGAATATCCTAGTTAATTGTTATACTGCTTCAAAACATGTGCTTGCTTGTTCCGGGGAATGTCGAGCAAAGGTTAACATTTTGAGTGCATGTCTTGAGGGCCAAAACTTCATATAAAAACACACAAGTGAATGTAAAATTATTTGAATAAATGTCTAAATGAGCATATATTTATAATTCTTTACTTAAAACCCTCCTTTCTATTTGGCCTTTTTCCAAAAAAAATAAAAAAATCTAAGTTGTCTGAATGTGTATTCTTCCAGGTATCTGAAGGCTGTTTTGTGGACCTTGTTTTGGGGAGTCCAGGTGAATGTCTGCCTCTCCAGGGTCTTCATCGCGGCCCACTTCCCCCACCAGGTCGTCTGTGGGGTTATCACAGGTCAGTCCCTAGCTCTGTTTTTATTATTTCTTAAAGTAGCAACAAGAAACTTTTAATTCTAATTTTTCCTCTGATGATCATACATTATATGTAACAACAAACAAGACCATCAGTGCAAAATATGCTATTTTTATTAATGACTTTGTCCGGGTAAGCTCACCCAGTATGGAACAACAGCTGGCTTTGTAAAAACAAAACCGCTTTTGACCAAAGGGGCCGCTAGAATTAATACAAAATTAAAGTTCCTCACATATAGCCACTTACATTTTTGTTATGTTTTCTATGCCCCTGTCTGAATTGTGCTATATATAAACTTTCTTTGCCTTGCCTATGTCACATAACATTGACGTCTACTTTGGTATATTCCAGGTATAATCGTGGCCGAAGCCTTCAACAGAACCAAATGGATCTACGGCGCCAGCATGAAGAACTACTTCTACATCACTCTCTTCTTGACCTCCTTCGCCGTGGGCTTCTACGTTCTACTCAGACTAGTGGGCGTGGACCTGCTGTGGACTCTGGAGAAAGCCCAGAAGTGGTGCGTTAACCCCGAGTGGGTTCACCTGGACTCTACGCCCTTCGCCAGCCTGCTGCGCAACATGGGCACCCTGTTTGGCCTGGGCCTGGGTCTGCACTCTCCCCTCTACACTGAGACCAAGAAGAGCAGCAGCACATTGGTGAAAGCCGGCTGCATCATCAGCTCACTTCTTCTTCTGCATTTGTTCGATTCGTTCAAGCCTCCGACGCACAGCGTAGCCCTTTACTACCTGCTGTCCTTCTGCAAGAGTGCTACGGTGCCGCTAGTTACCGTCAGTATCATCCCATACTGCGTCAACACAGCTTTGGGCCTCAACAACAAGAAGGGGCTGTGAGTAAAATGAACTATACAGACTATACAAGAAAAAATGGAGGAGCGTCTTTCAAATCAAACTTTTTGAATGAATATGTCCCAAGTGGTCATGAGGAAAAGCCATTGAGATCAATGGGGAATTGGTCACGCGGTGTCATTTGAAAAACTGAACTCTAAGAACACTGTGACACTAAAGCGACACCACTCAGGACGCCCAGTTGGCACTTACAAAGACCTATATCGAATTAAAGGTGCTACGAGGAACTTTGCAATATTTCTTTAACAGTGCAAAGAATGCAACATTTTATAGTTTTTCTTAATGCCTTTGTCATGGGTGCACTCATCCAGGAACAACAGCTGGCGTAGTAAAAACACTACCGCTTTTGTCTAAAGGGGGTGCAAGAATGAACACAAACTGAAAGTTCCTCGTAGCCACTTTAACGCAAAAATGTGATGATTACATTGAATCCTCGAAAAACGGACAAAACGATGAGCACATAGGCTAAGTCTTCGCAACTTCAAGTGATTATTCACTTGTGTTTGCCGTGTTGAACCTCGCTTTGAATACAACAGCAGTCACTCACGGTTTTGATATGCTATTTCAACTGTTATAGTAATGTATTTTTAATGTTATAAAAAGTATTTTTGGAACTATTTGGAATATTTTTAATAATAAAAAACCTAAAAAATGTATTGAATGACTCATAATATTCTGTGCCATGCACCCACACAGCATTTTAACATGATTATCTTAATGTTTTCAGATTTATATACAAATACAATAATAAATAATGTAACTGTTCACTGACAAACGGCACCAAGGATTGTTATAATGCAAAAAATATATAGAATTAATAATTAAAAAAATCAAACAGTGTATTTCAGTGTAGACCAAAATATGTTTTTTTTTACTTTTGTTAAAGTACATCCCCAAATGTGTAATTCAACAGAAAATCATTACATACCCCCCAGAAATGTCCTATTGTGGCTGCTGCATAACCCCATCAGATAAAGATAACATTTTTGAAAAGCCAGAGAGAGAGAGAGAGAGAGAGAGAGAGATATGAATCATTTACTGGACTCCCTCACCCTTTGGCCCTGAGATAGATCCACACGTCATAGGACTGTCTGTTTGTCTGATAGTGCACATAAGGCCGACGCTGCAGAGCTGAACATTCAATATTTGTCTGTTAGTGTTTTGCAGAAGAGGCACATGACAGGACAACCCTGATGACAGCTGAGTTATGTAAATAATGTGTGTGTGTGTGTGTGTGTGTGTGTGTGTGTGTGTGTGTGTGTGTGTGTGTGTGTGTGTGTGTGTGTGTGTGTGTGTGTGTGTGTGTGTGTGTGTGTGTGTGTGTGTTTGTGTGTGTGTTTGTGGGCAAAAGTTCAAAATCTAATTTTATTTGCTGACAACACTGTACATGATTCACATTATAGTAGGGTAAGCCAACGCCACATTTTATTCATATGATCTCCTTGCAATTATTCTTATGATATGCATTATTTTCCCAGACTGTTTTCCCAGACTTTTTATTTTATCCCATTCCATGTCCTACTGAAAGGCTATTCCTGCCTCAGAATGATTTTATAACACTCACAAAGGGTTACATGAAACCTATAAGAGCCCTTTACCTGCTAAAATAATTTTTTATTTTGCTGAAATAACGTTTGCACCAAACCTGGACCTCACTGTGGTTGTAGTACCATTTATCAACACATGATGGCGGTGTTTTTATGGTTTTTACCTAAAACAGAAGAGACGAGGTCGACCCCGGAAACACTATGGCCTTAGAGCTGAAGTGCCAGTTTTTGCATTGCTCGTTGAAGCTTCATAACATTCATATAGCATGCTGATATAATAAATAAAGACACGTTTCGGTTCATTATGTCTAAGCTGCCGGTGCTGAGGGCGCTGGTGGCCGAGAGACTAGAGGCGACAACGGGGGAGATTTTCAGCGCTGTGGAGAGAATGATCCAGCACACACCCGGTCTGTAAACACAACACAGTCTTGTATTATGGTTAGAACAACTAGTTTACTTTAGTGCATCTTCTCTCAGGGCTAACTACTTTAACATTATGCATTTATGTCTTTTTGTGACCTTCCTATTCAGCCATTACGTTATGCTATTCAATGGTGCAATAAAATCGGAATCAGTTGTATTGGCCATGTACTTGAGCACACATACAGGGAATATCAAATTAGTTGCAATAAGCACTTCACGTTAAAAAATTGTCCACAGGAAATATACAACCAACTTAAAATGTCAACAAATGACAGATGACATCTGAATAAAGACAGCTAAAAAAATAAAAAGTTAAAGGTGTTGAGTAACAATGACCAACTAGTGTTCTGTTTCTGTAAATAACAAATACAAATATGTACATAGCTTGCATTACCTACTACAGAGTTTTTTTTATTAACTACCATTACCAAATATTTCGCTAAAACAGTAACTCCCAGTCTATGTAGTGCATAACTATAGTAGTTGCTAAAAAATAAAAAAAAGTAGTAGTTACTGAAAAAAAACATGGGTATTAGGCAATGCATAACAATGTAGTAGAGGAGAACGGGGTAAGTAGGCACACTTTTTACTCTAGTGAGAATTGCTCATCACCTAAACATCTTTCAATAGCCATTCCTACATTAAATTTAAGCTTAAGGTGTTGGCTTGAAATTTATACCCCTCACTTTTTCTATCTTATTGTAATAAAGAAGAAATTAATCATCAAAGACACCCTTACACATTGTGACAACCAACCCCATCAAGGGGTCGGTTATCACACACTGTGTTATCTTAATGGGAATAATCTTAAAAAGAAGGCAAGAAAGCAGAACTGAATTTGAAAGTTTAATTGCATTGTCAAGTTGACAAATAGGCCTACATAACTTACTGTAGCCTTGGCAGCTGGTCTAGTTTGGGATGTACTGGGTTGTTTTGATTTTGTTGCCCTTTTTTCTTTTGCATGCTAGCTGCCTTTTCCTGCTCTATTCTCTCCTTCTCTGGGGTGTCAGTGAGGAAGATAAAGCTTGACAATTTCTTTCGTTATTGGGTTCCTTTTCTAGCTGCAGCCTTTGGAATACATGTGACAACCAACCCCCCAAAAAATTTGACAACAAACCCCAACTTGAATTTCTTGCTAGAATCAAGGCCAACAACCATCTGACAACTACTTAGCTTACCAACCACAATCTAAACAATTGTTTACCCTTCACACTTTTTATGGGTAACAAGTGTTTTGTTATAAACACATTGTGTAAAAACCTAGAAGAAAAATACTGAGGAGCTAAATATTTTCAATTTGACTTGAAAAACACAAACAGTCCTCTCACCTCAAATTCAGCGGTCTAACTCCAAGGAAGACTATGTAGGTGACCTCTGATCCCAATTCTGGATATTTACATACCAAAATTTCACAGACAGCGCCTTCTGGTTCCGAGATATAACGATTGTGACAACTAACCTGTGTGACATATTACCCCGTTCTCAAAAAAAAAGTAGTAGGTAATGCATAACTATGAAGTATTACTACAATGCTGTGTACCTTATTGTAAAGTGTTACCAGCAAATTAATTTTGTTTCCTTTCTTGCTTCTTACAGACTGGTCAGCTGAGCAGCAGAGGGCAGTGGTGCACAAACAGCTGTCGGCTGCAGCTGAAGAAATCTTTAAAATCCTGGAGGTAATGATCAAGGAATACGAAGGTTCCCCTGAGGTGGTCAGAGGCAAAGTGTTGGACGTCACGTTTAAAACAGATCTTAACAAAACAGGTACATGTGCATTAACTCATGTTTATGTTGAAAAAAATATTGACTTTGTTTCCTGCCTGTTTCAATTACATTTAATAATAAAGTTAATAGTGACAACTGAGAAATGAAAGTTAAAAAATATCATTAATTTATTCATTGTTGACTAGAATTTCCTTTGAAAAGCAGAGGAGAGAATAGTTATTTGGTTGTTAATGCACCCATTTAGTACATAGTATAATTTGGTATTTATTGCTGTCTACAGTTACCTCCATGCTAAATGTTTCCTCCTTCCATCTTCCCCTATCAGACGGACTCTCTAGGTTGGAGAGTGAGGAGAACGTATCCGCTGAGCACCAGAGCCGGAGCCCCAGTCATGTCCAGAAAACACCAAATGTCCCTCAGACTAAAGACGCATCTACGGAGACTGACTCTGAGTTAATCCACGGTAGCCCTCCACATCTTCACCAAACACACAGAAAAGAAAATGGCTGCTCAACTATGATTGAAACAAAGTCACCAGGAGAACAGTGTTGCCTTAGCAAGGAAGTTCTGTCGTCAAACAACTCCGATTCCGAGAGTGAAGACGAAAACAGTGACGAAGAGCTGAATTTGAAATCTCTCAAATCAGACAAAAATAAAACTTTTCAGAAACAAAATGAAGATTCAGATTGTTGCAAAACGTGTGGACGATCTTTCCTCAAAGGTACGAAAAGTAAAATCTGTACAATTACTTCAACAAACAATAGTCAAACCACAGACAAGAACTGTTGCAGAGTTTGTGGAAAATGTTTCAGGTACACACGCTCATTTCGAAAACACTTGCTGACGCACCAACAGACCTCAGATCTGTGCGGAGCGTGCGGTAAACGCCTGGACTCAGGTGAGAGTTTAAAGCTGCATTTACAAACCCACAAAGAAGAAAACACCTGTAGAGGTCAAACGGAGGAAAGGCGGTTAGAGACGGAGCGCTCAGATGGAGAGAGTAAATCGGGCGATAACGACGAGGAATGGAGGGAGAGCGAAGGCGCTGATAGCGAGGGCGAAAAAACGAAAAACAAAATCTCGAAAAAAACTAAAAATATGGATTCTGAGGACCTAACCCAACTCAAGTACCGCTGTAAAGTATGCGACAAGTCTTTCTGCTACCGAGCCTCCTTCCTCAAGCACGTGCAAGAAGACGAAATGGACGCCAATCTGTGTGGCGTTTGTGGTAAACGTTACAAGTCCAAGAAAAGCCTGGGACTTCACCTGCAGAGCTACGTGCGCACCAACGACTGCGAGGTGTGTGGCAAACAGTTTGACGCCCACAAGCAGCTGGAGATGCACATGAGGACGCACACGGGGGAGAAACCGTATGTGTGCTCCGTGTGCGGGAAAGCCTTCGCGCAGAACGGGAACCTAGTGGGACACATGCGAGCGCACACTGGGGAGAAACCGTACGTTTGTAGCATCTGCGGACAGAGCTTCGGCTTCAAGGAATACATGACGGCACACATGCGGATCCACACGGGGGAGAAGCCGTTTCTGTGTAGCGTTTGCGGCAAAGGGTTTAGGCAGAGGGGTACTTTGAAAACGCACATTAAAATACACACTGGCGAGGGCAAGCACAGGTGTGGCGTGTGCGAGAAAAAGTTCTACAAGAGCGGCGCATTGAAGATACACATGCGCTCGCACACGGGAGAGAAGCCGTACCTGTGTAACGTGTGTGGGAAGAGTTTCCCGGCAAGTGGGTCCTTGACCAAACACATGGGCGCGCACGACGGTCAGCGAACGCACCGCTGTGAAGTCTGCAGTAAAGCGTTTCTGAGGAAAGAGGATCTGAAGAGACACGGACTCACGCACAGCAGAGACAAAGACAAACAGCTGACCAGTCTTTAATGCCCCTGTAAACACATATCCACAACATCCTTTTAACTGTGTAATTTTTGGAGTTAGTTGTAGTAGTTAGAGTTAGGCATATTTATCAAACCAGGTTAAAGATATTGTCACTTAAAGTTTGATAAATTTACATAAATTGGATTTAGCTAAGGTTGGCTATGCTCTGGTTTTTATTACACATTAGGTATTTTTTAACCAATCACGGAAGTGCCTGAAACATGACTGTTGTCACAAAGACTGTTTAAATGGGCCACGCCCACACAATCCTGTAAAACGCTCTAGACAGTAGAAAAGCATTTTTTTTTAACAAAGATTTATAATATTTCTGGATGTTTATTTTAAATCATATTTTTGCAAAAGCATATTGAGACACCCACCTTTGATATCATATATTGAGTTTTAATATTTTAGACCAGTTTTACAGAGGCTTTAAAGTTAAGTTCTGCTGATACCTGTTACCTGTTTGTTTCTGTACTGATGTACGTATTCAGAGGACCAGGTACACATCTATTTTCTACAAAACGTTTGCATGTATTGCTATGTCCTGTGCATCATATCAAATACTACCAGTCACATGTGTTTAATTGATAAATCTAAAACAGTGTTTTATCCTGATCTATAACCAGAATTATTGTATTTTTATAAGGTTATGTTTTGTTTTATTTTAAAAGTAGAGATTGTCTTAATGGAGATTTGTTACATGATACACTTGTTTTACATGTATTAAAAGAAAAAATACTTTTCAGAACTTGTTTTTGTTATTTTTAGACTTATAACATAAAACATTACTATGTATATTCAGAAGTATAGGCTTTTATAATAGAAAATGCATAAAACGCACACACACACACACACACACTTCCACCCTAATGTGACCTTTTGAAGGGTCAAACCTTACATTTGGCAAGTTTGTCTTCACTCTTGATAGAAACCAGTAAAATAGAGAAACCAGACGTTCAGTTTAAACACAATTTATTTTCCTGCTTAAATAATTACTTGGATCATCCAGTGTAGGCTATGTTGGTTCGTCATACATGTTGGTACCAGATTCATCATCAACAATGGATGCATAGGGCGATGAAAAAAGACAAAGAAATATTATTATTGTTTGTATTTTCTGTTCTTTTTTTTGTTTACACAGGAACAGAAAATCTGATTTTTAACAATGCATGATCGATGTGATTGGAGTGATTGAGTTAGTACAAAGGACAAGAGATCTGGATAATGGGAGTGGGGGGGGGGGAGGAGGGGCCTAAAAATGAGATTCTCTGTTCTCATGTAATTATTACAACCTGTTAAATAAAGATAAAAATTCTTCACACCGTCAAAAATAAAAACAAGTCCCCATTTTGTTTCAAACCACGGCAGAACTAAAAAGACAAAACGTACAATTTCAGTACGTATGATGGGTTTACAAATACATGATTTATTTGATGCTTCACACACACACACACACACACACACACATAGGGAGAGGGAAGGGTGGATTAGTCGGCAGAGTGTGTGTGTGTTGTCATTTTTTTTGTAAAAAATTCAAATAAAAACAGTCATAGATGAAACATGGTTGGGTTGTTATGAGTGCTCACGAGAAAGACAGAAGTACCATGAAACCCTTCCTCTAAAAATTGTATTACAGTGCTTTGAGTTAGGAGGAGAAAAAAAAAGAATAACAAAATTGAAAGCATTAAAAATAAAGTGACATCACATGCAGCAAAAAATATTATTTCTCTGAAGACGAAGAAATGTTGTCCACGGACAGAGCGGGAAGAAGCTGTTGGAAAGAAACGTCAATTTTTGTTTAAAATCAAGCAGTTTTTTTTCTCGTTTTCTCCATTCGTTTCTCGTTTACATACAGCGTTGTTGTTCCATTTTTTTTATATATATTTATATATTCATTTGGAAGAGCATGTCAGGTCACACACACACACTCATGGGCTGCTCAAAACAGTGTCGACCCTCTCTCAATACAAATGCAACGACTCTGCAAAAGCTTCAACTCAAATCAGTGCATAAACAATCTGTGAAGCTACTGATTTTTTTAAATTTTTTTGTCTTTTTTTTGTAGGATTTTTATACAGTGTCATTTATATACAACAAAAAAATCACCCATTTACTATTATATTTCATTAAAAAAAAGAGAACCAGAACATGGTGCACCCCCCCTCCCAAACAACCCCCCAATGGTGAGGATCCAGGAGGAAAAAAAAATAGACCATATAAGGCGAGTGTCTGTCTTCCATTTTGTGCCATCTTTGGTCACACAGACGCCATGTTTCCCTTTCGTTCGGAGCTGGAGAAAGTTCCAGCTAACGTTGGCGCGTGTCCCATTCGATCGTGTTGAGTGAGTTTTTGGTGACATGCTCATGCGAAATCAGAGAAAAAAAGTTGAATTTTTTTTGTTTGTTGTTGTTGCATCGTCTTGCTGAAATCCATGCGTTTGTAAAGTGAAAAAAGCTTCAGACACAATTTATTTTTCGGGCCGGTGATTTTCGACACGGCTTCCAGTCTGGTTTTCCTCCCAGGGCGTGGTGTGTGGTGACGCAAGTGGACCTCAGTGGAGCTGGAAAACATTACAAGAGTGTGTTAAAATGATAGGCCAACATCTGAGCTATTACTGCAAATGGATCCATACTGTAGATATTCAATGCCATAGATCTGTAATGATTGCTTGATTACGTCATTTGTTAAAAGGTTAATATTCTGGCAGCTGTGCATTATGCAGAATTGATTCATGGTCGATAACTATGATTTATTCATAGCCTAGTTGATCAATCATTTCAAAACAGTTTTCCAATCAAAAATGTCACAAAAATTGCTGGACCCACCTTCAGCACATTTTTATGAACTAAATACTATTATATCATATTAGCTTAGCTTAGCATAACGATCACTCAGAGAATAACTTAAAAAATAAAATACATTTTCAGAGCATTTTCAAAGTTTCATCCTCTTACCTGGTTGAGTTGAAAGCTCTACTGTTATGATTGACTCTTCTTCCCTTGCTTCTTGCTGGCGCCGTTTCCAGACTTCACAAAGAGAAGGAAAGAAAAGAGAGAGAAAGAGAGAGAGAAAAATCAAATATTAATGTCTTTCTTAGACTGAATATGACCTGTGTGTGTTAGTGAAGCAGTCGACTCAACTACTGAACGCCAGGAGACACAGCGACATGCTGAAAGAGAGACGGAAGTTAAAGGAGAGAAAAAAATGATGTTAGAATTTGTGGACATTTACATACAAAATCTCACATGCATCGACATTGTCATGCATGGTAAAAGATAGACAGACGGGATTTAGTTGAAACACTTGTAATATTAGTAACCCTAAAGGCCCAATCAACGAGCCAGTTCTACAGATACACTGCAGTGAAGAGGGAAAACACACAGCAGGACACAACCACTGCAAACTGCACATCACAAACACGTCACCAAGAGAAAGACCTTTATAATGTTCCTGCTACACTGTCACACAGCACAGCAACTCCAGCAGTGTATTCCTCTTTGCTATTGTCTAGTTTTATATTGTCTATAGCAAAGTTTCAGTCCAAATCTGATGCAAATTGTAACCAGAATTCTACAAAAGTAAAATATTTCATCCACAATTGTCATGGGAATAGTTGGAATTGGTTCATTGGAGATAAAAAAAAAAGTTGCCACTTGCAACCGAAACAAGAGTGAAAAATATTTGACTACGGTTAAACCTGGGTAAGAAATTCTCTGTAGAATTAGATTAATTCAAAAGAATACTTAAACCAAACTCTAAACTCTTAGCTACAGTATGTCATGGAGTTTCTTTAACAGCCACTATAGTTATAGTTTGCTTCAGCTGTTTGCTGTTTTTTGCTGAAAATGAAGTAAAAAAAATCCTGCAAAAAAGTCTGCAAATCCCCTAAGGGTTCGGCTAATGGTTACTGACTCTTTCACATTTACACTAATTAGATGTATTTAGTGTTGTGACACAGTTGGAGCCTCATGCAAGGTGTGAGTGAGCCAGGATAGCTCAGCGGACTACAGTCAATCCGGTTGGGTTCAAAGGCCAACCTCAGTCTTCCCTCTCTGTCCTTCCTCTCCGGACTTCTCCTTGTTTCTGCGTTTTTTCTTCTTGGCCTTTCCGCCTGTGGAAGCAGCTGTTGCCCCTGACGACGGAGCAGCTACTGTGTCTGCTGCACCTGTCTCCATAACAACATCACCACCACTAACACCACTGACTACAGCAGGTGTGTCTTCTGTGAGTATCTCGCTCTCACTCCCTCTCCTCTCCTCCGTGTTGTTAACACGGCGAACCACCTTCCTGATCACCTGTTGGGCAGAGGCATGTCAGAGGGGAGAGAGGGGGCATGGTGGTATAATGGAAAGGCAAGACGTTGTAACATTTAAAGGCAAATTTTGACTATTCAGAATTAAAATGGCAGATATTAACACTTTTTTTGCAATCAAATTTTTAATTAACAACATCATTTTGAACTAGTCCTAAATACACTTTGACGAGTTATTTTTATTATAATATTTTTTTGGTATTTTTCACCTTATTTACCAGGAGCGCCCCTAGTGAAGATATCTTGAACTAGAATTATGGTAAGTCATAATTTAGTTGCAGATTTTGAATTTGTAATTCAATTTTGACCATTCAGAATTGAATTACAGATATTACAAATAGGAATAATTTAATTAGGGATCATTTATTATTTATATCTAGACCACCAATTAAATGCTATAATGGCTTGCCATAAGAAGGGTACATAGGAGTTGGGTGTGGGTGTGGATGTATGAGGTGCCATGTGATGTCCGTGTGTGTGTGTGTGTGTGTGTGTGTGTGTGTGTGTGTGTGTGTGTGTGTGTGTGTGTGTGTGTGTGTGTGTGTGTGTGTGTGTGTGTGTGTGTGTGTGTGTGTGTGTGTGTGTGTGTGTGTGTAAGCTGTGGTAGAATGACTGCGACAGGTAATGAGGATGAGGATGGTTACTTTTCTGGTGACCAGCATCCCGTCTTCATCTGTGAACTGCTCCTCGGTCACAGACTCTCCAGGAATGTTTTTGGCCTCTTCTCCCTGTGGGGCGTTAGAAGGACGGATGGAAGATGGATGGAGTGATAGAGGGATATAGGGGTGTAGGTAGAGGTGGGGAAGAGGGTTGAGAGTTTATCTATTAGACGGGTTATTCATGAGGTGATTTAGCAAAAAGGAAACATTTCTCAAGCAGATGTCAGCTACAGCAGATGGGTTTCCTGCTGTGTAGATTATAAAGCTGCACTGCGGAATAATGTGACGTGTCTGTGCAAAACCAGGTTGAATGAAAACAAAGGCAGCGCAAGGTTTTTTAACTGCAGTTTCATTATTCTATAATCTCAGATGGATAATATTCTTCAACTAAAGTCCTTGAAAGTGTTCGATTGTGAGGCAGGACTAACGGCGTAAAACATGACTTCTTATAGTGAACTGAGGACTTATTTAAATTACGATTTTACCACGGATGTATTTTATGTTTTTGTCAAGTTAAGACTGTATTGGAAAATGTGGAAACCCAACTGATGCTCATGCATTACACAGGCTTAATAACACAAGCTTCCCAACACACAACAATGATACAAACACTATGGTTTATAGTGTTACATGTCATTTACATTGAGGTAAACTCAATGTTTTTTTTTAAATGATCAAGATTAACCCTATTGTAAAATCCTGTCAATCACTGCAAAACCCAAACTTTCAGCCGCAAACTCTAAGACATAAATATATGAGAAATATGAGCCAAACCTAGCACAACCAACAGTCCACCAACCGGATAGCAATGCTCAACACCCAACAGCATGGCTCGAGACAGTGTAGTGGCTCACACCATCAACAAGCAGTGAGTAGAAATTCATGCTAAATCAAGGCTATAGATGCACGCACGCACACACACTGTCCCTCACAAACACAGCCCTATGCAACTATATTCAAGTTTCACTCTCTTAAACACACACAACCTTTCAAATGCACAATCGTTTAGCCTATGTGCCTATCTCTGTTTCACACACAGTCCCAGAGCTGTAAGCATATTCACTCTGCCTGTAGCGGCCCACACACACACCAGGCCTCACACACACCAGGCCTCACACACACCCCAGGCCTCACACACACACCAGGCCTCACACACACACCAGGCCTCACACACACACCAGCCTCACACACACCTTGAGAATGACCCGTCGGCGGTACACCCTGGTGGTGACAGTGGTCTCTCCATCAGAGCCGGACTCCTCGAATCTAACCTTCCCCTAACAAAGGCAGCCCAATAGCAATTGTAACGTTAATGACCCCACTGTGTGTATAGGTCTAAGAATACAATATCCGATCAGATTTGCCACTAAAATGAATGAGATCAGGGTCTAAGCATTTCAAGGCTTTAATGGCTTTATATAAAAGCAGAAAGGTATTTTTTAAGCATTTGAAAACTTTTTCAAACCCTACAGACACAATGCTCGTCAATGGAGTTTTTTGTTGTTGATTTTTTTCAACATTGGAGAGTTCCTCGTAGTCACATCAAATGTAACTGGAAAACTATAACATCAAACAAATGATAATGAAAATAAAACATAACAGTTTCAATTATAAGGTTACATTTCTTTACACTTTTCTCTGATACACTCTAGAAGACAAGTAGAGTGATTCTCACTTTAGGACCATGCTCTCACCTGGGCTTTGTGCGTGGGCCTTTCCCCTCCCTCCTGTCCTCTGCTTGGTCCTGCTGAGCTGCGTTCCTCTGTTGACTCTTTCCTCTTGGTCTCCTTCTCCTGTCTGTCCCGGGACGCCTCACTGTGACTGTGTCCTCCGTTCTGTCTGCCACTACGGGCCGGGGGCTGCTCCAGGGAGTCGGCTAGACTGTCGGGACTGGGAGAGGAATTACATTATAGTAAAGATATGAACCTGAGATGCAATAGTAAAAACTGCTGGACTGACAGAAAGTGATTGAAGAAATAGTTACCTAACTACACTTTGCAGTAGCTTGCTGATACTAAACTCATATTTGTAAATTGATTCAAACAGTTAAATGACTGTGTTGCCATATTTTGTTAATACTGAAACTACAAACTATTTTGGGGCCTTAAAAGGAAAGGAATATTTTTTTTATTTTTACATTACCATTTCTTCTCTATTTCAATCCCTTTTTGACAACCCCAAGATCATACAAAATCCAAATGAGTATGTATCTTGTTAATGTTCTATTGATCTATTACGTATCTTCATATGAACTATAAACAAATAAATGAACACAGATGATATCATAAAAACATTGTGCTATCATCATCAATACCACTGATTTGTTGTAAAATGATTCTATGTACAGTTCTTTAGGATGCAATCGAAGCCCTACCTGCCCTCCTCAGTGGCGGGGCTGTATCCTGGCGGTACCGAATCGTTTTCGTTTGCTCCGGCCGCCTCTCCTCTCCAACCTGGAAGTGAACACATGTCTTTCTCTGCTTGCTGTACTTGTTCCAGGAGCTCGCTCAGGCGCTCCTCTGTCATCTCCTCGGCGTCCTCCTCCTCCAAGCCTCCCTCCAGCTTTATGTCCTCCAGCAGACTCTGCAACCTCTCGTGGGTCATCTCATCCTCTTCCTCTTTTTCTACTACTTCTGCTACTTCTATTTCCTGCTTTCCATTCCCGTGCCCACCACTAGAGGCAGCGTCATCCGAAACTAGTTCTTTTTCTACCTTAAATTCTGTATCTAAGGCCTCAGTTTGCCTATCTGTGCTCTTTACCGATTGCTCTACTAACCTCCTGTCATTATCCGCCATATCGCAAGACACCAGCCCTGTCGTTTCTGTTGTGCTTTCTTGTACAGTTGTCAAGGTTGCATCTTCTGTATCTTCGGCCCCAACGATGGGGGGCTTCTCTTGGGCATTGGCTACTGTTGTCAAGGGGTCACTGCTGGATGTACTTGTGGTGGTCTGAGTGAGAGAGAGGTCGCTAGGTCTAGTTAGCATGGGTTTGCTAGGGGATTCTGCACTAGCGTTATCGCCACACTCTTCGCTAAAGAAGTTGTCGGAACGCAGCGGGGTAGGGGGCTGGTAGTTGAGCTCTGTGGGGGTTTGCAGCTCCAGATCTATATTGTGGTATCCTGGGTGGATGGCAGGACGAAAGGGGTTTAGAGGGAGAGAGAGATAGAGAGGGAGGAAAGGAGGGAGAGAAGGGAGAGGGAGGTAGAGTGGTGGAGGTGGTGAGATGAGAAACACTTGTAACATCTGGAGGTAGAGTTTGGTTCAAACGCCACACAAGTGGAACCCACATTTGCTTTAAAGCTGTATGAACTGGTTTGGCCACTTGGGGGCAGCAGAACAAGATGTAAACAACACTAGCTAGGCTTCCGTCTACATGTGAAGTGGATCTTTACATCATATAGTATATAGCTTTACATACATACTTAACAGAATTGGACACACACAGGACTCTATATGAATGCTAATACTGCTCTATATTTGCTGGGCCTGGGTGTGTAAATAAGCAACTGTTTGCCAACATGTCCACTTTGTTGTAGTTTAGAACTTATTCTGCTGCCCCCTTGTGGCCAAAAAACTACTGCTTTAAAGATTTTTTATGCTTCTACCAACATATTTTTATCAAACACGTGGGGACTCGTGTGACTGCTGAACCAACACTACACAATAGACACATGAACAGATCACACAAAGAGATGGAAACAGAATATAAAGACAGAATATAAAATGTAAGATAGAAACATCACAGATACTGTATTTATATAAACCTTACACTAACATTCAGTCACGCTAATGTCATCTGTCAGGAGCTGTTATAGTTCCAGGTTAAACTGGAACTAAAGTCAGCCAAGCCTTTTGTTAATAGACTGAGAGCTACTGAAATGCAACAGTAGTTAAATGAGCGATGGGGGTTCATTAAAGCACGTTAAAACAACCTTGGGTATATGTCAGGTAGGCTAATTCACTGTAAAAATTAAACGTTGGGAAAATTCCATTTTCAAGCCAACTGTCTGCACTAGATTTTTTGTTTGTTTTGAGGCCAACTAAAACTCTTAAGTTTAAAGGAAAACTGTCTACATTTGAGCCAACTAATTATCTACTCTTGAGTTAACTTTAGCATATGTAATGACTTTCAAATTTTGAGTTCAACATAATAAGAATTCAAAGAAGTAAGAGTTGTGCCGACTTGAAACCAACTTGGTTTTGTATGATATCTGTAAAATGAGTTGGCACAATGGTTATTGTTTGAACTTGTTAGAACTTCAAAATGTGAAGTTTTTAAACCTATGAAAGATATCTCTATAAAAGCCAATTAGTTGACTCAACTGTAGGAAGCTATAGCCTCGAAAATCTAGCGACGGCCTTGAAAATTTGCGATTTCCTAACTATTTCATATTTGCAGTGATGTCAGTTCAGTTTGAGAACAAGCTTAGTATTCAGGTTGGTTAGTTGTGTTGATTTCAACCAAAGACAGAGAGCATCATCTAAATGTAGAGCTCAGGAACCGAACGGTCCCGTTTAAAGTGAGCAGGGACCCCGGGTGGGAGGGGGGAGGGGGGGAGGGGAGGGGGTGTAGGGGTAACAGTGAGCCGGATGGGGGGATGAGGGACAGGAAGAGAAGGACAGAATGGTAGAAGTGGGAGAAGGAGGAGAAGAGGAGGCACACATGAAAGAGGGGGAAGGTGGTAAAGGAGGAGAAATGGCGGATACATAGACTGAGGAGGCAGAGAGGGGAGGGGGAGATGGGGATGAGGAAGTAGGTGACATGGAGAGGTAGTAGCTCGATTGGGCAGAGAAAGGTGACTGTACAGGTGTATGAGAGTCAGATTGTGGAGCTTGATTTGACTGTGCGTGTGTAGGAGAGGTAGAATGTGGAGTGTTTTGAGGAACGAGAGGACAAACGGAGGTAGAGAGAGAGTAGGAGGGAAGAGAGATAGAGGTCGAGGGAGGGAATATGAAAGAGGTGTTGTTGAAAGGGCTTTTGGGCGAGGAGGGAAGAGAATGAGTGTAGGGCAGAGTGGAGAGGTGAGGGAGGATAGGGGCGACCGGTAGGACGTACACGGGGCGTTCGAGGGGTATCGGAGGGGGAGAGTGTAAGGGAACAACAGAGGAGAGAGAGGGGAGAGGGGGATGAAAGAGAGGACAAGAAGAGGAGAAGAAAGGAGTGGAAAAGAGAGGTGGGGCAAGTCCAGAGGTTTGAGGAAACACATGGAACGTACGAGACCTAGGGCGTTTTGGAGCTATTGCAATTACACAGTTTACAAGAGACAGAAACAAAGAAACAAACATAGAACAACAGTTAGACAGACAAGACTTGAATGAAAAGACAGACGGACAGACAGACAGACAGACAGACAGACAGACAGACAGACAGACAGACAGACAGCATATGTATAAGTAATACGATTAATGCACAGACAGTAAAATGAGTGATGAAGGCTAAATGTGTTTTAAGAAGCTGCAGAAGCAAAGATAGAGATATTGCACACCAGACCACAGTCATGGGTTTTGCTTATCCAGGTTAATAAGCAAGAAGAGGTAGTCAGTCATTCCTTTATGGGAATTGCAGGAGATGAGCACCAAGGGGTAAGGGTTAGTCTGGCATTAGGGGTAGGTTTGGAGAATTTAGATAGAAGGTCTAAAATTTGTTGAGCTGCAAATGAAGAAGGAGCAGGATGGGATCAGGGAATGCTTAAAGGCAGAATTGTAGCTGGAATTGTAGAAATACTGAGGTCATTGGACCAAATTTCCCTAGAGCAACGTCCACAGGTACTTTGATTTTCTTCTCTATGTTTACTGTTGATATGTATTTGTGTAAAACTAACATTATTGTTTAATTCCATAGACTTCTGACAAACATTTCTCCCAAATTCCAAAAAGCTGAATCAAATTTTTAAAACCTATAATGTATAGTATGTGTGTAAGTGTAGAGTGTTATCTCAATAAATCCCCCAATACTCCCAGAAATAGGTATGGAATGACCTTTTTGCCCTCTTACTTTGCTGTTGAAAAGGCCATATCTTTAGGGATATGCTAATGCTAAAGCCTGCTGCTAGTTATCTGTGAAGGTCATCCGAGTGGGCAGGAGACATTTAATAATTCTAGCTCCCTAACACGACTTATGGACAGCTGTTAGTGCAGACAGGGGGTCTGATTATAAATATTGAAATTTGCCACTTCAGCAGCAACGGAAAGTAAGCGCAGAAGCTACAATCGGATCCAGAACTTAGCGAATGGTAGCCATTGGTTAGAAATAAGTTTATTAGTGTTGCTTAGCGCTGATATAGGGGAGTTTGATGTAGGAGTTAGTGTCACTCGGAAGCAGGAGGAGGAGGAAGAAAGAGGAAGAGGAGGCAGGGAGTCTGCTGGTCTCAAAGCAGGAGAAGCTAGAGTGGAGCGTGGAGGCCGGGAGGCTCGGAGGGACAACCCAGGAGACGACAGCTAGAGTACAGCTAACAGCAGCGACACAGAGGCATGGTTATATACACTGGACACTTTGGAAAAAGGTGTTTCATTTTCAACCCATCTGTGAGTGTCAACTGGTGAACAGAGCGCACCAGGATCAAAGTGTGCTTTAAAGGAATAGTTCAACATTTTTTACCTCACTCTCCGGCTCATGGAAAGGCAACATAAACCATTCCAGTAACTGTAACCTGGATGAGCGACCATTGCCCAGTTCTTGATAAAAAATGCACACACAGTTAAATGGATTGTTTCTGTCACCTTTTCTTGTGAGCGAGGCAAAAACCTTAAAATTAATAATGTTGAACTATTCCTTTAAGGAGTCACTCTTGGATATGTTGAAAAGGCTCCACCCGTTTGGAGAGTGTTAAAGAGTGTATTGTTGGAAGCCAACAACACAAGAGCAGGCAGCCACCCACACAAAGCCACAGCCATGCATTTTGTTGACTTGCTTTCATCTGTTAAATGTCGGGTTTCACGCCAAATCATCTTGGCAAAAAAGATCATCTTTGCTCCACTGTTTACAGAAATAGCAAACATGATGATCCTTGTGTTAAGATGACATTCAGAAAAACCAAACTAGACAGAGTGACAATGAGGCCCATTTCAGAACTTTATCTTAAAATGTGCCTGCATAACACTTACTATTTAAGTAGATTCCTCTGATGACTGCTGAAAAATGCTTTTTTTGATTTATTTTCTTGATAAACAAAGTTCCTCAAAATTGTGCTGGGGGTCCTGCGCTTTGATCTTTCAAGCAGACTAAGTACAAGTAAAGTTTTAACTTTTGAAGTCAAAAAGTTTTTTGTTGAATAGGATTACTAAAAATATGAATTAGTACAACTAACTTACATAGTGATCAAAGGGCTACTTGCTTCATAACATTCTGTATATGTTATAAACAAAGCCACATTGTGAACTAATTCATGAAATGTTCCTCATTGGTTCTGTCAGAATCAGAGTGTACTGGTAGCTGCCACATTTCATTTTCATTGAAGAGGAGAGAGAGAAAGTTAGAAAGAGAGAAGGACTTGCCATTCTGCTTGAAGCAAGCATGCAGTTATCATATAAGTTGGTTGTTATAATTATGTTTTTATGTATTTACTAACAGCATATGACACGGAATTGACAAAGAAAAGGAAGGGTGGGTATCAGTTAAAAAAGTTAAACATAAACCATATACACATAAACATAACTATTATAAAACCAAATCGTGAAGCAGTGGCCCTAACCCATCTGAAAAATGTGCTTCAACCTTCACGAAAATCAATACAATGATCAGATGGGACAGAGACACCAATTCATATTACTAGAGGCTTACATTCATGCTTTTATTAAAAAAAGAAAAAGGAAAAAAGGCACACATTACTAAAAAAGTGTCATGCCCCCCAAATGGTAAAAATGTTTACCGAAGTTTTATAAAATATATCCAAATTCACCCAAACATCTATAACTTGCCATTAACGTTCCAATGCCCAGTGGGTTACTGCTCGACAACTCTAATAACGCTATTACTACCTGATGGTCCATTTACCATGACAAGCTCAATAAACCTACTGGAGCATTAAATCATTTACATTTCTTATTTGACTTGCCAACTTGTTTTTGGTCAAGGCCTGATTGGTTCTTTGGGACTATCTGAGCTGAGAAAAAGGAGGTGAAAAAAGGGTGAAGGGATAGACTGAGAGATAGACTGAGAAGTTTAGCTAGGGTGGGCTACACTTTACCATCGGACTGATCCGGGAATACTGCGTTATCATCGGCAAAGCAGCGTGTGCCTGAAATGTTACCGTAGTCAAAAATGGGCCCTTCCAGCAAAGTCACAATATCCAACCGATTGATCTTAGTCAGCACCGCCGTTAAAGCGTCCGCTAGAGAGGAGTGGAGAGAGAGACAGAGACTTTTATTTACAGGAACTTATTTCACATGCATTAGCCATAAAACCTTCATAATGTCACAGACTAGCAACTGAAATATGTAGTCGTGATATATGATGATGTCAGCTAGGACACATCGTCATATTTAATATCAACCTGATGTAAATTAGCTAACCGCTATGATCTTACATATTTACATAAATATTCATCAATATGCACTGTCACTATTTTAAATAAATCTCAACGAACTTATCCATTTCTTTCCATAGACAACAGTGCAGGCACACACACACACACACACACACACACACACACACACGCACACGCACATAAATACAAACACAAACACACACACACACTGCTTACTTGTGGCATTTTTACCGTCCCTATGCACCCATTTCTTTAGCAGCATGAAGCTCTGTGCTGTCAGGGAATTGGGGTTCTCCACTCTGATGTAGTTGATCTCATCCACAGAGAAATCCATCTCCCTGGCCAGCTCTGGAACGGCAGAAAGAAAGAAAAACGTTAAGGATGCAGTTATTTGTTGCACAGCAGTTAAAGCCTTGGCGTTAATGTTGCAAGGCGCAGGAGTCTATTTCTAATGAAAATGTCTGCACTGGCAAAAAGGCACTATATCATGTGTTAATTGCCATGTTCTGTGTTGTAATCAGTCAGTTGCAATGTTTTCTTTAAACTATGATTTTTAATCGATTTTTCTGACAGCAGAGGGTAGTAACAAAATGCCTCCACAGATGCAGAAACTCTTAAAAAACAGTTATCTGATATAGCACATGTCATGTGGTGCAAATAAATTGATGCAACACGGGACGTATTAACAGGTGTACAAATGCAGAAAAACCTAATTTGAGTTAAAAAATCGCTAGATAAATACATACAATTTATGATTATTATTATGAGAAAAACAGGAATTATAATTATCTTCAAAAGATATAGAGAATCTGTAGACCAGTAAAATCATCATGATTTGTGTCAATACCATGTTAATTGTATTCCTTAGTGCTCATTTGCTAAATGAACGTAACTCCAAAACACTGTGACGAAATACACAGTCTGAAGCTAATGGGGCAGTGAAATGCTGCTTGTACACACAAGCACACTCACTATAAATTTACAAACCCAGAGTACAGAATGTTCAGCAGTTCTACCGCTTCACTGCAGCTATGCAACAGGAACACACATTAAATATGGATTAGGTTCCTTTTTTTCTCCTACCGAGCACTCACTCACTCAATTCACTGCCCTGGACAGACAGGCAGGCATACAACTGCAGCTTTTCACACCCATAAACACTTCACACACACACACTCATACACACGATGACTGTGCATGCACACACGGTGACGCCCACACACACACACACACACACACACACACACACACACACACACACACACACACACACACACACAGACGGGCGTGGGCACTGCTGCAGTGCAGGTGGTCAGGCTCGGACTCAACTGCAGAAGCCACACCTTTATCACTGCTCTCAAGCACACAACATACATAAAATCATCCCACTGTTCCTCTTGCACTCACTGTAACATGAAGATACATGACATAGGAGAATATACACAAATCACTATGAAAGCTGTTAATCTAATACAATTAATGTTATATTCATTAGTACAGTATTTTTTTCACCCTCCTTACGCTAATGTCTTATCATTAGGTACATATGTTTAAAAGATAAATAAGTGAAGACCTAAAATGCAATCTAAAAGTTTTGAGATGGTTCCAACTTTCTGGCTGTATCATATGTGCAGTGATGATGCTATATGGAGCTATAAATACCACTGCAGTACTGCTCATGAATGATTATACACTGTGTCCACCAGATGGCAACAGACGCTGTGAAAACTTTGGTTTGCGAGCTGTGTGTTGTGCTCCATGAAAGCCACATACTGAATCCTGTTTGCTGCAATATGGGCATCATATCTAATGTTAATGTCAATCATTGAACATATTGAATATTATCATTAAGTGCTTTTAGACATTTACACCAACCACTCCAGATGGTTCTCTATGTCGCATCGTTAACATAATATGGAAGGTATATTGGTATTCGTGCATCGCTAAATACTGTGTGTGAGTGTGTGTGTGTGTGTGTGTGTGTGTGTGTGTGTGTGTGTTTGTTTGACAGAGTGTAAAACAGTCACATTTGCATAGACTCACCAGTCCAGCTGAGTCCGAGATGGTCGGCTACTATGGCCATGCGGAGGTCTGTTCTCTCACAGGGACTCTGAGGGCCTGTGCATGAAAGCAGGGTGGGGCAGGACACAAACAATTAGCATGTGGTAATACGACAACAGTCCCCAGATTAATTAAATGTGCCTCTCTGGAAGAGATACACCATATGGCTAATTTAAAATGGCCGCAGAGGACGAAAATAAACAGATTGGGATTGTGAACTGAAAGTTTTTCTGATTCAGATTGTAGATATTAATGTGGTCTGAGGATAACCCCTACTAAATAACTACTTTTATATTATTATATTTTTATGAATAAAGAAGGTTTTATCAATATTTTTGCCATAAACTGATAGTGTTGGTGACTGAACAAACAGTAAAACTAACTTTAGCTCACTTTCCTAGGTCTCACCTCAGATAAAAAAAAAAAAAAAAAAAAAATTCTAGCCAGACTATCCCCAGTGATTCAGCTTGGATGATGAATTGCTTGCTTGAAGACATTTTGGGAACAAATGCTTTCAAATGTCAGACTATTCCTTTAGGTGTTAGACTAGACAGCACATAGGGGTATAATCCTTATATCTTCTCTTAATCGTTAAACCTTGTGAAATGAGATACCCAATCTGAATGGGACTTAAATAGTATTGTACTTTAAAATTGTCAAAGTCTTTAAAAAGCTTTACTAGACTATCTTTTATACAAAGTTCTAATGGGAACAACTAAATAAACAGGAAATATGAAAAAAATATATAATTTGGTCGTTGCAGTGACTACTTCTGCACTAGCACTATCACAAAACATCAGTAAAACTGATTAAAAAAAACTAAATAAAATCGAGAGCATGAGGCTTTGTAAGGCCAGAAAAGTACACACATGTTCACGCTATAATGTTGGATGTTCAGTAGTATTAATATTAGTAGTCAAAGTTTAAAGAGTTAAAGAAATTGTATCACAGCACTAACAACAAACGATCTACCATCAGGCAACATTCCCTCACACTGATAAAAGCAATTCATGGCTTCAACTTGAAATCCAAAGTCATCAAGCTGCACTTCATTTTGCACCGTGTTGCGAATGACTGGCTACACTGAAACACTCCTCTGCAGCTGACGTTCATGTGATTGTCAAATTCAGCCGATGAATTGTTTTCGCAGTGTTTTCAGAGAGCAACAGTACCACCAAATGATATCTACAACAGGCAAGCAGACCAAAACAAAACACAAGGTCATAGATATTTCCCCCGAACAATATTTTTTTACATCTAGGTCTCTATCGTGTTGAGGGTGGAAGTGAGTGGTGTGGTGTGGTGTCATGTGGTGAGGTGCGGCGCTAACTTCTAAATCCTAAGTGTGAAGTGAAAGTGACAATGTGTGTGGTAGCCTTTAAGGCCCCATAGTAATAGAAAGGAATTCATAGTTCATACTCATTCTTGACTTAGCCCCTCAAGTGTGCATTAATTCCAAACCTAAACAGTGTTGGCTGATATTGAAATGTAAGTTCCTGTACCTTTTTTTCCTGGATCCAAAGACATCACTATAGTCTGCAGTAAAGCTCTCACTGGCAACTGATCCACTGTCATAGCACATTTAGAGACACTCCTTTCCCTAACAGATTGTAAAGGCCAAACAGCTAAATTAAATATCTTGCTTGATCCAAGGACACTTGTTTGAGCACTGCTGACTCTGTCATGGATTCTCCGTGTCTTAGCCTTTACCTCTTTGTCTAAACCAGACAACACACGACACAGATAACAAGAATGACAGGAAGAAGAAGAAGAAGAAGTGACGTCTACACTTACAAAGTCACATCACAAATCACCCACAACAGCTACATGCATCTCATAGAGAAAGATCAAGTATATCAAGTGTTTAGAAAGAGTTTACAAACTAGTCTGGTTCTCCGTGACAGGAGCCGTGATTGGTTGATCAACCTGACTCCCTTCCACCTTCTGCTCTTGTTCCTTCACTCCATGTGTCCGCCTACTCTTCCTCCTCCTCATCCTCTCACTGCTGGCCTGCTCAACCTGAGCTCTCACATCTCTAGCAGATGGTGTTGGTGTGTTGGTGGTGCTGGTGGAGGTGGAGGGAGAGGTGCGTGAAGCGTGACGGGAACTTCTAGAAGCTCTAGATGGTTCTGACAAGGAAGTGTTCCTGGTAGTGCTGAGGCTGCAGCTCTCTTCGTCCTCAGTGGGCAGTGTTTTCCCTTCTAACTTTGTTTCAGCCTCCTTGGGAATGGTTTTGTCCAAAGGTTTAGCTGCCTGGCTATTGACAGACCTTGTTTTACAGTTTTGTGAGGACACTGTAGTGTGTTTTCTCCCTGTGTCATTTGTGCTACTTTTACTTGGGGTTTTCACTAAACTGGATCTGCGTTCAGTACTGGAGCTGCCTTTAGTTAGTTGTTTATTCCCCTTTGTTGTATTAAGGCTTCTATCAATCACCCTAGATTTGGTCCTAACCTGATTCTTCTCTTGGGTACAAAACGAGGACTTTATGGCTGTTAAAACTGGAATTCTAGATTTAGGAAAGACATTTTCAAAAGGGTCTAATCTTTCCCCGAAATTCCGCATGGCATATTTCCTGATGGGCAATTTATCAATGTTTTTTTGTGCTTTGCATTTTACTATCTGGTGACTTTTACTGCATAGTTTGTGACTGGGCATCCTCACCGGTAACCTGGACTTGCATATCTTGCCTTTGACCTCTTTGGCTCCTGTGTTTGTTATTGCTACATTAGTAAAATCCCTGCCTTCCCTGCTGTTCTGCTCTAGCTCATTAAAGGACGCTTCTATTCTGCTAACCTCCTGCAGAGTGGGTTCTGAAGAGGACAATAAGTTTAACACAAAACTGCCAGGCTGGGTGACATCTGAATGGCTATAATGGGAGTCAAGGAAGTTGCTACTAGCATAGTTGCTCCATGTTTCAGGATTGCTAATCTGTTGTGAAGGTGTGGAAGAATAACATGTGCTTTGGTAAGAAGTGCTCTGATTTTCTGAGATCCAATCCAAGTAGTCCCCCTGTTTGGATGTACCTGAATCAATTCTGTTATTTGAATGATAATCTGTGATGCCTGACGGTCGATTATTTAAATCTGTTATGTGTGATGTACTAAAATTAGAATAATCTATACAGTTTGAGGTTACAGAATAAGAACTATCTACAGTTGTTCCTGAGGTTTTGTCCTTAGTACGATCAAAGGTGCTTTTAGAAGCATCGGAGATTTTATCAGATGTCTTAAATCCTGCTCTAAAAGTGGAGAATTTAGGCTCAGGGTTTGACATTGAGTCTCTGCATGTTGTGCAACTGCCAGTCGAATTAGATATTTCTAGCTGGACAGTAGTAGTTTGAATAGAGACTTGAGGGACTGTTAAAGTATCTGTGGGATTCTGAGTATAAAAAACATCCCTGTGTTGTGAGGAGGAATCTTCCTCTGAGTCCCTGACCCTGTACCTGCCCGCTGAGAAATAATGCTCACCAATCTGAAAAAACTGGAGCCTCTCCTCCACCATGTCCCTCTTGCTCATGTCAATCGCACCACTGCGTGTCATCTCAAACATCTTCCCTTCATGGAAGGGGAATGGGTTTGGCTCGCTCGTCGGCGTGCTATCGTCCGTTGGCGTTCGGGCCGGAGTAGAGTCTGGTGTTGTGGCCTGAGACTGGTCATCCACTGCCAGTCCAAAAGGCTTAGGCTCACCATTGCTTTCCTGTGTCCCTCCCATGTCAACAACTTCTTCTTCTCCACCTTTACTGGGCCAAGGGTCAAAGTCCAGCCCTTTAGTGGCAACAGTCTTAAAAGGAGAGTTAAACTCCTCTCCTAACTTATAACTAAAGTAAGTGTCTGAAAATCCCTCTTTATCTGAGGGTTTTTGTTCCTGACCTTTAACCCCATCCTTACTAACATCAACAGGAGTTTCCCCATTTGAGAGGGTATCTTTTTTCAAAGTGTCATTTTGAATTTCCTCTGGGGATTTCTCCTCTTCAATAACTTCCAGTTTGGTCGGGGGAAAAGAGCGATCAGTGTTCCTAAATGTGTCGTTTGCCCACACATCTCTTCGACTGTCAGGAAGACCATAGAGCCGCAAATCTGCTTGCTCGCACAGGCCATCATCCTCATCTTGAAGTTCATATCCGTCTAGGGAGTCTATCTCTGTTGCATCTGTGTCATGAGAAAATTCAGCCGTTGTGGCTATTGAACAGTCCGTTATTGACTGGTCATTTCCATTTTGTTCGTATTCGTAGTCCTCTGCTTTGCCATTAGATCCTTTAGAACCATTGGAACCGTTGGAGCCATTCGTCGCAACTTGAAGCTCTTTGCTGTTCCCATTTTTGTCCTGTTTCTTGGCTTTAGATGCCTTTTCCTTGTCCTTCTTTTCCTGTCCCTCCTCATGAACTTTGGAAGTGATTTTCCTGCAAGGAATTGGTTGGAACATTGACTCATCATCCGATCTGTCATCCTCTTCCCCATTTGATTGGCTGTCATCAGGAGGCACTGGGGTAGGAGGTTGAATACGTATAATTGGCTCGGTCATCAGATGCTTGTCGTGTTCTTCCTGCAAGTTCACCTCCATCATTTCTGTCTCAGTCTCTGAAGAGTTACAGGAACCTTTCCTTTCTGTGTCTGAAATTTCTGAAGCCGAGTCCAAAGGAGGAGGGGGAGGGAACTCAATATATGCAATACCTTTGTCTTTTGCGACCTCTTGCTCCTCCTGCCCTGTCACTTCTTCATACCCGTCATTGACTGTAGTTTCTTTCTGATTTCTATTACTTATTTCCTGCTGGTTATCATTCATTTTTGTTTCTTGCTTATTAGCATTAGCAAGATCTGCTTGGTTGGCATGAACACTAGTTTTTCTTTCTGGTAAGACCTCTTTAAAAGAGAAAACAGCTTTGTCATGGTCATCTTCCTCTGATCCTTCAGATACCTCAATGATGGGGCTGGGTTGTCCTGTTATGAATCCCATAAAGCCATCAGGGGTCCTGGCTGTGAGGTCATAGCTAACCTCCTCAGAGCTGGGGGTGTCTGGTGTAATGGGGCTTTTCCCTGAGCTATCCATGAAAGAGACCTGTTCTAGTGTGTCATCATCCGGACTTATGGGACTTAGTGCTGAGCTGGATGTTTGTTTGACTGAGTACAGCGCCCCTTTGGCCTCTCTCTCTGCCTGCCTTCCCACCTGGACACTGACATACACAGGTAATGTTTTGATGCCTTTGAAATTCTCTTTTGTTGTTGTAGCAACTGGAGGGGTTAAGACCTTCTCCAGTGTTTCTCGAGAGCTGGTTAGGTTGTTGGAGTTAGAGTCTTTTGGTGCGTTATCTAAAATTTCAAAAGTCAGTTTTGTATCTGTTTTTGCTGGGGTTCTCTCAGGACTCTTCAGTATTTTACTTTTACATAATGTAGGTATCTGTGAGGGTTTAGTTATTGTCTGTTTTTTTGTGGTGTCAATATCTAAAGTAGAGGGCAATCTCACAGGGATTTGGGATTCTGTCTTTTTTCTAAGGTTTTTGTTTAGTGGTTCTTCTGTACCTTTTCTAGACACCTCAGCTATTACTTCTTTGGAAGCAGTCTCACTTTGTCTCACATGTTGGTGCTTTTGAGCATCACTATCTTTCTCAACGAGTCTAGCAGGAGGTGTCCGACCTTTATTGCTTTCTTTATTTTCCTGAGTTATACCAGAATGGATAGCTTTCTCTTTAGAAGTTGCTTTGTTAGTTTCAGTTTCATTAACTTGTGTTTGCAATGAGACTTCAGGGATATCTTTGTTTACCAGTTTGTCTCCTGTATGTTTTGGGGCTTTAGGTGTTATCAGAGCAGGTTTACTGCTGTCTGTTGCAGCACACTTATTTTTCTCAACATCCCTATTCTGGCTTCCTTCTTGTGATGTTTCAGATACATTTGATGCTTTTCCTCCTGCAAAAAACTGATAAACAGGAAGTTTGCTCTCCTGTAATTTCTTAATTGAAGGTTTTGGTTGGACTGGGGGAGGAATTTTGATTGGACTGGACTGACTTTGTTTCTGAGCTTCAGATTCAAATTTCATTCTCACAGCACTGACTTTGGATGTTGATGTTACATGAGAGGGAGAGGAGGGTTCAGACTCACTTGTTTTAGTTTGCTGTTTGATTGTATCCTCACTGATATGAGACCGACTGCTTTTCTGGGGAGTGCCTGGTAAGCTAGTGCTTTTCTTTTCTGTGGTAGCTGTATTGCCAATTATCTTACTAACAGAAGGCTCCCTGAGTTTGCTTTTACTGAAAACCTCTTCTACTTTTTGAGGTTTCTGCTGCATTTTCTCAGGGCTATTGCAGGCTGAGCTAGGCCATGACCTTGGTTCTTTTGGCTCTCGTTTGACAGGCTTTTTCTCAGGGGACTGCAGCTCATCATTAAGCTTCTCTGTTTTGTCACGGAAGAACTGCGACACCTCACTGAGTTTTTCTTCAGCCTCCTTTACAGTTTGATCTACCCTATCCTCATATAGAAGCTTGTCCCTGCTCCTGTCATGTTTATCCTCTGTAAATCGCATCCAAACTGCATGTTTGGGGCTGCCCGGTTCTGTGGAGTAATGGAGCACTGTCACCTTATCAAACTGAGATGGATCATCCCTGTGCATGAATTTACCAGATTTAGGGGACCCATGTTTTGACGACTCAGAGACAAACTCTCTCTTGGGGCTTCCATGCTGCTGACTCTCAGTGCCACGGCTACCACTCCCCTCAGAAACTTTCTTGTCAGTCACCATTGCTGAATCCTCTGTGTCAGAATGAGACAGCGGTGACGTGTCAAGTTTCTCTGAGAGGAGCATTTTCTCAGCATACCTATATGACTCGCCTCTGACCTCTGATAGCTCATCATCACAGTACTCTATGGACTGCTGGCTCAACAGTTTTAGGGCTTTATACGAATCATCTCCTATCAGCTGGGCAGAACTTGGGCGGCTGTCTTCCTCCTGTGACACTGGGGTGTTAACGCGTGATGTATCTAGGAAGGAGGGCAGGGATTCTTCGGCAGTGAGCTCCTCTTCTTCCTGTTGGGCCTCATCATAATCAATAAGTTCCTTGATTCCATGGTCTCCTTTATAGACATAAAGCTCAGGGTGATTCTTATGTTCCCGGATAATAAACTCAGTCGGCTCTGCTGTGTTGTGGCCCTTTTCAATATGAACCTCGATTATCCTTTCCACTTTGGGCTTTGATTTAATGTCTCTGTCAAGAAATCTAGGGGTCAGCTCATCACCTTTGACGGAATCCTGGCTAGCTTTGTGTTCAAAAAGGCCTGCAAGTTCTTTAGATGGGTCCCTACCTGACTGGAAAGCTTTCATGATATCTCTAACTGACATACCTTCCTCCATCATCTCTGCTCCATCAGTCAGCTGGGGCTTGTGATAAACCATTCTAGTAGTAGTAGTAATCTGAGTATGAGTTTCCTCTTTAAGACACATACTTTTGTTCATCATTGATTCCTCTATGGAGCTCAATGAACCTGCATCTGGCTCTATAGAAGGAAGAGCAGATGCAGCTTCGTCCATTAACAAAGGCTCACAAAGATCATCATAGCTTCTAATGTGGACCACTTCTGTCCTGGTCTCAGTAACGCAAGGGGGGATGGGTATGTCTGTGAATAAAGGCTTAGGTCCTGTACTCTCTGCACTCTGTGGAGCAGAGGGCGTCTTTTCACTTCTGGTCTCAAACCCACTATCTGACAGGGGACTCTTATCCTGCTCATGAGACAGGTCCTCTGGCGATTCTAATATAGTGTCCGATCCCTGATATGATTCAGTAAGTTTGCTTAGGTCCTTCTCTGAGGGAGATCTGAGCATGCCTGAGACCGGTGGAGGCATTTTGAGCTTGTGCTCTTGTATTGACATAGATGGTTTGAGAACACGTTTCTGTTTCTCCTCCCCATCCCTTTTTGTCTCCTCCTCATACCTACTTTTTAACTCCGCCATTTTGGAGAGAGAGCTAGCGCCAATGTTATTTGTTAAGAAATCTACAACTTCGGCCAACTCTAAGTCTTTGCTTGACATTGACTTGTGTTTGAGCAGGAGTGTATTTTCATCAAAAGGACTGTAATGGTCTGAAATGGTATTTCTTTCTGCCTCATCAATCTCATCTTTGGAAAATTCCTCCCATTCATCATCTGTGTCTCTCCCTTGAGCTGCAATGGCCTTAGCTTCACTCCTGATGTCTTTCTGTAATAGCTTGCTGACTTTAACTAAATCTTCTTTGACTTTCTCCACTATAGTAAAAGCTTCCTCGTCCTCTAACTTGGTCTCTTTAGGAGTGCCAGTTAGGGATGTTTGCACAGTCTTAGCTGCTGTCTGTGTGTCTGTCTGTAGGATAGCTGTCATTCTGATCAGATCCTCTTTCATATCTGCTACATCTTTTAGTATCTCCTGGTTAGAAGTGGCAGTTGTGTGGATTATGGCCGGTGTGATAAATGGAGGGGACTTCAGTTGGGAGTTTATTTTTGATGTGGTAATACAGTTAGACAAAGAGGAAGGAGACAAGGATGTGGCACGAGGAGAATCAGGGAGTGCCATTTTGAGAGACCCTGGCCCTGGTTTGACAGGGGTCTCTGGAATGACGTTGAGTAACGAAAATACAGGCACAGTCACCGTATGCGATGAAGGTGTCAAGCTGGAGGATGCAGCTACAGATCTCAGAGAACCATAAGCAGAACTTGCTGTTGCAGTCCTACGTGATGAGGTCAATGATTTAAGAGTGCCATAACCCGACACAGAATTTGAGTCTATAGCTTCGTTTATGGCTGCACTGACACTGGAGGTTGCTGCCTGGGTTGTGGCCTGTATTCTTTCCTGAAGGCTGCTACTTCTCTCTGAGAGATGGCGAGAAGAAGGGGAGGATGGTGTTGAGGAGGAGGATGGATATTTAACAGGCGAAAGCGATCCGTTCATTGTTGATAGTTCTGAAGAAGCGATGGTTGTCTGCCCAGTAGAGGAGATAGATGAGTGGGATGACCTTCCTCCTCTGGATGAGAGCGTTGAATCCACAGCGGTTTTCAAAGAGGACATGTTGGAGATGTTTTTCACAGGGGAAAGGTTAAGTACGGCTGAATCTGCCGCAACTGTGGACCCACGGGCAATTTTAAAAGGCTGATTAGTATTGTATATGTTGTAAGAGGTCTTTGGCGATGCTGGAGCAGTAATACGAGCTGATGACCTCTCTGATACAGAACCGTTTGATATTGAGTGATGTGGGGAAGTCCTTGATGTGTATGCTGAAGCAAGGGTTTTGATAGATGCTGGATCTGTGGCAGGTTTAGATGGGACTCCAGAAGACACAAGGCTGGCAGAGCCCTGGACAGGGTACTGCCCTTGTTGGACAACTGTTTTAATGGGTGAAGGCATATTCCTGTAATTCCTGATGGGGGATGAGGACACCATGTTGCTAACTGATTTTACTGGGGATGAGTGGGTAGGTGCTGGTGGCGGAGCTCCCAGGGTGGATTTGATAGTTGCAGGGCATGCAGGGGACGGGGAGGAATGGGGCCAGGTTGTTTTCAATGGAGAAGCAGCTGGTGAGCCTGCCGGTGAATCGGTAGGGAGGAGGGAACCCCCCACTCCAACGGGCCTTGTTTGGCCAGGGATGGTAATAGGAGCAGTCGACCATGGTGGGTAAGGTCTGGTTGGAAAGACAGGTTTGTGAGGGTAACCAGCAGGCAGTGTTCTTGCTGTTGTGCTGCTTCGCTCGACTGTGGTTTCTTCAGAGGGATTTGTAAAAAAATAATGATAAAGAAGGAATGGTAAAAAAAAAATATCAAAATAATGTGGAAGAGTAAGAAGTAACAGAAAATAATGCCGGGGAAGGAAAAGGAAGGAAAGATGTAAAAGAAGAAAAGATCAGAGGAGGAAGAGTTTGTCAGTGACGCAGTCCTGGTATCAAGGAGGGAAAAACAGCAGGTTTATGAAGTGCTGAGATACGATATTTGAGTACTGATTGGCGATGGAGTTATGACAAGAAACAGTTGTGTTTCTGTGTGATTCAAGATTCGGAGATGACTGAACAACAGCAGCAACAACAACATAATGGATAAACTAAATAAAGCACAAACAGCAGCAAAGTAAAATTCCAAAGACAATGGCGTTGACTAACAATAGACAACATAAAAAATGTTAAGACAAATGCACTAGGATAAACACAAAAACAACTTAGTTCTATGGATTTAAGATGTTTCTAAAATCAGCGTATGGATTCTGGCTCTAATTTCAATCCGCTTTTTAAAGTGCCTTTTATCTGTTTGGTTCAGAAATTGCATGATGACAAATTCCCCAAAGAAAATGTTGACATATCATACAATGATAATAAGCCAAAGGCTGCAGAAGTTTCCATTTTCCTTACAAACAAACTATGACAAAAGGTGTTTTCCAAGACGTACGTTTTGGGCCATTTTGTCATGCAAGGTCCATCAGAATTGGTGACAAGCAGTGAAAAACTGAAAACAAACACCTGAGAGAAAGCCAAACTCAAAAGAGCTCCTAACTTGCATTTTTGTCCCACAAAAAGTTGCTACATCATCACAAAGAGCTTTAAACTCAGAGGGGACAAATTAAAAAAATTATAAAATTTAACTTTGACCCTCTTCCAAAATTCCTATGACATAATGCTGGTGAGTCAAAGAGAAATTTTAATGTTGTTGCTTTTGAACTTCGAAAACTCAGCAGTGGAAATCAACCAAACAATTCCAGAGGAAGAATAACTCACAATGTGGGCAAGCACAGCACACCAACTGAAAAACCACTCACTAAAACCATGCAAAAATAGGTACCATGTTGTAAACAAGCATGTGGACAGTGTATGTTATGTAGGATGATAAATATGCATTTATTACATTAGGTAAGTCACATCTATCTACATATTGTAGAGGCAGTTTACATGTAAATTAAAATGGTTAATAAACTAACTTATCCACGAAATAATTGGCATTATTGTATTCATTATAAAGGGTTTGTTAGTGAAAATGTCAAACTCACTCAGTGCAGGCTCGGCCAGATAGCTGTAGCGCTTACGTAAGGCTAGGGAAGCAAAGGTATGACGTCGTTCTGGCTTTTCAGTCTGCAACAATAGCAAACAACACATCAGTTCTAGGTTACCCTACATTGTGTAGCGCTGCCAAATGGGCAACATTTGGACCTTATCTGATATTAAAGTGAACCCAATTGTCTGCATTGGTTTATTTAACATAAAGACAAATACCATATTTAATAGTTGCATAATACATCTTCAAATTCTCCTTAGATAATTAAATCTTCTATGTTTGTACTGATAGCAATACTTAAAACAAGTGTTAATATGCCAAGCTAGTCAAATTAGCTTAAGTTATTCATGATACAACTACAAACTCTAAATTATAAGCGCTTGAAGGTGTTTAAGGGTAATGTTACTAAAGGGTAAGTCTTGACTTAAGTACATCTAAGCTCAAAATCCATTTGTATCACATACTGTAGGGCGGAAAGGGGGGGATAAGGATTGGTCATTAAACAAATAGTGTTTCATATTTACAATAGATCATGCAAAATTGGGCAGCTGAAAGTTGCTTTGAACAAGGAAAGCTCTTATTGCCCTTGTAAAAGCTGAAATAATAAAGCTATGATGAAAAGAGCGGGGCCACTAAGCATGGCCCACTTTAGATCTATAGCGCAGAGGAAAAAGCACATGGTGGGGAGGGTGTTGTTTACCTCATCCTCGGCATCTGACTCCATTTCCTGGTTCCAAAGATGCATGGCAGAAACAGGGGGAGTAACATAATGGAAAGCAGGGGGGAAAAGAAACATCAGGATGTGAAAAAAGAAGTGTATGACAGAAGCCCCAAACTCAAAAGAGAAGCCACTTAAAGGTGCAGTTAGTGATTCTGATGAATGTTTGTTGTCAAAATCACTTTTTCGTCAAAATCTGTGAATATCTCCTCATGATCCACTACTTGTCTGTGCTGTGTGTGCACTGAAAAAAAGAGTAAGTGCACAGCCTAGGCTTTGTAAAATGACATGTAAACAAACTGTACGTTTACAGAGCCCAGGCTGTGTATTAACACCAGATTCTTTTTTCAGCGCACACACAATACTGACAGGTAGCGGACCGCAAGGAAATATTCACTGAATTTGACAAAAAGTGATTTTGACAACAAGCGTCCCCAAGAATCCCTGACTCCACCTTTAAGCAAACTCAGCAAAAAAAAATGCACACACGCAATCACACACACACCAAAGAAAGGTATAAAGCGCCAACACTCAATAGCAGAAACAGCGAATGAACTGAAGCAACAAAAAGCCAGCCTGATAATTAAAAAAAAAAAAAAAAACCTCAGCCAAAAAGCATGTCATCCAAATCAAAAGAGAGATAGGAACAAAATGAAACAGCCAATGGCAAGACTCCACTGCAAAGATAACCAATAAATATGTATATTCAAATACATACAGAGAAGCTTTGAAACAGATAAAAGACACAGTGGCGGCAGTTTGGCCAAAGTCTCTCTCTGTCGATCAGCTATCAGTGTTATTATTGGGGGCCGAAAGTAACCCTAACCATGAGCATGGTTATGGAGGTGACAACATAAAATGGTGAATTCACACAGCTTTACCTTTTTCACTGCGGGGAGCGTGATGTTCAGGTTGCACACGGCCGTTTGCGGGAGGCCTTTCACGCTCTTACAGTCCTTGAGGAAGGTGAGACGGCCACAGTGCTCCTGGCTGGGATCTCTCACCTACAGAGGGAACATTGCTTCTTTATGGACCTTGTTCCTTTATGGAGGAGGTAGTCACTGCCCATGTGCTTCAAGGTATGTCAACACAGTACACTTAAATATCACTTTATCACATACATACTACATGTTTATTTTTCATGGTCATTTTTAAAAGTTTTCACATTTTTCACAAATTATCTATAGAATGAATTTTCTAATTAAACATTTCTTGAAAAAGCGTGTCTGTATCTTACATGATGTTGCCCATAGCTACTGTGTTTCTAATTAGTTGTGTTGTGATAAAGTAATAGTTTTCAACAGTAACAGAGGACCAAATAATGCAAGAGGATTGATTATGGAGGACACTTCAAGGGGTCAATCAATGACATAATTTTATTTAACAGTGGCAAAGGGAACTAGGTTATATCCTGTGTACTGGGATGTATTAAAAAGCTGGTGTGGGAAAGAGTAGGGCAGCAACAGTACAACAAAACTTTTCTGGCAACTGCTTCTCTCCAGCAAATACGTCTTGTACCCTTGTGTACTCGGTTATGACAACCTTGCTCTTATTTTAGTAACTTTCCATTCTTTATTTTTTTTAGCCACGTTGATTTATAGATTTCTCTTCCAACTCCACATTCCAGCCTGAAAAGGAGTTGATGATAAAGTGCTTTGTAGTACCTTGACACAGAAGGGCAAACGGTTCTCCTTGAAGGCGTAGAAGTTGAGAACTAACTGCTGACCGGCTTTAGTCAGAGGAGCCAGGTTTCCATAGCAATCCAGATAGATGGGTCTGCCCTCCAGAACCTGAGAGAACACAACACAGAGGTCAGGACAACGGTCACACGCAACAACAACAATGCAACACTGTTCCAACACTTATGTTACTAATTAACCACTTTAAAAAAAAAGTTTGGAAGTAGCAAGCCCTTTTAAAACTGTAATCTAAGCACAGGCACTTACAAACATTTAAAATGTTCTATTTATTTTCTCAGTGTTTTCTTTATATGTGTTCAGTCTTGATTGACTCCTCTCTTTGCACATTTTTGTTTTATGATCTAAGATTATCATATTGTTGCAATCATTTAGAGGCCCTTGGAAAACCCAAAACTGCAGAACACTTTAAAATACAAATGTAACATAAACCGAAATGTAATACTAGGTCTTTTGACAGGATTAGAATGGAGAACAACCATCCGATAGCTCTCTCTGTACCTCTATGTCTTTGCTCCGGGCCACCTCCTCAAAGTTCTCCTGCTGCTCCAGCGTCTTGTCCACCTTGTCGTCAGTCATGCAGAAGCACCTGAGCCGTGACTCCACCGGGTCGTTCATCTTGGCAAACACCACAAACTTGGCCATGTAGGGAACACAGATCAGCTCCCTGTACAGCTGCATGGCCAGGCCCACCGTCTCTGGGATCTGGTGGCAGTCCGCTAACCAGAACCTGCACAAAAAATGAAAGACATTTTTTTTTTGAATTCAGACATATCAAAATTAAACAAAACAAAACAAAAATTGCCACATTGTTTTCAAATGAGTGTATAACTAAGCATATTTTCCGTTAATAAGCATTCACAAGTATGAAAAGTAGTAGGAAGAAGTATAAGCTTTTTAATCCTACGTCTTCTCCACAGCTCAATAATTAATGTTTATTAATTCGCTTTCATTCCAGACCCTGTGTACTGTTGAACATTCCAATCTAACTGTGATAAAATTATGAACATATCAGACATATAAGGTACATGGATTTAGTTTTACACATTTGCTTCTTCCGAGTGGTAAAAACTAGTGTGTCTGACCTGGCGGAGACATTGGTGGTGAAGGAGACGCAGTCATTGACGAAGGTGAGAGGAGTGGTGCCTGTGATGTCCTCCCACTGTGCCGGGGACGTCCCACCTGGTAGACAGAAATACAGAAAATAATCAAATACCCTGGTCTGAACACTTTCGATGTGAATGTATGTGAAACTCTACTCTAGTTATAGGTTGAAAAATAAAAAAAAATTACGTGAGATTTGGCAATTTGTTTTTTTATAAAAGTTAAATCAAGATTAGTTCCATATTATGACAATTTCAAATGAAGAGGACATCTCAAGATTACATTTTAACCATGTCTTAACTGTTAAACATCCCCATGAAAGACATAATATCCCTACTTAAAAAAAAAATATTCAACTGAAATTGTTACTGACAAAATAGAATAGAAGTTATCTTCCATTAGCCACCCCCCCACCCCCACACACACACCTGTGATGCTACAGAGGAGGCGCAGACATGGCGTGCTGTCTCCCTTGTAGCCGTTGGTAAGCCCCTCCCCTGAGAGAGGCGGGATTGGGATCGTCATGGTGATTGGCTTGTGGAACTTCCTTCTTCTGGGCTCCACGGTAACGATGGGACTGAAGGTTGCTCGGTTACCAAGGATTTTCTTCACGCTGTCGTCAGGAACCGGCTGGGCCTGAGAGAGAAAAGAGGCAACAACCAATCGGTGAAGTGTGTGTTTCTAGTGTATGTTGTTGTCTATATGTTCTTATTTGTAAGTAGACCTTGTAGGGGAGGGGAGGGGGGGTAAGTATAGGAATGGTTGTTTGTACCAATGTATCTTGTTTCATATTTGCCATTGAAAACTTAAAAATTAAAAAAAAAAAATGTGTCTAGCTTTGTTTGCCTACATGCAATATACAGTATGTAAAGAGCACAGAACAGACCAACAGAAAAAATCATGAATGTTTGCTGAAATCTCACCTGAAGTCCAACTTTGATCTTCTTGGTTAGTGCCCCCTCAGGGAAGGAGGCTTGGACCAATGGCACGCTCCGGCTGTTCAGAGTCCCGCCCTCTGGTCCCATGTGATTGGTCTCCTGCCGGATTCGAGACACAACAGCAAAGTATTGTGGGAAATCCTTGGTGATGATGCGGCAGATTCTCTTCCTCTCCAGCTCCTCAGGACTGTCCAGTTCTACAGGGAAGAAAACACAGAAATTATATTTTCATATGAATCATTTACTTGTTCCAGACCTGCAGAAACAGCCTGGTCGTTATACTAGCACAAGACCTTATGATGTATTAGAGTGGATCTGGCTAAGATTGATAACAGAACACAGATTGTGCCAATTTAACCCCAGAGCTGTCTAACTTTTCAACTAACAGAAATATATATTCTCTATGTTCATGTATAACACGCTGTAAGAGGATCATTCTGAGAATTATGTTGAAATATCAAGGTTAAAATTCAACTTTTGAGAATCAAACAGTTTTAATACAGTTCGAGTTTTTGTGCATATACTACAAAATACCTAGTGTTGATGAACTGTGACATTTTACATCAGAATAGATTTTTAGTATCAAAAAAATTGTGTACTTTTTCAGCACATTAACACAGGTTGGTAATGAGTATCATGGCTTTGAAGGGATTGTCTCTAAATATTTGAACCTGCCAGGGATGCCACTAAACAAAGGAAGAATAAGTACCTTCATCCATCCCACTTAGGAGCTGGTTGAGGTCTTCTGTCTTGTAGTCATATACGTGTTCCTTCCAGGATTCTCCGTTCTCGCTGCGCAGGAGGATCAGCTCTCTCTCCTGGCCGCGCATGGAGCCAAAGTGAGGGATCTCCACTATCACAGGACTGTTGAAGGACATTTCATAGAAACATGGGTCAATTAAATCAGATTTTATACAACCAAAATGACCAAAAGAAAGGACACAAATAAACCAAAAAGATAAAATTCAATTTAAAACATGATCTAGCCTATATAGACTGGAGAATATATGCTTCTCTTAAGGCAATTCAATAGAACAATTAAGATGGAATTTGTACTATTTTTTAATTATACATAAAGTCACATGAAGTGAAACATGAATAAGGAACATAGAAGGACAAAGCATACTGGACACAGGTTTGAATGATATGCTGATGACACTGTAGTTTCTCTGTATGATAGCGTTTGGCCGTGCTGCAGTTTGATGGGACATTCAAAATGCACATGTCATAGCTCGGCTTGACTTTGACGAGACATATGAGATGGTATGAGGAGAAAGCTGCACAGCCCTTATTCAAAAACAAGGCATGAGGTAGCAACACAGGAGAAGGATGAACATACCCTGAGAACTACTCTCGTTTATTTTTTTCTCAGTCACTCAGAGTAGAACAGAAAAAACTCAGTGTGAAGGCAACAGATAAACTAGTGTATTTTTAAAGAACATTCCCTGGGGTTTGATTATTTAAATCAAAGGCAGACACTTCATTTCAGTTGTGTTTCATCAACACAGCTAAACTAATGTCACTCCTTACAGACAGTGGAGGTTGGACAGAAGTTCAGACAAACACATTGAGATTGAATAACTTTAATATTAACAAATGATATGATTGCCAGCCTTGAATAACCCAAATATCTCTGCTTTCACTGTTTTATGTAAACGTTTTGCGTTAAAAGTTTCACTCTGACACTGCAGCAGTGTACGGAAATAGGCATGGCTATTGGTTGAGCTGTAGGCCTGAAGTTTCATAGGAAAATAAATTGTTTCTATTTCATGGTATGAACACCTTTACACTTTGCAAAGAAATATTGCTGTCAACACTGCCCCGGTGTTAATGCAATCTGGATTGGTACAACTCCAAGCCAAACTATTCCTACCAAATGTATTGCATAAAAAACGAGGGATGACATAAAAACTGATCTTAAAAATGGTGGCGTAAAGTAAGAGCGGTCATGGGAAGCGGGATGATGCTCGGCTTGAGGAGGAAAAGGCTCATGCCCAACAAGCGCAGTCCAGTCCAAACAGCCAATCAAAAACTCTCTGTGACGTCAGAAGCCCAATAAAAGCTTCTGAAATAATAAAAAAATACAATGGTCTCTAAATGAAAGTGGCTGTAAAGGAACCATCATGGATTTAAAGCTCTTTTGTGTAGTTTTAGGAAGAATTTTTACGAATATATTAAATATCAAAACTTTATAATACGTATGTCTCTTTCTTGTAAGTCATTATGGACGAAAACAAATCCACTTTGCTGTGGTGGACCCATCTTCCAACTAACTATAAATGTAAGTAGCCTACATAATAACTAGTTGTTTTTCCTTTCAAAAAGATTCAGAAAGCCCTTACTATTTCATTGGTTTCTTCCCAAAACTACATGGAGGCCATATAATAGTAATGCTGTATCCTAACAAATCAAGAGAGATGGTTTAAAATAATCATATCCATCAGCATGATTCAGCCTCGCGGAGGGAGCTTGGGATGCTACGTTTGGTTCCTACCCAGCAAATCTAGTTCCACACGGTCCCAGCTGTAGCACTGGACTAACCAGGCTCTCGCCTTCATTAAGGGCTGGCAGCTTTCTGGGAAGATGTAGTTTACTGCGGCCACAAGATAATGAAACACATACACACCAGACCCACACAAACATATACACATAACACACACTCGGAAAGTCACTGAAAGCACACACCACCGACATCTAGTTTTAAATCAGTGATAATTGCATTTCTTCTTTCCAGTACCCATCAGTAATGGAAACTTCTCACACACATTATCCCAGTTAATGGTCGCTTTGAGCACACTGTGTATTGGTTATGTCTAATGGTGATGGAATGTGCTGCTAATGGAAGATAATGAGCTTATTGTTTGTCTGAAGGGAAGCCAAAAAAGCCTGTGTACATCATGTATACTTCCTCTTAAAAATATACCATTAAAATATGAAGTAAACACTTAAGCAATAGCTCACGACAGGCTGTGGAATGTGCTCATTATACCACAGTTAAGGGGCGTTGTTCGGCCCGACATAAAGTAGAAACATGAGCACGTTTTAACTTTGCCTTTCTCCCTTTCACAATCTTCTACACTTTTACACCATTTACATCCGCTAGTGATGTTGACTTGACCTTGGCCAACGGGGCAAACGCGCATACAACAACAATCACACTAAAACAGCAAATTAAACAGCAGGTTATTTGACCATTTGATACGTATTCACACACATTCAAACTTACAAATATAAACGCAAATGGCTGGGAATGGCGATGGCAAGAAGCGGAAGGAAGGAGATGTCAAGTAACCCAACAAAGGTGGAGAAAAATAAGCAATTAAAGGTCACCTATTATGCAAAATGCACTATTTCATGGTTGTTTCAACATGAATATGGGTCCCTATTGTGTCTAGTCTAGAGACTCCCAACAACCATCTCTTTTTTTCTCTATCTAAAAACCTGTGTTCAAAAACACCAGTCAGATTTCTCTCCCCTTATGACGTCATAAGGTGAGAGGCCACCACCCCCCCCCTCATTACCAACCTAACTTAGCACCACCTCCACCTGTGATATGCCACACCCTCAGATACACCTGAATCTAACTGCCAGTTGGATTCAAACTGCAAGTTATATTCAGGGCCAATCAGATCAGACTGGGCTTTATGGAAGGCAGGACTTAAATAGACAGGCTCTAAAATGGAGTGTTTCAGACCAAGGCTGAAAAGAGGAGATTAAGCAACCGCACTGTGAGAAATATAAAGGTTTTTTTGGTCACCACACCATGAATATCCAAATAACAAGTTTTGAACCTGAAAATGAGCATAATATGTGACCTTTAAGTAAACTGCAACATGATCGATGAGGTTTGAAAATAAATAAAATAGAAATAAAAGGAACCTTACCCGAGGAACTGAGCTCCTGCCGGCCCGACCTCGACCAGCCGACTGGCGAGGCCTTCTCCCTCCACCATGGGAGGGGGCGTGGCCAGTTTGTGTCTCTTAGCCAATCGGCAGGTGATTCTGGTCGGCGCCGTGCACTTCCTGGGCGGGATGATGATGCGCATACCGTTATGACGACTTCCGCGCATAGACCCGCCCCTCGCATCGACCATAAAGCTGACCAGGAACCTGTTAAGAGAGCGGAAAAAAGGTAGAATAAAGGAGGAGAGGAGAGAGTGAAAGAAGCAGAGAATGTAAAGACAAGGGAAGTAAGAAATAAGAAAGAAATATATGTGGGAGAAATAGAAATATCCAGAGAGATAGAGGGTGTAGAGAAGGAATGGAATAAGAGGTAAAAATACACAAATCAGTAAAACAACAGTATTGATGGAAAGAGAGAAGAGCTTTAGTTGTTGAGGTGAGGTCCTTTCTCATGCTGTGATCTTCAAAACACACGTGGAAATAAGTGTGAGGGAAAGAGAAGACTGATTAAGAGAGTAGGGTGAGCAAAGGAGTCTGGAGTTGTTCTGTGTTTGTAACGGCTGAGCTTTAAAATGTGTCAATATTTGGAAGAACACCAGCTTTGGTAAGAAGATGTCACAATTTTGCAAAAGTGATTCCAAGCAAATTAATAGTCTTATAAGAATAATCTTTCATACTTGAATAAGATGTATTGATTGTTGCTATAAACAACTTGTAGAGCAACAGATTATATTAAATGCTCAACTATTTTTGCGTTGATTAATACGCTGTGAAATTAGCCAAGAGGCAAACACAGGAGTCTCCAGTTTCATCCATTAAAAGGTTATGTTGTTTCAGTGTGTAACTCACTTTGAATTAAAGAAGGAAATCACATAATTCACACACACACACACACACACACACACACACACACACACACACACACACACACATCCACACCATGCAATTTGGTGAAAGAGATGTCGTGTTAGTTTGTATGTAGCTGTTGAAAATATGGTGTGAATATAAATGTAATTTTGCATAAATTAATCAATTTAAAAGTAAATTAAGTATCAAGTAAATGTCAAGATTGACGTACAGACTATAAAATACACAGACTAAAACATATTATTATCTGTAGTTGCAAATTACTGCAACTTTTTGGCTACTAAACTATTTGAACTGATCAGTCCGAACTTGCTGGTGAAAAATAAAAAAATACTCAGATCCAGCTGTATTTTAAGTCCATGTCATTCAAATCTTTGCAAAGTCACATTATTTCAGGTTATTGGGACACACACTCATTCACATCAGTTAGACACTCATGAAGATCTCCTCCAAACAAAAGAAATAAACATAGAGGGTGAGAAAAAATCCAAACCACTTCATGTCAAAATCTGTATAGCAACAACAGTTTCACACGTGAGCAGATCAAAACACAGATGTTATGAGAGCACACAGAGGGAGAGGGTGTGATTGTGATGTCACCGGAAATGAAAAAAAAAAGTAACTCAAACAAGGAAGTAGTGGTGGTGATAAAAGAGGATTTCGACCAATCACAGTCAATCACCTGCTGTCGTACTGCGGGAGCGGAGAGGAAAAACTGCAGGATGGAAGACAAGGCAACGCAGGAGTGACAAGTCAACAACAGAGATTTGTCATTGGAAAATGTAAACCACTGAGAAGATGTTTACCAGAGACGGCCTTTAAAGGAACAGTCTGACATTTTGGGAAAATTCGGGACCCCACTCTCATGTCAAAAAATGGCGTCCCATTAATTTCTATGGAAAGTTGCTCAAACTCTAAGCGACTATTAAAGTACAAACTTGTTTCATTGACAGGCAGTGCAGTGATCCCTTTCGTAGGCAGAACATAAACAGCCAAATGTCTGTTTCAAAAACTTTGACTGCAGACCCCCTCCTTCTTTTACAAATAAAACACTTTTAAACAGAAAGAGGCTAGCTGTTTCCACTGCTTCCAGGGTTTTAGCTAAACTAAACTAAACTAAACTAAGCTAAGCTAAGCTAAGGGGCTCCTGGCTGTAGCTTCATTTTCTCTTATTTACCAGACATACACGAGAGTGGTGTCAATCTTCTCAGCTTACTCTCTACCAGAAAGTGAATAAGAGTATTTCCCATGACAAACTTTTTGCTTTAAATTACAGCACCTTCATTTCCGTATGTTCTAATACACATTTGGAACAATGCACAGGGATGTTTAACGACACTGAGAGAGGCGGAAGAGAAACTGCTGCAGGGAGGACCTACGAACTGTTTCCTTGGAGGGGAAAGAACATGGGAAAGAGAGAATCGGCAAGAAGGACAGACAGAGGAAACATAACGGGTAGACAGACACACAGACAAACACACGTATGGTATCATTCTTATTCACACCTCTGATTTCTCTTTAGGTCTAAAAGCTGAAAACACATCAGCACATTTTCTGACTTTCCCTACATATATTCCCTTCATCCTTGTTCCTTACACCAATGTGCCACCAACTTTTAATGTGCAATTTCTCAGTGAAGTTTTTAACTGCTATATTTATCTATTTATAATTGTGTGGAATGTATGAACAAATGTGTGGAGAATGTGGTTTTAACTTGTGGCACCTTACAGGAGTAGCACTCTGGATTTTGGTTGTATGTTTTTTAATGATACAATGATATGATATTGTATTGTATTCTATCATTGTTAGATGATGGTTAACATTGTCCCTGATCTCGTTTCACCCTCTTCCCTCCTGTATTTATCCACTCGTCCCTTTCAAAGGTTCTTACCCGGAGTGTATTGGAGAGGAGACCAGGTTGACGTTATCCAGAGCGTCTGCAGTCCAGCTGTATCTCCTCAGGGAGTCGTTGTCAGAGTCCTTGGCCACCGCCAAGTGCTGCGGAAGAGACCACAAGGCCGGTTATAATGGGAAGAGTGTGTGAGTCAGTCCTTAAGTGCATAAGAGTGGTCTTGGGGAAAATAAAGAGACATGAATGTGTGTTTTGAATGAGTGTTAAATACAAATTTGTATCAGCACAATGAAAAAAAACAATATCTTTGTTTTGAAGCCATGCATTTAAATAACCAAGAAAAAAGGAAATAAATTAAGAAAATGCAGCTTGTGTTGATGGAGGCTCAACTCTTAACATCAGTGTCACGTACACTGTATCTCCAACAAGAAAACCTTGTAAAAGTATCTGTCAATATAACATTATAATTCCCTGATGGCCCATTTGGAAAATTTGCACGAGGTCATCCGAAATGAGGACACACAAGAACTGACACATAAATCTGCTCTCATTAAAGATGAGTGTGTGTCTCTTGAACTGCAGTTTCCGATCAAGGACAAGCAGTGAGCCATGACTTAACAACAGAACAAACCCAGTTACTTACTTTCTACCACTTGCAAAAATGTTGACATAAAAAAGTTAAGGATTTCTGAACATTGGAGACTGTCATTGGGAGAATGCAAATATAATGGACCTTTAACTTAAAAGTAACTGCTTTAAGGATAGAGATAGACATCAGCTGCATCTAAAATCCAAATTCAACATCCAGCATTGTAAACAGTGATTAGATGCAGTCACTATATGATAATATTGTCTTTGTGTCCCTTAGAGGATCACAAGGTCTAGCATTAAACATTATTGATGCTAGATTTCTATTCTGAAAAGGCTTTGCTATGTTAACAGAGCACTGACATAAGGAGAATGCTGACACTGTTAATGCAGCATTGTGAAATGAAATTTTACATTTATGGAAATGATGAACGCATGCATGCTCTGGTGATGGCATAACTGAACCAAACAAAAAATTAAACTAATAACAGTATGACGGCATGGTATTCAAGTCTGAAGGACATATTCCCACATGCACTAACATAATGACGTATAACATCTACCTTGTTGTGTTTCTCTACAATGAAAGACCTTTCCTTACAGAGCATCTGGAGCAGCGTGAGGAGGAGAACAAGCTGTTATGTAGCAGCTGGTACATTCACAAGTATAATCTGTGAATGTAAGGACTCTTCAAATTACCGCACATTGTACAGCAGCAGCAGCACTGGCTGTTATACAAAATGTTACGCATTCAAGAGGATATCCGGACTCCTAAATAAAGTTTCTTGTGTAGCTGATGAAGACACAGCAATACTTTGACCAAAATCTTTTTCTCAGTGCTTTCAAATTGAAATGTTCAAATATATTTATTTCTCTGAGGTGTTTGTGTTGAGCTAAACTGGTATTTCAATATTTTTACATGTAAGACTCTGTTTACTAGTCAAGGTAAGGACTACACCCACTCGATAACAGTTGTATAATGTTTGAGCATTTATCAAAAAATATGTTTATAGTCCCTATAAGGAGCCAAGATATGTTTGGTATCGGGAGCAAAACTCAGTTAACACACTGGCAATGACACTACGAATGTCCTAACGATATAGAGCCCTATCTTAATGCACAATCGATTTTTTCTGGTGGTTCTAATGGCGGGCAAACTTCCAGTTAAGCTATTTTTTTGGAGGGTAAATGCAAGTGCTGCATATTAACAAACTACTCCCACTACATAACCAAGAGGATTCAGCCAAACATTCACTCTAAATCATGAATTAATGAAACTGAAGGCCTATATCCAAAGATGATGAATAGTTGGGAACAAATCCATTTGCACTTGTCTTTCAAAAATAATCTTTGTTAAGTAATTAATTACAGGTGCATCTCCAAAAATGTGAATATCATGGAAAAGTTAATTTATTTCAGTAATTTAGTTTAAAAAGTGATTTTTTTTCATGAGCTGTAAGCCGTGATAAGCATAATGAATCTGTAATGTAATGAATCTAGAGTATATGAAGGTTTCACTTTTTGAATTAAATTACGCAAATAAAAAAATTACAAATTGTTCGAGTTACACCTGTTAATAAAACTCTGATTTAATATATACAGTATATATTTTAAGTCTACTGCTGGCACACTTACTGGTAGAGGTCTCATACTGTCTTTTGGCTCTTGGGACATATTCTCCAGTAAGTTTTCCCTGAATTCACACTTCACTCTAAGAGCAAAGTAAGTGTGACATCACAGTGATCCCTCGGCACTGATCTCTAATCTGATTCGTCCCTTTTAGTAAAATGTAACGGGATTGGTCGCAATTGTGACAACACCAACTCAGGTGTAAGAGGATTGGTGAATATAGACTTGGCTTCTTGGCACTGCACCAACGACACAGCTTTGCACATATACAGGGACAGAGCTGTGTGAGTTCATGACACAATTCCTGAATGAGAGAGAGAGAGAGAGAGAGAGATAGATAGATAGATAGATAGATAGATAGATAGATAGATAGATAGATAGATAGATAGATAGATAGATAGATAGATAGATAGATAGATAGAGACAGACAGACAGACAGACAGACAGACAGACAGACAGACAGATGGAAAGACAGACTGTGAGAGAGAGAGAGAGAGAGAGAGAGAGAAGCCAGCAAGAGAACACAGACAGATATAAGACAAGCAAAGCCTGTGCATCTTAATGTCCGTGTCAGTGTCTATAAAGGTACGTACCATCTCCTTATTGGGCGCCAGCATCTCCTCTATCATCATGCTGTCGCGCGTGAAGGAGCTCCGGTTCAGCGTGTTGGACCTATCAGAACTGAAGGAACGCAGGCTTGGTTGTGGTTGCCGTAGGAGAAGTCACGGATTACCAAGACAACAGTCACAATGGTGGAGAGGGGAAGGGAGGGGGGGGGGAGGAGGAGGGTTGGGTGGAAGGGGGGTGAATGAAAGTGAACAGAAAAAACAAACATAAACACATTAAATGCATGCAGCTTCCAGGAACCCTCACTGTATGTCACCAGTGACAACAACAATAACAACAACCAGGTAAGAAGGAGCACTCGGTGGGGGCGCCTTTAGCTCAGTTGGTAAGGCGTCCCCCTCCCGGGCCGGGCCCAGCAAGAGACCCGGGTTCAATTCCCACCCGCGGTCGTTCTCTGCATGTCACTCCCCTCTCTGCCCCATTTCACCTCTGTCTCTCTGCACTATCAAATAAAGCATAAAAATGCCCAAAAAATATCTTTAAAAAAAATTTAAAAAAAGAAGGAGCACTCGGTTCTCTGTGAAGGAATTCAAGTTCCCTGGTGTTTTCCAAGACAATATTCAGAGCTAGAAAGAAATGACTGCAGTGTAAAGGCTGCTAAAATAACATCTTCAGAAGCTAAGGTCTGTAGAAATTCAGATGCAAATGCAGATGTCAGTGCCAGCTGTTGGAGGGTGAATGTACAGTGCAAAAGAAATAAACGGAGGTTGGTTAAGACAGTCACTTTTTTGTCTATACCTACAGCTTTTTTAAATTTGTAGTGAAAAAATAAATAAAAAGCTAATAAGTATCATTTTCATATATGATTTTTTATTTGATAATAAGTACATAAAGAATAAATACTAATAATACAATAAAATACTTATTTTTAAGAAAACTCTCTAGGCTGCTCTAGGCTTCCACGAAGGCAAAGATACAATAAAAATGTGATTAATGTACATTTTTGTATGAAATGTACATACCTTTCTCAAGCCTCGCACTGCTTTCACAACATATACAGTGAGATTATTCTGCACTGTCCGTGATTTGTGGTAAACTATTTTGACCTTAAACTGATAAAGGCAACAACAGCTTATTGCCTTCAGATATATCAGTTCAGGTCCCTGGAAGCTCGGTGAACGAACACTCCACACAGAAAACCAAAATGATGCAAAAAAGCTCCACCTCAAAACCCCAGCCATTAATAAATGATGCTGTCACCACAGTCGAAAACACAAAATCAAAATCAAAACACGACAGGCTATTTCCTATATACAAGCAAGGGAACACAGCAGCTGAAAGTAAGAAATCGGACGTAAAGATCACACAAAGTGAACAACAGTTACACACAAACAGTGGCTGATATTAACATACAAAAACCATATCAAAATCATTACGTTAGTCGAACATACACGGTACATATGTATTACATTGGACCATGGTATTGACAGGGACTGGAGTCTGGGGGTGTCAGGGGAAGGGTGACATACAAGGGGCCAGGGTTGGGTGGGGTTGGGTAGAGGTTTCAGGGGATTAGGGAGGGAGACCTGGTCATGCCTAAAGTCTTACCTGACTTTGGGACTAACATAAAGAAACGGACATGAAGGAGAGAATAGAAGATCATGAACAAACAGAGGAGTGGACAGAGAGAAGCAGCCAAAAGCAGGTTGGTAGAATGGTGCAAGGTTTACTGCTAATTTATAACTAAATAACTTATAAACTTCGTATTTTAAGAGAAATATCAAAGCCTTTGCCTGGCTTCTATTAAAGCCCCTTTAGGCATATTTCTATGTTGGCATATTAGGGCCATTGAATGTAAAAAAAAAAATATCGCCTTGAAAATAAACCCGTAAAAAACATAAATGCAACTTCCTGAATTAATTGAACTGGAATGGATTCGAAAACCCATTCACACAGCAAACCGGCAGCAATTTGTTAGACTAATTCTAAGCTTGAGGGTGATCTCACTCACACTCTCTCTCTCTCACACACACACACACACACACACACACACACACACACACACACACACACACACACACACACACACACACAGACACCCATTCAAACAGTGGGTGTTGATGTAACCCAGGGCTCAGGGCCATTGAATCAAATCAAACATGTTTCTCATTTCCTGTGGCGCAGTGTCCATGTGTGTCAGCCCTCAGATATTCAATAGGTGCCCTCCCTCCTCGTCAGCGGGTCACACAAACGTCAATATTTTTTGTGTGAACAAAAAGTTCAACGGCCTCAGACAGTGAGCTGTGACCTCCCACTGGAGAGGAGGAACAATCTGTGTGTGTGTGTGTGTGTGTGTGTGTGTGTGTGTGGCTGATCAGGGGTTACAATAATCTAAAGCCTCACTGTCATCTTACTGGATAATATGATAATACATTTTTAAAAGATTTGTGCTTCACAACAAATGCAAAAAAAATATTTAAAAAAAGACCAGAGCATCAGACAATAAATGCATTAATCAGATGAAATACAGGACACCAGAAAAACTCATAAAAAAAAAAACATAAATATGGATATAGATAAAACTTGTTAAGTAAAAGCAAGATCTTCAGATCTTAAATCCAATGGGACAGCCTTCCAAAATGTAAGAGTGACTACTTCAAAAGCACATTCTGCCTTTGTTTTGATCCTGGCATATGGGACAACAAACAAACCCTCATCTTTTGATGACTTAAATCAAAATGCCACATCATTTTCCCCCCTTAAAAAACATAGTAATTTTCATAAACTGACAATTAACTGTGTGTGTGTGTGTGTGTGTGTGTGTGTGTGTGTGTGTGTGTGTGTGTGTGTGTGTGTGTGTGTGTGTGTGTGTGTGTGTGTGTGTGTGTGTGTGTGTGTGTCATACCTCTGTGAACGGGCCCCCACACTGAAGCCCATGTAGCCCTCCTGAGGCAGCGAGTCGTCCCCCAGCTCCCTCAGGTCCTGGGGGGCCAGGTATTTGTCTGTGTCCCCCGTCATCGCATCATCACCTAGAAAACACACACACAGGGGCGGAGAAAGGTTATGGGAAGAAAGCAAGAAATGTCATTTTTATGACTTTAAGGTCTTTTTCTCTCTTCTACAGTAGGTGTATGACTATGGACTGTTGAGGGAACTGTCGTGGAAATGGAAATATCAGTTTGTCTAGTGCCAATGAGAGGAGTTGGCAGTTAAATTGACACAATGTTAAAATTTTCAGTAAGATCACTTTTTTTTTCCCCATAACAGAACTAAGTGTGCTTTATCTGAGGTCCACAAGGTTCTAGTGCAATAAAGACAATGTGCAATACAAATATTAACACTCTATTTCACTTTATCCCTTTACACTGTACATTTCTATTCAATGCAGCAGAGTGCACTTTAACACACTAACTTATTGCATATGTTGTTGACGTTCAAATGTTCATTTTGTTTTTGCTTGTACTCTGTATGCAGAATGTTTTAATGAAGCAATTATGCCCTGTGCCCAAGCCAAATTTCCCCATGATGACGATAAACCCAACAACATTGCTGATGATAAGTGGGTACATCTAGGAATGTATTAACAAAATTTTGTCTACTTTTTCTGTGTACTTTGTTTTTGTCATGGTGCATGCAGACCAGAAGAGAAGAGCTCTTGTATACAGACAAAATCAATGCAGCCTCTCTGGCTGGAGGCCTTTTTCCAGTTCCAACAAACCAACACACAAAACACAAAACACAAAAACCTTGCTGTCACTGAAAGGCTATTTTGTCCTCAGCCCTCGCAAAAATGTTAACAATAACGCTGGCAAACAACAAACAGTGCTGCTGTCAGATGAGTTTAGTCAGCAGTAGCAGCAGTTTCACATCAAAATAAAGTTAAGTTGCTATAGTTTTGAGCTAATTTCAAAGAGGCACAGACACTTGTTTCTAGTTAAGGTCAAATAAAACACAGAATTCCATGCCACAGCAAACAAATCCTTCGAGCTATTAAAATAAGTTGTTAAAAAGTTGAAACATACGTTACAAGCCTAGCAGGACAAGAGTTAGCAGCATGCTATATTCCCTGGCTCAGAGGTGTACTGTAGGTCCTATGTAGCCTATCCTACACTGATGAACCGGTGACCGCAGCAGTTGAAAGAGAGATGGGAGGAGATTAGTGGAATTGAGAGGGGGAGCAAGTGCATGCAGGCGGAGAAACGAAAAGAGAAAGAAAAAGGAAGGCATTCCAGCAGCCCACAAAGCACCCCCCAGTCACACACACACACACACACACACACACACACACACACACACACACACACACACACACCCTCCTGTCCCCTGCTGCTACACTACAGCACCCCTCCCCCCAATAAACTTTCTCCCTCACACACACACACACACACACACACACACACACACTTTATAGACCCCATCTGGCGACATTCCAGCTCATTCACCGGAACCCCATATCACATTCAACCTGCAAAAAAGCTCCATGCCTATCCAGCCCAAACTCACCCCCAGCTTTGAAGCACTTCATTCAGTCCAGGCTGCAGGATTTACTAACGAAACTTTTTTTTCTTTCCAACTCGTAAACTCCCTTCAACTCCCTGTCGCGCTCTCCACTTGCACACACTGTCTATCTCTCTTTCACACAAACAGATCGGCTTTCTCCCGCCTACCCACCACCCTGCTCAAGGATTATCCACTGTGTGTGTGTGTGTGTGTGTGTGTGTGTGTGTGTGTGTGTGTGTGTGTGTGTGTGGGGGTGGGGGGAACAGACACCTCTAGAGCTCACTGCAGGACAGAAATAGTAAGTGGGTGTGTGTGTGGCTCATCTGACTAAGTTGTCTAACTATAACTAACAAACCAAACTTTACCTTAGGAAGTGTGTACAGTAAAATGTATATCCTTACTTTATTACTAACTCTGGTTTATTTATACAATGCCTTTTTCTTTTCAGCTTTTTACATGTATCAAATTATTTGTACAACAACTTACAAGTAGCAACGATTGCAGTAACTTTGCAAATTCCGGGAAAATATATCCCAGCTGGGGCTGACATAACAGTATTTGTCTGCATGTAGCTATCGGAAACTGATGTCTTTAAGTGTAAACTATTCTTGCAAAAACAAATAATAATATTCACAGCATCTAACAGCTGTTTCCAAGTGTTTTATAGGGGGGCAAGTCAGTTTAATGCACTGTGAAAGTTTGCACAATCGACAGATTAAAGTTGACAAAGTGTGAGAGAAATGCTGTGAAATACACATCTGTTGTCGACATCATATTCAGAGCTTTGGGAAAATTTGGATTCCAATTTCTCAAACTGTGACTGATATGGACCATGACTTCAAACCAACCAATTACAGCAGCAGTGATGCAGAATACAGTGGTCGCTGGTGACCGACACATACATGTAGATACTAAATTAGCATTTATAAATCTACATAGTTTATTTAATAAAGGTACAGGATAGATCTTGTTATTTTAGATTAACGTTGTCACAATATGATTTAGCAGGCTGCAATATCCAGCATATTGTTACATATAAGTACATTCAACTTATTTATATTTTTCCATCTTTAATTTTGCTCTTTTGAATTTATTTTTGAATATTTACTCCACTGATATATCATTGAACTTTATTTACATCATTGACTCACTGTAGAACAATATGCAGAACCAGAGATTGTCTTTCACATTCCACACATTTTTTTTTATCTTTTTCAAAACCTGGTGCCTACATTTCCCACAATGCAGTTTGACCCCAGACAGTGCAGTGAAAGATGTGGCTGTAGTATGCTTGAAGCGGCGAATATGGAATGAAGTAAATAGGCTCAAGCAGAGATGATAAGGGCTGCAGAGATCTGGTAAGACCCATTCTATGTAACTCAATATGTAACTCATTCTACAGAGCATTAGGGTAGACATTAAGGGGAAAAAAATAAGAGGGAGATTTTATTTTATTTAGCATTTTGAGAATGAAGTTCAAATATTGAAAATTGAGTCAGAAGGGCGATAATAAAGTTGACATTTCAAGATTTAAGTCCAATCAAACCACTACATTACAACGCAATATGCTTCCACAACATGTCTAAACCGTCTAAAGTGACTATAGTGAAATTATTCAGAATCAATTTACTCTCAAGTTCTCATAAGGAAAGCTAAGATTTTTCAGGTGTGAATGGAGACTATTACAACTTAGTTACAGTTCATTGATCAGTCGCTATTTGACAAATGAGTTTGTCCCTCTTCTTCACTATGGCACTGCTTCTATTTCTCTAAATAGAAAGTGTTATATTTAGGATCTGAAATGTCAAAAGGCATGAGGGAGCCAAGGATGAAAAACATGTCACAAATGTTGGATCTTTGCCTCTAATCACTGGAAACAGATGATTAACTAAATCAATTTTTGGAAGAATTTTTTTTAAAACTTGGCTTCCAATATAATCTAACATATGGTAACTGCGTTATTAAACTTGTTAATACAATAACTCATGATTCAGCCTTTATATCTACGCTGACAAAATATTAATTCACTTGACAAGCATGGAAAAACTTTGTGGAAATCCCACCGCAGATTAGCAAAAAGACCACACAGAGAGTGTGCCTTTTCCTTATTTAGATCCTGGACTATGTGTGTGTTATTGGAGATGTTAATCATTGCTGTTTCACTTCTGGTATGTGCAGTGTGTGTGTGTGTGTGTGTGTGTGTGTGTGTGTGTGTGTGCGCTTGCTTTCTGTGTGTGTGTTTGCGTGCGTGTGCATGTGTGTGTATCTGCATACCAACAGTTTCACTTCCTATATTTTTAGATCAGGAATGAAAGAGGGACACTCTAAAAAAAACTCTACAACCAAAACAACAACACACACACAGGGTGCTACGGTCAACCATGCAAATTAATACATACATATATAGATAGGTTTTAGTGCCATCACTTCAGCGTAGTTATTAGTAAGTTAGTCACAGCGACGTCACCGGTTATTGAACTTACAGGAATAGTTGATGCAGATATTTCCAACATCCATCTCTGTTTAGACAAAGCAGAAATTCACCTTCAGCCATTTTTTTTTTGCAACCTTTCGGAATGTTTTTAATATTTTTTCAAAATCATGCATGCAGGGATAGCATATAAAAAGGGCCGCATATGCATGAAATGCTGTTTTTCTTTTTTCTTTCATCTTTTTATTCGTCTCCCTATCCACTGCACGTGTGCAAAAGACACTCCAAATTAATTTACCTAATATTCAGGCAAAGATAATTTATGGGACAGATCATTCTATATAGAGATCAATATTGTATCATATCTTGAAGACCAAATTGAAAATCTCTAATATTTTTATGTCAAACCACCTTGAAATAATCACAAAGCCTAAGAGTTCCAATAGCCATACCTCCTACTGCTATGCTATTTAGAATGCCAGAAAAAAAATATTTAGGTTGTCCCAATACATGACGTCAAATAAATCCACCAAAAAAATACCCGGATGTCGTACTACATAATTGCATGGCTGTTCTACCCACAATCCTCTGCACAGTGGAAGTTACATCACGATAAGTCAGAGGTCAAGTTCAAGGCGTACTGTTATGATGGAATAGTATACCCCTGTATGCTGATGACATTTAGCAGCTATAACACTAACAAAGCTAGGAAAATGTGATGACCTAAATGCACGCCCCTACATTTCTTTACCATCAATGCATGCAGCCTGTTTAGCTGAATCACCGGAGGGCAGAGTATGGCAGACACTAGCTGACCCGCGCATAAATGAAATAACCTATTGATTGAAAAATCTCAATATATAAATTTTTTCTCTGCATCTAATCTTATTATCAGTGTGGAGTTCAAGCTCAGCCACTTCCAAGCAACACAAGAGACCATGAGAAAAGACATAGCTACACAAAGCAAATACACACACACACACACACCCCACACACACACTCCAGCAGCTGACACCGTCTTGTTTGCATTGGCCCCAAATGTGTGAAACGACAATGGAAGCGTCACTGACAAGCCTCAAGATAACAAAGGGTCGAGTGTGTGTGTGTGTGTGTGTGTGTGTGTGTGTGTCGTCTACTCAACACTGTGAAAAGGGATCTGGCTACACACTCCACAATGCCATATGCAGACAGTTGTCATGGCAACCAGAGGGAAAAAGACATATTCCGTGCATTTTGATACATGAAAATAAGAAACGTTTTACAATGACGCAGTGTGAGAGAGTTGAAGGGTGAGGCAGCAGCTGAAAGGACTGAAGTACATTACTGTATATCGCACATGTACAGTGCAGTACAGAGGAAAAATAAATCTTTACTAGAACTCAAATCCATCTTGTTAGGCTATTTAAGAAAAACTTAAAATTTTCCTGTATATTCTTATACCTTGTGATGATTGCTTATGCCAATGTATTGTCTGACGAGTGGAAAATTCTTTAAAATAAAGTGTTCAAGAAAATAAAAGTAGGCAACATATATATCTTGACAACAGGGGGACATTTTTAGAATAGAGGAATGGCATACAGAAAGAGATATGATATGAAAGAAGTGGGGGGAAATAAAGTGAGAATAGGATTTAAACAAAAAAATTAAATAAAGAAAGAAAGATGAAAAATGAAAAGTTAAAAGTACCTTCTTCCACATCAGATATATAGTCTTCTGTGATCATTTCGGGGACATTGGCTTTACAGACTGTGTGATTGGGATGGAGGAGATGAGTTAGAGGAAAAGAAAATGAAAAAAAAAGCCACACCAAAACAAATGGAAAAATCATATACATTACATATAACGAAATCATAGGCAAAGAAAGAATAGAAAACAACACAGTGACCACTGCACATTTTCAATGGCTGGATGGATATGTCACCATGGAAATAACATGCCAAATGATGAAATAAAATGATTGGAAAAGTTAATGCTTTGAAAAAAAATAAAAATAAAAAATGCTCTCTTGGAAAAACCTTTTTTTTTTTTGGTAAAAAATGTATAAATTGGAAACCAAGGGACCAAAAGATTTGGAAAACTTTCTCTGTCTCTCCAGGATTTCTTGACTTGAGTTCAGGCTGTGTGGGGAAAGCTCTGTTTTGATGTATTTATGGATTTAGAGTAAAGCAAACTCACACATCACTCATTTATAAAGTGAAGCCTTTTACCGTCATCATCAGACATGTCCAGCACCTCGTTCATGGTCTCTGGGACGTTCATCCTGTGTTTCTCTATCACCGTCTGTCACACAGAGAACATGTTTTTAATAAGGAGCTGATGTGAGAATAAACATGTGAAACAGACTCTTTTAGTCCAACTGGCAATGCTGTCCACCACCATAATAGTCTATTAATAAAGAAATATCTTAAATTAAAGCCTTTACTAATTATTAGTAGTAAAAGTAATATTTCCTCTATAGTAATTCAGTCAGTAAAACCTACAAGTTTAAATTCATTACTTTCAATCTACCACAACATGAAGTCTTGAGTATCGTTGACTCCAACTTAATTCCCATTAAAGGCCCCTCTTTAACATAATCCTATCATCCTGCTATTTGAGAACATATGGAAACCATACATTTCCGTTTACATACATATAGTTATTAAGTTTAAACACACACACACACACACACACAAACACCTGAGTAGTCAGCGTTTCCTCGGTGACCACTTTGAGTGTGTCCACTACAGAGATGTATCCAAGCCTCCTGGCAATGGACAGAGCGCTGTTCCCACTCTGGATAGAGGAAAAATAAATAAATTAAAGAAGGAAAACAAGTGAGTGATTGGTTTGTATCAGGAAATCAATAATACTGCTCTTCTGAGGATTATCTTTATGAGTATTCAGAGTGTATATATAAGTGTCATAGCTGTTTCACACCTTATTTACTTTATCGAGACTAGTATAATTGGCATTTTTGCTAGAATTCTGACATAAGGAACATATTACAAACTAAACATTTGCAAACATAGCTTCAGTCTTGGTTCACAGTATTTGGTTTGTATCAATAAATCAAAAAAGGTTAGATAGTATTTATTAAAATCAAAGCTATTTCACACCTTATTACCAAAGTTGAGACTAGTATAATTTTTATTTTTGGTAGGATTTAGATATAAAGAACACATGACAAGCTAAAGTTGTGCAAATTGCCTAGCTGTAGCGTCAGTCTTCTTGATGCACTTACGACAGTGAGTTCGTTGGGCGAGGCTCCATTGTGCAGCAGCAGGTTGATGATGTGTGTGTGTCCCTGCTGGGCGGCCTGGTGGAGAGGTGTGTATCCATTCTGCACAGGAGGGAAAACCACAGAAGAAGAGTTAGAAAACACAACAAAAAAAAAAATGCACTTATTTTGCATCCGATGATGGTGAAGACACAAAATGGCTACCTTGGTCTTAGAGTTGACCTTCGCCTGATTCTTCAGCAGGAAGTTGACCATCTTCACGTTGCCATAGTGACAGGCCACATGGAGAGGAGTGTATCCCAACTGAAAATAATTTGCAACATGTGATTAGAGAATAGACAATCTTCACTTTTATGTTGTTATCTCTTAAAAAAAATCTGAGCTCAAATATTCCATGTGTAACTTTTGTATTCGCGTGAGTGACAAGTGCCCTTAAAATAATCAAGCATGTGCTGGTGAGCTCTCATAAACTTCCACACGCACTCTAGCCACTACACCACCAGCGCCCCCTAAAACTGAATATATTTGCTTGATAAATGCCTCCAATGATAATCACTTAAGACTTTAGTTGTATATTACCTTGGTCTCGGGGTCCACAGTAGCTCCCTGGTTGACTAAGACCTCGGCAACGTTGACTTTATCCTCCTGAGCAGCCAGGTGGAGCGGGGTCAGACCAGACTGAAGACACACAGACAGAGAGACATGGTTTAATATAGAGGTATCTAGTGGTGAGATTCTAGAATGCAACGATCCCTTGGTAACCCTACAGAACCTACGGTGGCCTCCAAGGACAAGAAGCTAGTTACTAAAGATTGCGTCATCATACCACTGCCTCAAGTCTTTCCACAATATCAAGTGATGAGGTGAAGATGTATTTAGTTATTTATTCTGTAGTACTTCTTCTTTTGTTCCAACAGGTGCATTTCCTCAGAACACCAACTTTAAAAAGGCTGTTAAGTTTGTCAGCTTATACACTAGTTAAAACATACTTGTGAATATTATCCCTCTCCACACCACCCCACCCCCACCCCTTTTTCCCCCAACTCCCCGAACCCTCCTCCATTATCCAGACCGAATTTATTTTCCAATTCCTCCCCCAGGTGTCCAAACAAAAAACCAGTGGGCAGAAATACATACACACCCGACTGACTGATCCTCATAAGATCAGCTGAGACCCCATTGACCCTATCCTGACCACTCACACTTTACACCCTGCATGACGGCCACACTGACTGTCGACACACGACAACCCATCCCTTTACCCAATTCTCCTTCTTTTCAACAGACGGGGGTATTTCTCATTTTCACCTTTTTTCAGTCACACCTCATCTTGCCTTCGCTCACCCCCCCCCCCCCACTTCACAGGTCTTTTACACCCTCTCCCAGTGGGAGAGTGAGTCGAGCATTATATTCCATTTCTACCAAGTCTATTCTGAAAATTGCCAATACATTCTACACACCGTACCTTTAAAATAACAACTTTGAGGCTATAAGGTTGCCATCAAAGAAACGTAACACTTACTATAGGTGTTTTATACAATAAGTCTAAATAAACAAGGCCTAGATTCAGACTTTTTAAGCAATTAAAGACAAATAAACCCAAGTTCATAGATACAAACACCCCGTATACTGTATATCACTCTAATGTTATGAGCACAATGTCTGCCTCTCACATAGTCACACACACACCACCATTTTTTATTTTACATCCAGATCTGGTACCTTGTTGCCTGTGTTTATAGGAGCGTCTCGAGCCAGTAGCAGCGTCACTATATCCACGTTGCCCTCCTGTGAGGCCAGGTGTAGGGGTGTGATGCCCTGCCGTGTGACTGTGTTGGTGGAGGCTCCGTACTCCAGCAGTGTGGTCGTGATCTCCATCTGGTTCTTCTTGGCCGCGATGTGGAGCGGAGTGTATCCGTTCTGGGGCAGAGGCAAACGGGGAAGAATGTTTGCTTTGTTCAAGGGATAGTTAATTTATTCTTACAGTGTCGTCTACTAACATACAGTCAAGACAATATCCAGAATGTAAGGATATCTTGATTAGTTTAGATTTAAACCGATACTAAGTTTAATCAGATTTTGAGTTTTACAGTTTCTGATCAGCACCGTAAAGCTATAGTGTGTAACTTGTGTTGCCCCCACGAGGAATTCGGAGTAATTACAACAACATATTCGACGCATCTACGTGGTAAGCCTTCGGTGATCGTGGCTGGATTTTATACTTTCTGCTGTAAGTCCAGGTTCTTACTTAGCAGTAGAATCAACAACTAAAACATTTCCTAGGCGTTTATTTAGCTCCTGCGCCAGTGTCGGGGGAGGTGGGGGGCAACACCAGTTTGTAAACGCTGCCATACTGAGAAATACAGAGAGAATTTTGTCCACTTTGTGTCAACTCGATTTGGCGATGCCTTGAATGTAACCGAGATTAATTTATATGAAAAAGTTACGCACTATAGCTTTAATATATTTTCTTTAAAAAAAATGCAATGTCTATGTTCATAACCTTAAAACACTTACTCATTCAATACTCTTTTATGGACAAAAAGTTATTGATGCCAAGCTAATTTCAATTTCTGGATAGATGGCATTATATAGAGGAAAAGGGGGCCTCCAACCAGCCAATCACAAGGCTTCGCTCGGCAACTTCACTATGTGGGTGAGTGAAACTAGGTCAGCCTGCGAGCCAAAGCCAGGGAGAGGCTCTGCTGCATTAATGCATTGAAGGAACATTCAATATATTAACCACTGTTAACTCTTTAACTCTTACCTTCGCTGCAGCGTGCGGGGAGGCTCCCTGGTTGAGCAAAAGCAGCGCCACCTTCTGGTTATCATAGTGCGCTGCCACATGCAGTGGAGTTAGTCCACTCTGAACACACACACACACACACACACACACACACACACACACACACACACACACATACAAACGGACATATATTTATTGAGTGATAGAGAGAATACTGCTACGGAATAAGCATGTAGACAGCTAACGTGATAGTGTGCACGTGTGTGAGTTGCATATTTTAATTTACTTTGCACTGTTCTTTATGTGGGAGCTTAGCTTACACACACACACACACCCACACGTACCCACACGTACCCACACACACACACACACACACACACACACACACACACACACACACACACACACACACACACACACACACACACACACTCACTCTCTCTCTCTTTGTCTCTCTCACACACCAGTGCCAGTGCTCTAACATGCATTACCTTCCCACTAGCGTCTGGCGGAGCGTTTTTCTGCAGCAGCAAGTTGGCGACCTCGATCTTCCCATATTTTGCAGCCACATGCAAAGGAGTGAAGCCCTTCTGGAGACACACGTAGGAACAGAAAAAATATATCAAAACTAATTCACCCCCAAATCGAATCTTCTTGTGACATATGGTTGTTAAAAAACTCCAGTTGAAGGTGGAATCAACGAATCTGGAACATTTTTAAATCAAAGTCAGTGAATATCTCTTCACAATTGGCTACCTGTCCGTACTGTTTGTGTGCTGAAAAAAAATCCTAGGCTCTGTAAAAGGGCATGTTGCTAGCTGCGGAGTGTACACAGCCTAGTCATAGGATTTTTTCCCAGCTCACAAACAGTGCATACAGTAAATGGATAGAGAGGAGATATTCACTGATTTTGATGAAAAGTGATATGCATTCTCCAGAATCACTGACTCCACCTTTAAGATGTACAGTTCTCTTACAGCCTATTTTCTATACATGGCTGCTCTACGGGACCATATGTGTTTAATCACTAATAGTGGAGTGATTTGAAGGGTTACGTCATGACATAACATGAGAAACTGATTATTTGGTGCTCAAAAGTGATGAAATAAGGGGCTCAGGGGGGGCGGAGATAGGATGTGTGTTACATCAGATTCTTCAGTGATGAGGCAACACTGATCCGTGACTGTGGTTTAAACCCAACACTGTCTTGACTGAGCCAGATCTGTGTGTGTGTGTGTGTGTGTGTGTGTGTGTGTGTGTGTGTGTGTGTGTGTGTGTGTGTGTGTGTGTGTGTGTGTGCGCGCGCGCATGTGGGTCTGTGGGTCCGTGTGTGTATGTATGCAAACAAAGACATTAGGACTTGACCGAATCCGGACAACCTTCCTGAATTTCAACAATATGTCTATGCAGCTAGTGGAGGAATTAATGATAATGATATACAATCGTGCACATTTCAGAAGCTGAAACACAATAGATTAGATTATTGCAAACTTGGTGATATTTTACCCTGCTGCAATGTCAATATTGTAGTACCACATTTGTGTTCTCATTTTCCCTTTAATGTTAATTTAAATAATCCACGAATAAAATGTAAAAGATGATCTGAAATATGCCCAAGGCAATAAGCTGCATTAATATGTTATGTGCTATGTCACGTGACATCACAAATTATATTGCATCTTTAAGTTTTGATATCTGCTACTGTTAAAACTCAAAATAGAAATTATTAAAACCAAAATGTTTTTCAGTCTCCACAGATGGGTCGGAAAATTGCCAGTCACTGTATCAAAGTATGACAAACTCACACACATTTTCATCTTGCATTTTTAGCCATGCTAACGGCGTAGCTCTATCCCCTTTCATGCATGACTTATGACAACCTCAGTCAGGATTTCTGTCCCCGCTCTAGGCACTTTACCTTCCTTTTTATTTAAAGCCACATTTTGTTCAGGACATTTCAACTAAAGTAATATATGTATTAACAAACCATTGTATTGAATGTTAGATTCTGTCAAAACTATGAAACACAAGTTACAAATATCATAATAATAATAACGTCAAATTGACTGTGATGGATAATGTGCAACTATACCGTACATACGCCCACCCTTTACCCATACATTTACACAAACTGCACACAATGAATTCAAGGCTTCCACATGATGAATCCTAATGCTTTGGGGATCTTATGACTATTTATTTCTAGCTTCAAAACAATGGTTTCATTCATGCTGTTAATTATCTCCACATCTACTAAACGGGTTGGCACAAAATGTCAGAAAGACATTTAGTGTTCCTTGTTGATACATTCTAATGAGTTTAGTGATTGTTCTGAAATCCACTGCGCACATTCAAACCCTCTATGGATGAACAACAAGTACTCTGTTGATCCACTTACTTTTCATGTAGATGACTTAACATTTAAATAATATCTTGAATACTTTTGAACCACATACAAATGACAATCCCATCAACTTCTCACACAGTGACGCTAACATGGATGTAGTACTCAACTGTTTATGAAAATAACACGTGCAAGAATGTAATCTGTGAGTCTTTGTACGATTTGTATGTAATTTAAATACATCCTGGCTGGTGAAAACAAAGACACACACACACACACACACACACACACACACACACACACACACACACACACACACACACACACACACACACACAGTGTCTTATCCGTTGCCATCAAATGCTCTGTTGCATTTTAAAATGATGTTAAGAAATGAGTAATGTCTTCAGACTGTAGACAAGTTAATCTGATCCAGCTCACCAGCACAGTCACTGTAACTCACGTCATGCTCCCAACTCAACAGTCAAGCAGTAAGATATGAAGAAAGCTAAGTCTGTCTGATGTACTGTAGCAGATCTGTAGTTTAAGAATATCTCAAAAAACCTCTGTCAAGTTATGTTAAGTTGCTTTATTAGTCAATGGCTACATTGAAATGTGTCTTAGCATACTCCAGAGGGGGTCCTCGCACAGGGTCAGACATAGTACAGCGGCCCTGGAGCAATTTCATGGGGTTAAGTGTCTTGCTCAAGGATACAATGGTAGAGATGGTGGGCACCGTAGACGTAAAACCAGCCACCAGTAGTTTTACAAATACCACCCACCATGAACTTTATGGTTACTGGTCGGCCCCTCTTTCCTCTAGGTCATCCTACCACCTCTGTGTGTGTGTCATATTTTGCCTTAGTGATAATGCCTAGACTGGCTCCTTTTATACAGTAATTTATATGTACATATTGCTTTCTGAATTTGTTGTAATATCTGTAATGCTATGGCAATACTGTTTACAATTGTCAAGCCAATAAAGCTTTTTTGAATTGAATGTCCCAGAACCACCTGTGTGTGTGTGTGTGTGTGTGTGTGTGTGTGTGTGTGTGTGTGTGTGTGTGTGTGTGTGTGTGTGTGTGTGTGTGTGTGTGTGTGTGTGTGTGTGTGTGAGTCTGAGTGCACGCATGTGTGTGTGTGTGTGTAATATTATTTTATTGTACCTTGGTGATGATTCCCAGACTGGCCCCCTGGTCTAGCAGTGCAGCAGCGATATCCTTGTGTCCCTCCCTGGCTGCCAGGTGTAGAGGTGTGTACCCAGAGCTGGTGGTGGCATCGGGACACGCTCCATTACCCAGCAACTGGTGCACTATGTCCTGCTTACCCAGACGACTGGAGATGTGCAGAGGAGTCTGGTCGTCCTGGAGACAACAACCAAAACAAATGGGTTGGTTTTGGTTGATTTTTACTAAGATTTCTAAAATAATTTTCAACACGAAACAAACAAAAACAAACAGGACAATACAGCCAGGCACTGTGACAATAATCCACTTCTTCCATTATCTGGAAAGAACTAGATATTTTTTGCACAAACAAGAGCTAATAAATTATTCTAAGTTCATGTGTTCATTTTCTGAAATTGCTCCAATTTATGTAGATTTTGAATAGAAGTTATATCTGAGAAGCCATCCGTTTACACACAACTTGAAATGAAAGATTAACTTTTAGAAAGAGAATTTGAATAAATAAAGATGTAATACATTCTGAATACATTTATTTAGATGTTGTTGTATTAAGATCCATCAAGGAATTGAAACAAATATTACACATAAAAGTATATGTCTTAATGTTCATAATGGATTTCAACTGCCCAAGGAATGTTTTTTGTTTTTCTCTGACAACAAGATCATAAAGACAAACCCTCAATTTGGAAAGAGGAGGGATTGTTCTGCACTGTAATCACTCAGTAATTACAGTGGACGCACGTGTCCAGAACAAAATACACTGACTGACACACACACACACACACACACACACACACACACACACACACACACACACACACACACACACACACCATTAGTGAGTCTCCAACCAACAGACACAAACACACACACACTAACACATATCATTAGTGAGCCTACAACCAACAGACACACACACACACAGATATTGAGAATGGGTTCAATGTGTTTTCGATTGAAAAGGCAGATTTTCTCCCCTGTTGGTCTGTACCTTGGCTGTGGCATCGACTCGTGCTCCGTTCTGGATCAGATATCGGACCACGTTGGACTGTCCTGCCCGCGCTGCCATGTGAAGCGCTGTCTCCCCCCTCTGGAGCACACACACACACACACACACACACACACACACACACACAAACCACCACACAAACAAACCCCCCCACACACACAGAAACACGCACAGACACACACACAAGAGAGAGGGATTGTAAGTTAGTTCCCAAAAGTTATGATTCCACTCTGTCCTACTTCCTCATGAAAACACACTCACAAAGAGAAAACAAGGCAGGACGAGAGAGAGAGACAGAGAGAGAGAGGGAGAGAGAGAGAGAGACACACACACACAGAGACCCCTCCGCTCTACACACCCAACTCACCATAATGACGTCCCATAATGCGCCGTTTCTACGGTAACCTGGCCACAGACACCGCGTGGGCGACCAAATACTTGGGGTTGAGAGTGCTGTACTCTTTTCCCCTCTTTCTTCTCCTCCTCTCTACCTCTGTTTGCTCATTACTTAGAGTAGCTCAACTTTTTTCCCCTCTCTGTCCCTCTATCTCTCTCTCCCCCTCACTCTCTCCCTCTTTCTTTATTCTTCTTTCTGCTTTATTAGGTTTTAAGAGTTAAAGGCGGAGTCAGTGATTCTGGAGACAACTGTTGTCAGTTTATGTAAAAACAATGGTCAAAATCAGTGAGTACGCTATGTAAACAAAGGGGGCCACTGTTAGCATAACAGTTTACAGACCCCGCGCATTAACAATGGCCATTTTCTTTTGCAGCGTGCACACAGTACGGACAGGTAGCGGATCGTGAGGAGATAACACTGATTTATTTTGACAAAAAGTGATTTTCACAACAATCAGAATCACTGACTCTACCTTTAACAGGGTCAGTAGTAAAGAGTTTGCAGCTTGTATAGAAGAGCGGGGATCCTTTCCTCACATACACATGGCATTAATAGACTTTTCTCTCCTCCTTCATGAACTAAACATCTTTATTTAATTGCATGTATGATAATGTACGGCCATTTTCCCATTGTGTCAATCATCCGGTGGGTTATGTCGGAGGGAGCCTGAACTCACCACATTGCTTGTGTTTGGTGAAGCTCCGTGGTGGATCAGCTGGTGCACGATGTTCTCATGTCCCATAAACGCTGCGACGTGGATCGGGGTCAGACCGGACTGTAGAGAGAGAGAGAGAGAGAGAGAGAGAGAGAGAGAGAGAGAGAGAGAGAGAGAGAGAGAGAGAGAAATTAATGGAAATTACTGGGTAGAAAGAGGGATAAGTCGACTGCTTTGTTTGTGTTTCAAGAGACTTGTGTACAAGAGAAAGTCCTGCATTCAAGTACAGAACTATTAGAAGTACCAGTATGATCAATAAAACTGTGCATCAAATACAAAAAGTATAATCACTTATTGAGCATTATTAACCTCCTTTCTAAACATAACATGATAATCATATTATTACTAGTAGAATTAGTAGTTGCCAATATTTTGTTATTAAGTCCTAAAAGTCCAGTCAGATTATTATACAGTATATAGTACGTACAGTATATAAGTAGTACGCATAAGTGTCAGTTAGTACATATAAGAACATATGACTTAAGGACACAATAAACAAAGTTACTTTGTGAGATGAAGATTGTTGCAGCTTTTCTCATATTGTAAATGTTATTCCTTAAAGAAACTGATATTTTAGATACATGTAGTGGAGTTAAAGTACAAGTACAAAGTAGCAGACAATTTATTTTTAAAATCAAGTATGTAAAAACTAACTTAATCTTAAAACTCTACTTAAGAGTGCTCCGTGGTGTAGTGGATAGAGCGTGTACCATATTGGCTCCGGCCTTCGTTGCAATGGTCGCGGGTTCAAATCCGACCCGTGGACCTTTACTGCAGGTCATCCCCCCCCCTCTCTCTCTGTCTCCCCATTTCAACTCTGTACTATCAAATAAAGCTTGAAAATGCCAAAAAATATCTTAAAAAAAAAAAAAAATCTACTTAAGTGCAGTTAATGAGTTAATTTTCCTGGGTTACTTTCCATCACTGTGTGGAAAACACACTGTCTCCCAGTGATCCTCCCACAAGTTCAGGGAGGACATAAACAAGACACTTCAACTCCAGCCTCTTTGTCTGCTGTAAAAACTGATTGTATAAAAAAAAAACTGCTGATGTCACAAACTCAGACAGACAGACAGACAGACAGACAGACAGACAGACAGACAGACACACACACACACACACACACACACACACACACACACACCTACCTCAGTAACAGCCTGTATGGACGCTCCATGCTTCAGAAGTAGCTCCATCACTTTCACTCTGTTCTTCTTGCAGGCGATGTGCAGGGGAGTGAAACCATTCTACAACACAAAACATAAGAAACCCCCCAAAAAATACAATTATTTCCAAGTGTAGAATAAATAGTTCCAAAAGCTCTTAGTGTGTTGCTATGCAGATCTATGTAGAACTCACAGTAAAAAAAAAAGTCAAAATCTGGAACACTGAATGGAAAATACAGTACAGTACAAAAGAGGGGAAAAACGTATTCTCTCTTCCAACATTTGTCTCTTAACCCCTGTGTGCATGCAAACCAGACAAGCATGTGTGGAAACAATCCACTCCACTCTAAGCTGTATAAAGAAAAAAAAGAATAGATTAAAAAAAAGGTATGTAGCACTGAAATAGATACTTTTCTTTACAACTTTCTCTTCGCTGGCCAACTTGTACACACTCCACTACCTCCCTCCCTCCCTCCCTCCCTCCCTCCCTCCCTTTACTGGCCTGACTTTGAGGTCTCTGGCTACAATCTTATGACTTCATTTTCCTCTCCTTTTTTCCCCTTTCTCATTCTCTCCGCGGCTATAAAGTCCCAGCGCTCTAACCACACCCAGACCTTCTCCCCTTACACAACGGAGAAGGTCTGTCCCGCTCCAAGACAAGGGCCAAGATTATGGAGTCTCTTGTGCAGTTTCCTTTGTCTGTTCCCGTCATTAGCAACCTTCCATGTTCTGTGTGTGTGTGTGTGTGTGTGTGTGTGTGTGTGTGTGTGTGTGTGGGTGTGTGTGTGTGTGTGTGTGTGTGTGTGTGTGTGTGTGTGTGTATTTATGCGTGTTTGTTGGAGACACAGTAAACATACGTGTGTCCCTGTGTGTGTGTGTGTGTGTGTGTGTGTGTGTAGTTTTTCTCCATTAAATCCTCTTGTTTCTTCCCCTTTTGTTGGAAACTAACTAAAAGTAGAGAAGGCAAGAAGGAAGCAATTTGAGTTTTTTGTTGCTTGGAAAATGAAATCATCCAAATCTGATTGCAACACGTAACCGTTTCACCGCCTTAACTTCTGTAATAACTCAAGAGAATCTAAAGACAGTTTTCAATTACTTTTTTTTTCGTGAGACACTTTCCGACTTTTTTATGGTTTAAGATACAACGGCAATCTTACGAGGTTGGATTTTTCCGTAACTCATTAAACATTGGCTGAATATAAACTGAATTGCACCCAATTAATTGAAAAGGCTACACATGATTACACAGAGATTGAATGCACTTGAAGGCTTCATTTGTAACATTATGTGTACTCATACTAAATACCAACAGAACAAGATTGATTTAGATTGATGTTAAATGTGTTATATGATTCTAATGTGCATCCAAGGTCATATCAATCAAACTGTTACGGATTTATTAATTTTAAGACTGACGTTAATCTATTTTTACAAATAAACTCTCCGCTTCTTAGTCTGTCTTGTAAAAATTGCTGCAACAAATTTGTCATTTAATTGTAAAATCCGAAATGAATTCTGCTTAATAAACCGTGAAAAAGGTGGATGGATTGCTTCTCAGAGGCCGACCACCGTGTAACAAATGTGTTTTTTCCACTTTGCAGTTTCAAATTCTCCATCTATTTTTTTTTATTTCAGTTCATTTCTCTCATGAATCTGCCACTTGCCATCCTTCTCTCTCTTTCTTGTCCTGTTTTCCATAAACTTGTGCCTTTTGCTAATTTACGACATCTTACACAAAGAGTCTCCCTACTTATAATACCTCCCTCCAATTCCTCTTCAGACTTTTAATTCAATCAAAACTACTTATTCTGAGTCTATTTCGAAAGCTACACATAATCAAAACTCTTTATATGTTTACCACAGATATATCCAGTTGTTATATACATATAACCAGTCTTACAAGAAAACCCTATACATATTTCTTTCATCCAATTCATTTTCACAATTTTATTTTATCATAACTAATTATCCTCACCAGAGCCTTGGCGTTGGGGTTTGCCTTCTTGTCCACTATGACCTTTGCCACCTTGTAGTGTCCACAGTGCGCGGCTACATGTAGCGCCGTCAGGTAGTCGTTGGTTACGTCATCAACAGGAACCTCGTGATGTAAGAGTAACTGAACACAGTTAAGATGGTCGCCCTGTGTCGCCATGTGGAGTGGAGACAGACCATTCTATAGTGAAGAGAGAGGGAGTTGTGTTAGTATGAGCTCACCGTTAAAGGCATTTGTGTTGTTCATCGTATTCGTAAGAAATACGATGGGATAGGTTTTAACTATGAACGACTACCTGTGTTTGTAAGAACAGATGAGGCAAGAGAGAGAGTGAGAGGGAAAACACAGACAGAGACAGACAGTTTAAAGATTTTGCACAGTAAAAAATAATTCAAGATTCAAGAATGATATTGCAATTGTGTCAACGTCAAATAGTGCACTTGTATTGAATATTTAAGTGGCTACGAGGAACTTTTAGTTGTTGTTGATTCTAGCGCCCCCTTTGGACCAAAGCGGTAATGTTTTAAAAACACCTGCACCTCCTGTACGAAGAATCTATGCCAGCGCATGCCATCGGTGTGTGCATTTGATTAGGAAGCGAGTGAAAAAAAGCCGCCATGATGCATCACGATGAGGTAATTTATTTATATGTGACTTCTGTATGTCAGATTAATAATGGTAATATGATGATGGTGAAGTAAGGGGAACTTTAATTTTGCACTGTTCATGAACACATGATGCTCCAGTCTGCCTGACCTAAATCATTTTGTCTATGTTTCGGTAAATTAGACACGATCAAATGCCTTATCAAAAATAGCATTATTTTCTTGTTTGTGAATACAGGTAATTAATAATAATAATATAATAATTTCATAAATAATTAAAAGTTCCTTGTAGTCTCTTTAAAGGTGATAAAAATTATAGAAAAAATTAAAATAAAAGTAAAAAAATCTGTAAATTGTACCTTGGTCTTTGAGAGTATGGGCGCTCCTCTGTCCAGCAGCATCTCAACCACCTGCTCATGTCCACTCCTCGCTCCACAGTGGAGCGGAGTCAGACCATCCTGGGACAAACAAACAGGTACAGTCAATTTCATACCATCAACTACAGTGTGTACAGTACACCAATGCAGCTGACCTTCACTTCCACACACAAATGGGAGGATTTGGGGAAATATTTTAGGATTTCAAATCATCTAATGGGTTAAATTATGTTTGTATATAAAGCTAAAAAATTAAAATAAGAAAACAAGTGGGCAAACCAAGCTGCTTTTGACACTTTGGAGGTGATGATATTGGATCTTTCATGCAATATTCTGGAAGAAAAATGTTCAAGGTTGTATGATTTTTATGTAAAGCACTTTGTAGTGCCTTAGTGTACGAAATGTGCTGTATAAATAATATTGCCTGCTTGCTTTGGCCTTGGGGACTGTATGCCTACTGTACTGTATACTGAACAAAAAGCTGTCTTTGTGTTTTTGTTTTTTGTTTTGGAGGGTTTTATAAAGCAACCCAATCAAGCTATATAATGAAATAAATATTTTTTTTGTTTGGTGTGTGTGTATGTGTGTGTGTGTGTGTGTGTGTGTGTGTGTGTGTGTGTGTGTGTGTGTGTGTGTGTGTGTGTGTGTGTGTGTGTGTGTGCATGAGTGTGTGTACCTTGGTCCGTGCATCTATCTTGGCCCCTCTCTCCAGCAGTAGGCGCACCATGTTTCCATTCCCACGTTTAGACGCTACGTGCAGCGGAGTTATGTCGTTCTATTGAGAAAAGAAAAGCATTGTTAAGTACTTCAGCCACAGAAACAGGCGGAATCACAACTGTATCAACTAGTTTAAGCTCTTCTTGTTTTCAGAAAAAAAGGACAATAACACAAAAAATCTGTTTGTCCAACACTGTGAAGATACTTTTAGAAAAATGACATTGTACATACAATACAATAACAATCACACCATTTGGAACCTATTTCAACAAAACATAACGTTCTAGAACATATTTCAGACAGCTGTTGATATCTGCAGCATTTATACATCTCTCTTGTCTGATATTTTCTAAGTTGGTTAAATAGAAAAGGCTGTTTGACATTGCACGAGGAACACTGATAAATATCCCCCTCTAGAGGAATAAGACCATTCAAGCAACTTCAGCTGCACAATATTGTGGTTTATATGTGTATATGCTTCTTGGATTTCACAATGGATTTCCTGAAGGTAACATTATCTCCATCTCCTGACAGAGGCACTTATTCTGGGCACTATATGCACTGTGGAGAAGGTATTGTACTTGGTCTACTAACATTTGTGTGCTCTGTTTGCCAGAATGTCTTTGACATAATTTCACCAAAACTCATAATTGTTTCACAATTTTGTGAAGGAAATTTTAAAGCATATGGCTGGTTATAATCTGTATATTACTTTAAGTTAAAAATATCACATTAAAAGACCAACACCACTGACTTGTTGTTGGTCTGTTGCTTAACACTTTCCTACTTTCAAGCCCTTTAAAAAGCCTGTTGTTTCTTGAAGATGCTCGACATTGTAGTTTTTAGGAAACCTAACTCAAACAGGACTGAACAGTGCATCTGTTGAGGGCTATTTTCAGTGGCTGATGCATCAACATGTTGTGCTCTAAGGAGTATTTGGGGCAGCTAGGCAGTATTTATGGGACTGAGTCAAAACTAACAAGTGTGGCTCACTGATGTGTTTTTAACGATGGAGCTCCATGGTAGATAGATATATGGCGCTTTGGTGAAACACAATACTTGTTAATAGGATTATTTCATTGTTGTTTTTTTGGATTTGTTGATACTATTAAAAATATCACCAGTATTATCTTATAAATAAATAAAGATGTTTTTTCACAGTAAACATTAAACCATGTTTCTGAAGTGACAAAACGAGGTGAACTTAGAATTCAAATTTAATTTAAATTCATTGAATTATGATTCTATTTTAATACAGAATTGATTCACATTTTGTATGCAAGTAACGTCATCCATATACTGTGCATGCACATTCTCCAGTGCCCATAAACCCAGCTCCCAGCTCGTACAATCTAAAGGATCATATAGCTCCCAGACATGATGTATACAGTGTCGTGCGAAAGTTTGTGAACCCCTTGAGCCTTTTGGAATTTTATTTATTTTAACCATTATTAACAAAATTTTTTCAATACCAGTATTTTTTATATGAAATAACAGATGTTTGTTTATCAATTCAACATTTTTCTTTTCCAGAAATCAATTGTTAAAATAGATAAAACAAATTATTTGACAAATGTTGTATGTGCAAAAGTTTGTGAACCCTAAGCTGCATTGCTTAAATCGAGCAAGGTAAACACAATCAGGTGGGCCAAACTGATTGATGAAATAGACCAATGTAGTGAGAGATCTTTAGGGAAGAAATTGGGCGCCACTAGATAAAACAAAGATAAAACCAGGTCAGTTTAGGCTCACCAAACTGAACCCATACAGGTCAGACATGCTCAAAGGGGAAACAATCTCAGAGGATCTCAGGAATAGAGTTTTGATGTTGCACATTTGTCTGGGGACAGCTATACATTCGTATACAAAAGTTTGAGCTCCATCGGCCCACCGTGAGGCAAATCATCTACAAATGGAGAGCTTTAAGAGTGACTGAACATCTGCCTAGAAGTGGACTTCCTTCAAAAATATCCTCAAGCACCACAAGAAAAGGGATTTTTCAGGTAAAAGCCAACCCAAACATTACATCTGGAGATTTGCAGACCATTTGCCATCACCATTCTTCACTTGGGAGAAGGTTCTGTTGGTGGTAGGCAGAGTTGCGTTTTTGCCCAAACATGGCGGTTTTGGTTATGACCAAACAGATAAATTTTGGACTTATCTGTCCACAAAATAAGACTTCAGGTATCTCCAGGTGCTCTCTGGCAAAGCTGTGACAAGCAGTTTTGTTCTTTTTTGAAAGCAGAGGCTTCTTCAGCAACCCTCCCTTGAAAGCCATGTTGACTGAGTTTTCTTCTTATTGTGGAACCATGCACATCTGTCCCAGATGTTGCAAGAGAGGTCTGCAAATCACTAGATGTAATGTGTGGGTTGGCTTTTAACTAAAAAAACACTTTTCTTGTGGTGCTTGAAGATATTTTTGAAGGAAGTCCACTTCTAGGCAGATGTTCAGTCACTCTTAAAGCTCTCCATTTGTAGATGATTTGCCTCACGGTGGACCGATGGTGCTCAAACTTTTTTTGAATTAATTTATAGCTGTCCCCAGACAAATGTGCAGCATCACAACTCTATTCCTGAGATCTTCTGAGATTTTTTACCCTTTTAGCATGTCTGAGCTGTATGGGTTCAGTTTGGTGGGCCTAAACTGACCTGGTTTTATCCGTGTTTTATCTAGTGGCGCCCAATTTCTTCCATAAAGATCTCTCATTACATTGGTCTATTTCATCAATCAATTTGGCCCACCTGATTGTGTTTACCTTGCTCGATTTAAGCAATGCAGCTTAGGGTTCACAAACTTTTGCACATACAACATTTGTCAAATAATTTGTTTTATCTATTTTAACAATTGATTTCTGGAAAAGAAAAATGTTGAATTGATAAACAAACATCTGTTATTTCATATAAAAAATACTGGTATTGAAAAAAATTAATTAATAATGGTTAACATAAATAAAATTCCAAAAGGCTCAAGGGGTTCACAAACTTTCGCACGACACTGTATGTGTCCTCCGACAGAGTGGCAAGCACAGCTGTACATTTAAGTCAGTATTTGATTCCTACATACACACACACACACACACACACACACACGCATACGCACACTCAGACACACACACACAATCACAAGTCAACACACTCTTATAGGCTATAAAGAGGCGTCGAGTGATTATTTGCAGCAGCACTCACTTCAAAAAGGCCAGTGTGTGTGTGTGTGTGTGTGTGTGTGTGTGTGTGTGTGTGTGTGTGTGTGTGTGTGTGTGTGTGTGTGTGTGTGTGTGTGCCTGCCATCTTTGAAGTGTAGTGCCTACCCTTGCCTTGAAGTCCACGGCCGCCCCTCTGTTGAGCAGGAGTGTTGCTACGTTGATGTTGCCGTAGTGAGACGCGATGTGGAGAGGAGTGAACCCACTCTGGGAAGGACAAGAGACAGACAGACATACATACAGACAGGAGGACAGACAGACCGAAAGACAGACGGATAGACAGAATAAGTTAAAAAGGCAAAAAATAATAAGTAAAAACTTAAATTTCATATTGAGCCATGAGCAAAGCGTGATGCGCATTTGACTAGCAGCAGCTGACAGAGCAGACCAGGGCTGAGCAGCACTCAAAACATGCTTTGAAAAGTGGACAAAATAAAAAGTATTGCTGGATTTCACTGTTATAATAAAATGTATATTTCTAATTTTCTTGTGTCATAGTTTTTTGGGCAACTGACATTGCTCAGAATCACAACATTAGCAAATGTGAGCTCCCTTCAAATGAAAACAATGGGCGCCCTTAGCTCAGTTGGTAGGGCGTCCCCCCCATGGGCCTCGGCCAGCAGCGGACCCGGGTTCGATTCCAGCCCGCGGTCGTTCTCTGCATGTCACTCCCCTCTCTGCCCCATTTCAACTCTGTCTCTACACTATCAATAAAGCATAAAAATGCCAAAAAATATATCTTAAAAAAAAAAAAAAAAGAAAAAAAAATTAAAACAATGCGATAAGTGTCTATCTCTATAACTTTGTTTAGTTCCTAAAACAATTCTACTCTTCTGTGAAATGTTTTCATCTGACAGGAAAGACAAGAACCAGACATGCAGGTGAGCATGCATTCTGCATTAGTTAAAGCCAAACAAATATATTGATGATAGTCTAGATAATCTTGTGAATTGAAATTCATTTGGCCAGGATAACCGCAAGATGACATTTTCATATCCTACCATCCAACATGCTATCGATCATGTAATCGAGCTTTCTGTGCACACTGACAGTGATTAGTATTAGGGCAGGCAGCACACGTCAGCCTCAAGTGCGTTAAATAAAATGCAATCAAACAAAATCTATTTGCACAAAGTTGTTACTATCACTTTAGCCTTTTAGTGTTTCCTCTCACTGGACAGCTGGAATAGTTTCTGGATCTTGCACATGCACAGTATTATTTGATAAGAAATTTGCAGCAAATGCAACACTGAAATATAATCTGAAGTTCAAGACTATGTGCATCACATGCGATCACTCAAGCAGTGCAAGGAGCATAAGCTTTTTTATAGTTGATATATGTAACAAATATTATTCGTATATATTGTCAATGAGAATCACATTACAGGAAGGACTGGGCGATAAAACTACAACAATACTTATCTCTACAGTTAAATTTAATTAAACCACCCGTATACAGTACATGATGGGGGTGCTCACTCATACACTTTATACACAAGCTGCCATCTGCCATTTAATAGATGAAGAAGAAGAAAACGACAGGGCAATCATGTGGCAGCAATAGAGATAGCCCAAGGGTCTGGCAGGCTTGTAGTAAAAAAAAGTGGCAAAATGAGTATCATTGAAGGAACGGCAGCAGCCACCGTCCTCAAAAAGAAGATAGTTTTGCTTCTGAACATCCTTCAAAAAAACACAGCAACATGCACTGCAAACTCCGTTGAAGAGAAGAAACCTGTTTCAAACTATTTGAATGCAAAAAAGGCTTCCCTTTTCTGTTGTTATTTGTCCCTGCTGGCCGGGGCCTAGCTATTACAGCAAAAAAACATTTACGGTACATAACAGTCTACTGAAGAAGCCTGTGATGGAATTAATTTTTTTTCAAAAGCTCAAGGTAACAGTGAACTCGCTCTATCTAAGCCTAGTTTCCACTGAGCAGCGCTGTTCGGTTTGGTGCGTCCAGGCACACATTTATTCGCATTTCCACTGTCGAGAGTTGGAAAGGGTACCAAAACATCTAACCATGCCGCGCCTATTTTAGTACAAAGTCGCCCCAAAGGGTCCCAAAAGGGTGGAGCTACACACTGCAACCGTGCCGAACCGAACTGTGCTGCTTAGTGGAAACAAGACATTATCAAACCTCTGCACAAAAGCAGCAAGCCGCTGAATGCACATAAAGTCAAAAATGCAATGCAGGCTTCAAGAACAAAAAAAAACACAGGCACACAGGTGAGGAACTTGTTCGAGCAGCAAAAGCGTTTCATGCCAGCAGACAGAAGGCTTTGGCTTTGCAATGGTGGTGACCATGAGAGAGTGAAAAGAGACAGGAGTGAAGATAAAGGGAAGATAGGACAAGACAAGATGTACCTCTGTTGTTCTATTCACCATCATCTAGAAGGGAGAAGGGGAGAACGAGGGAGTGGTAAGAAAAGGTACGAACAGAGGGAAGAGGAGGAGAGAATGGAGCGGTTAGTGCACCACAACAAACTACACCAGCAACACCGCGGTCGCACCAAGCTGTAGGATGGGGATGGTGGGTAGGTGAGGATATGGAGGTAATGAAGAGGTACACACAACTGGGTGATGGATAGAGTCACTCAAATTATAGTGTGAGATTTGTAAGACATACTGGGTAGTAAATATATCTGCAAAAAAATTAATTATAACAAAGAAGAAGAAAAAGCTGTTCTACGATTTTGTGTCCCATAGAAAAACATGTCCAGGACCAACCAAAAGAGCCATCAGGTTGAGACAATCATACAAAAACTATTTCCAATATATTCATAGGTTCAAGATGAACTATGGAAACGATTTTTTTTTTTTTTTACTAAATACTTTTAACTTTTTCCTGTGTATCTCTTTATCTTAGACGTTTTTAGGAAATTAGATGAGAGCATGTTAATAATCTTTACTCCAAAGCGCCCTTTCTTTTATATCTTATGTGCAAGATTAAAATATTTGACGCAGGAAAACTTGCAGAAAGTTGGCAACGTAATTTATGCCTACATAATCTTGAATAAAGGGAAATACACTTAGCTCATTTATTTAACAGAACAATAAGTAAAACCACTTCCTGTCTGTCAGTGGGTGGGTGGGGATGGGAGTTGTAGTCCTGAGAGCTGTAGTCCTTTACCTTGGACTCCACGTCAGCGTTGTGGTCATTCTGCAGCAGCAGGGCGGCGGCCTTGGTGTCGTCTTTGCGCGCGGCGATGTGCAGCGCGGGAAGACGCACCTTCCCTTTGGTGTCGTTCTCCAGCAGCAGAGAAACCACCTGGTCATGGCCCTGCTGCAAAGCCACCGCCAGGGGGGTGAAGCCGTCCTGGGAAAATGGTACATAGAAAAAATATCATGTAATATACGATGATATGGTTGATTTAAGCGACAATGGGTTAAACAAACAAATTAAGAACTTAGATGGTGTTTCTAAAATCTCTTTTTTGTACAAGCAATTTACATAATTGTTCTTTAAATGTACAGGTATATTTTATAGATTTTTAGAAAACATTCAAGTAAATTTGTCTTTCAACTCGTCACAAAATTGTCCATTTCTAAATGTAATAATGTTTTTCCTTCACCTGACCTCTAAAAAGATATAATCCACTGCCATGTAATGTTTTATTTTTTCAACAATGTAATCTCTATTGAGACATTTTAACTCTTTATTTAGGTTCAATTGTTTTTATCAAACAACTGAGATCACAAAATTAAAATGTAAGCAGCATTATTATATTGTAGTTGGCCAGGTTTAACTACTTTATATCAAAGTTCCCACGGCAAATTCAAGATCGTTTCGAGGCCAAATTCCACCTAATTCAAGGAGCCAACATGCATAGTTTGAGACATGGATACATATTAATAACTGCTACTAAACAGGTAGTGTTGGGGGGAACAAATTCGGCTTTTGGCCCCCAAAATTTTAGGACCGGCCCTGGTTCCATCCAATGTTAAAGTGGTTTAACGTCCAACATAGTAAGATTTCCGTTGTGACTTTGGGCTTAATTACACATGAGACCGCATTGGTTAAATTGCCACCAGATTAACACAGAGGGGGGCAGGAAGTGAGCAGGAAGGGAGCAATCTAAAAGCCATTTGGCAACTTAGGCATTTTAGCTAATGCTCTGATGATACTGTAAGTGCTCGAGTGAGAGTTTAGTGTCTCGCCGAAGGACAACGCGACGCGAAGGAAATTTTGCTGGTTATGTGCAACAATACAGCGGACAAAAGACCATAAATATCCATTATTCACACAGGCAATATAAATAACAAGACAGATGCTAATAGCTGCAGTGTCCTTGATTCATCAAAGAAAAGGAGTGTGTGAGTTGTGTGTGTGTGTGTGTGTGTGTGTGTGTGTGTGTGTGTGTGTGTGTGTGTGTGTGTGTGTGTGTGTGTGTGTGTGTGTGTGTGTGTTTATGTTAACGCAGGATGCCGCCCGTCTGGATGAAAACAAACTCAGCATCAATACGCCCACTCATCAAAGCAGAACCTCCTCTCCCTGGAGACCCCGCATAGCTCTCTCTCTCTCTCTCTCTCACACACACACAAAGCACCGCCATGCACACATTCATTATCAAATTCATCAGGCACACACACACACACACACACACACACAAACTATTTTTTTTCAAGCACACAAAATTATTATTTTTTTTTAAAGAATTTCTAAAGTCATCCCGTTCCAAAGCGGCCCCCTCTTCTTTCATCTGCTTTATTAGGATTCAGGAGAAGACACAGCCGATGCTACGTCCTTAAAATACCTCAAGAGAGAGAGAGAGAGAGAGAGAGAGAGAGCGAGAGAGACAGCAGCAGCAGCACCAAACAAAAGGGCACGAAAGGAACGGTTTTGACCTATATCGTCAAGCTTAAAGCTGCAATGACGCAGCATTTTCTAGCCTCAATGACATACAATCAGCTACACCAATCAAAAAGAAAGATTGACTCATTAAGTATTATTTATTGTAATTAGGCTATTATTAATAAACTTCATAAGTACAAAACAATATATGAAAAATTGTCAAAAATTAAAATACCACCATCAACTGCAGACAATAGATTTCAAAAACAAAGGAATGTTTGATACACTCTGCCTCATGCCATGCTGAAATGGTTGAACCATGCATTATGAAACAGTGGCAGTTCCTTCAAACATGGATTTATATTTCTACACATTAATAATTGACAGCGTCTTCGACCATAGGAGACAGTGGGGAGGAGAAGGGCGAGATGTGGTGGGAAAAAGGAGGGAGGAAGGAGGAGGGTAAGATGATATAGAAGATAGTAAATATTACGAATTTGTTCATAATTTATATTTTCTCAAATTAACTATATTTTAAATTTTAAATTATATTTCGTCTTTTTATTTACAGGCATGTGTTTGTGTGATATAAACATTTTTGTTGAAGACAACAACCAACTATATTTTTTTGAATTTTTAAGTGATTATACACTGATTAAAACTAACCTAGTTATGAATATTATATTCCATTTTCTACAAAGTCTGATGAGAAAAAGTAATTTAGTGCAGACAGACAGACATACTTAACATATGATAGGCATTGGCCTCATAAATGTGATTCAGTAGCAGACTTTCTGCCAAAAAGAGGATGTATTTTTTCATACTATAGTGGCTGTTGGCCGTCTGCCGGTACTACAGAAGAATATGGATTATACCGATACACTCACTCACTCACTCACTCACCACAGACAGTCTGACTTCTATGACGTCACTCGTTGGTCCCTCAGGAGGCGTTCAAGGTCACTCTGAATGAACACGTTGCCTCTTTCTCATACAGTCTCCATTCACTCTGTCTCTTCACTTTCTTTACCATTTAAAGCCACTACGAGTAAGTCGGCACGTTGGCGACACCTTTGAACAAATGCGGTAGTATTTTAACGACGCCAGCTGTCGTGAAGCTGTTTGCTAGCTCGTGCAGGGAGTGCAAGATTCAAATAATCAGGAAGCAATATGGTGCGTGTCCGTGTGTTGAAAGTGTGGAGGGCACCGGACTCTTTTCGGCTCTGTGAGTCTATGGGTGACACAGCATCAACTAATGGCAGTAAGTGCTAAACACACCTGATTGCAATGAGTTGATGCATTGTCACCTCTCACGGAGCTGAACGAGTCCGTGTCCTCACACCAAGCGAATGAACGAGAGATGGCAGTTAGTTAGTATGGATCACGATGAGGTAATGTGTTTATGTTGTAAATAATGACTATTTCAGATGAATAATGGTCATCTGATGATGCTGGTGAGGCAAAGTAAACTTTGTTTTAGTAGGCTACCGCTCATTCATTTAGGAGTAAACACTGCAGTCTAGGTTCGCTGCGTGAAATCGTGTATACGTTGCTTGGCAACGCCCTCCCGCCCGCCTATCACTCTCCCTTTTAGCTTTTCTTCATTGCATTTTCTTTTTTTTCTTTGATGGTTCAGCCCCGTTATCAGTCATTATGAACAAACAACTGTCTCAAACAAGGCTCCCGCTCCCCTTCCCTCACCTGGAGCCATAGGCTTCTCAAATCGCGTTCCTGCGCCGCACTGAAATCTGCGACCAATACGGATATGTGACCATAGAGCATGCACGCGTGAACCGAAAATCGGACTGGGTGTACGACCAGATCAAATGCAGTAATAAAAACTATATAAAAAAGTCTTTCTTTGCACAGATGGTCTAGTTTGCTGTTAAAGGTAATTTATGATTATGAGAGGAAACATGAGGCTGTTTAAAAGATATTTAAATGTTACTCGTTGCTGCTTTAAGGTACAGCCAACGATTATGGAGATATATATGGAGAAATATATTTTTGTCAAAATCAGTGAATATCTCTACCTGTCCATACTATGAGCAAAACAAATCTGACATGAATACACAGCCTAGGCTCTGTATACCGGTAGGCACTCAAAGCCAACCGTAGCTAACAACATGCCTGTTTACAGAGCCTATATGCTGTGTATTACCAATCTTTTTTTTTTTTACATGTACACACAGTACAGACAGTTAGCGGTTCATCAGGAGATATTCACTGATTTTGATTTAAAAAGGATTTTGACAACAAGCATTCATTGAGCTACTGCTGGCTGGAACCTAACCATTAAGTCTCAGTGCTGCAGTGTAATAACAAGGGGCTTAAGGGAAGCTATTAGAAGCGGTTATAAGCTAATGAGTTAGTCAGCAAACATAAGTTAAGTGTGCACTATATGCACTATACATTGTGTTGTTTGTGCTGGTTTGGTGTAGTTACCTCGGTGGCGATGCTCTGACTGGATCCGTGTTCCAGTAAGAACTGAACCACGTCCATGTGGTTCTCCTGCGCCGCCATGTACAGAGGAGTGAAGCCATTCTGGGACAAGGGAGAAAACACTCAGTCAGGTCTGCTATTATAACTCAGTACTCTTCTCTTCTCTCTGTGTTACAATACTTAACTATTAAATCACTTATTCACCTATGCACAAGAAGTTAAACATATTCATATATTATTTTGTCTACTTATAAAGGAGTTTGATATTACCAGGATAAATCTCCATAAAGAAAACTGGAACATTTTAAAACTGATTTTTTTTAATGAAACATCATTCTCCAAATTTCATATATTCTGTGCTTATGCGATGAACAATTTCCCAGTTTAGAAATGCACCAAAACAGGTGGTGACATTCCTCTATATTTGGTACCAAATTACATATTACTTCCTTTCTCGGACATTTTTAGGAAAAAATTGGATTTGTACAGTAAAATTAAGTATTACCAACAGCTTTGACTCACAAGCTACAGCCTGTTGTCGGGAATTTAAAAAAAGAACCCCCCCCCCAAAAAAAAAAACAATACCACTTGAAAGTATGGTAATATTATGATCTATGCCATTGATTTCTCTGATTGCCATAGGTCACAGTGGGCAGTGTGGGAAATCAATAAGCGTGACTACTTTGGTGAAATTAGATTTACAAAATATGTACATTAATGTGATAAAGTACTTTGATTTGTCAGATATCTACATTACTGCATCAGCCAGAAACAGCATCGCTCAAAAACAGGTCAGATTTTTTAATTTTCTAAATGGTTTCATAATTGTATTTCAAGAAAAATTGCATTATCTTGATACATTGCTGTTGCATACAGTATACAGCACAATGACTGAGCTGACTCCTAACATTAACAACAACAACATACGTGTGAACTATTCCAGTAAACTCTTAATGGAGAACATACCGTCACCTTGGTGCATAATTCACACCTGATAACAAAGATAAAGAGCGTGTGTGTGTGTGTGTGTGTTTTGATGTGACACTAGAGCAAGGCCAAAAAAAACAGATCTCTATAGCAACGCAAGGAACCAAAATTCACTTCAGCATGCAAAAAAAAAAAGAAAAAAAAAGGTCACCCTACTTCTCCTCTTTTCTTTGTATTTATACCGGTATTGAACAAGCTCACTTTCGGATTAATATTGAATTGAAACTTCAGGCTCAAAATTCAGACATGGCCAAGGACACAGTGGTAACAACACAGTCGACTATTGACCACACATCTTTGTGAATACACTTTTTACATAACAGTATATTTAAAAAAAAAAACTCTTCCCTCACAGTAAAATGAAAATGGTGGGTATTTGCAATGTTAATTCTTAAGGAATTCATTCTAAATGTTGGGACATAAACTTTTACCCTTTCTGGCCATGAAAGCACTCTTCGGTCCACAAAATGGTTAGTTTCGCTTAGAGTTAATTAGAGTAGAGGCAGGGGGATCCAACTAGCCTTTATCAACTCTCTACATCAAGGTAAATCATAAGTGACATTAAAAGACAGATTTAAGGCGCTGTAATCTGAATCGTTAATTATTACCTTGTAGCTCATCAATACATAATTAATTTTCTAAAGCTCAGAGTAAAGCTTTGACGTTGACATTATTAAGGTTGCTGTGGTGATCAGAGAGGTGTGTATGTGTGTGTGTGTGTGTGTGTGTGTGTCTGTGTCTGTGTGTCTGTGTCTGTGTGTGTCTGTGCTGACGATTGAATGTGGGCCAGGAAGCACTGCAGAGTTGCTGACACAGCACACACACACACACACACACACACACACACCACACACACACACTGTCTGTGCAATAGTTGTGAACGCACACACTCTAACATGGATTTCCAGTTAAAAGGATTTCACAATTGTAGATAGTTGTACCTGTGTGTGTGTGTGTGTGTGTGTGTGTGTGTGTGTGTGTGTGTGTGTGTGTGTGTGTGTGTGTGTGTGTGTGTGTGTGTGTGTGTGTGTGTGTGTGTGTGTGTGTGTGTGTGTGTGTGTGTGTGTGTGTGTCTTACCTGAGATTGTGCGTTGACATTGGCAGTGTGTGTGACGAGTTCCTTGACCACGTCTGTCTGTCCAGCAAGGGAAGCTATGTGGAGGGCAGTGTTGCCTTTCTGTTTGGAACAACAATATACAAAATAATTTGAATTTGTTCTACAGGAAGTTACCAATTGTACTATTCCCACTGATTTCTGACACTTATCAATAAGGTCAACAGTAACAGCAGCTCTGTGACACACAGCTAATGGAGGCAATTTAAAACCTATAGCGCCGAATGTTGCAAAATGTACAAACAAATATCATATACATTTTTTTTTACTTTTTATAGTTTCAGAACTTTCCTGAGAATTACAAAAAATAACTAAGTTTGCCTCAGTTACAAAGTAATCCAGTGGTAGTTGTCTGTATATCCACATGGTCCCCTGCAAACAGAAACTGCTAATGGCTAATTCAGCCTACTTTGATTGTACCCAGTTTAACAAATATAGTTTATTTCAGTCATGTTCACTTACTGCAACGTATTAAGTAACAAAACAAATCTCAGACATATCAAGCTTCCTGAGAAATAGAGAAAGGGATTATCTGGGATGTTGGAATACGTGAGGTTCTGTAGATTGGTGTGAGATGGTGTGGCACATACTGAACCTCTAATGGACGCACCTGTTGTTTGTGTGTCAGCTCGAGCTTTTACACAGCAGCTGCTGCAATGTTGCCATTCCTACTGCTACTTGAAACTCCATGTATACTATATACCCCCCGTCACACACACACACACACACACACACACACACACACACACACACACACACACACAAACACACACAGAATGTGAATCTCCTTTTCATTGCGCGCTTCACCTTTCTGACTGAACTGTACAGTAGTTTCAACTCAGTTCACTTGAACTTGCTAACTGTATACAAACGTGACAATATATGCTTCTTCATATGTCAGTGTGTACAAACTCTATGCACAAACTGTATACGTTAAAAAAAAATGTTGGGCTAACAATAGCTTTGTCTGTTAGCAATGTCAGTTACCTACACAACAATTAACACTTATCTCTATATGAGAATAACTTTGTTTGGTGAAACTTGTTTAAATGTATTGATGCATGAACCTCCACTTAGTAAACACCTATTTTATTAGTAGACTCAATTTGAACTTACTGAAAGCTGCTTCAGACATTGTAGGCGATGCAACCTCAGCCTTAAACAATGTAATAAATGCCGACTTAGTGTCACAGTCCAATAATTCAGACACACCATTTCACACACACACGTCCATTTCCTTGCACTAACTCAGATCACTAAACCTCTCCACTATAACAACAACCATTCATCTCCTGAAGCGCTGCTTAGCTAATGTGACTTTGGGAAGTATAGCTGACAAAGCATTGTTTGTGTGTGTGTGTGTGTGTGTGTGTGTGCGCGCGCGTGCATGCGCTCGTGTGTGTGTGTGTGTGTAGGCCTATCTGTGTATGTGTGTGTTTATGTGTGTGTGTGTGTGTGTGTGTGTGTGTGTGTGTGTGTGTGTGTGTGTGTGTGTGTGTGTGTGTGTGTGTGTGTGTGTGTGTACGTGTGTGTGTATGTTTGTGTGCTTGTGTGTGTGTGTGTGTACCTTTGTGGCTGCATCCACGTTGGCACCGTGCTTGATGAGCTCAGCCACCACCTCCACATGGCCTTCCTTCGAGGCCAGATGGAGAGCGTTCAGGCCATTCTGGAAAGAGAAAAAATTAAATATTTTGTTATATTGTAATATTCCTTTGAATATCTCAGGGTGCAGTTGGTGGATGTATTGTAAAATATATTTAGCCTGTTCACCTTTCTGCATGTTCATTAAAGGTGCACTATGTCATTTTGTGCACCTTCTGTCAGAGAAGTGAACATATTCTTAGGTATATTCCAATATACCTATACAATAAACAAACTTCCCTCGCAGGAAAATGTGATCCCTGGAATGTTTGAAGTTAGAAAGCTCCCTGAGATGTCACTGTTTCACTGTTGTTGTTTATAGCAGCAGGGCCCACAGTTTGGTTTACAAACATGTTATAGTCTTAGGTTTGGTGCCAGCTGCCTCAAAATATGTATATGATTTATGATGATTATAGAATTATCCATTGCTAAGGATTGCATCTCCAAATAAACTGCATAGTGCACCTTTATTGAATCATTGTTGAGAGCCGAATTGTGAAAGCAGTGGTGTTTAAGTAGATGTAAGACACTTTGTTTTCTGAGGATTCCCATGTTAACGAGCCGTACCTGATTGCAGATATTGATGTCCACTCCACTCTTCAGGTAGTCCAAGGCTTTCTCTAGGTTCCCCGCCCGCGCTGATCGCAGATAGCAGGCATTTACATCCGTCTGCAAAGGAGATAAGGAGAGAGGGAGAGGTTAGGTATGCAGCCTTAACTTCACTTCACCTTAATTAACCTTATGATAAGAGGTAACTGCAGGTGCATGAAAACCGGGGATGGTCTGGGAAATTATTGTAATAAATGTGTAAGCGAAAAATGATAAATTGAATAAAAGATCATGTTTTTAAATGGGTACCAACATAGTAAAGCTTTTTGCTGTGTGCATTAAAAAAAACATGGAATATTTAAGAACAGCAATTACATATTTTTGAATGACTGTGAGATTATTTTAGGCTGTTTATTATTTTGGAATTATGTGGGGGGGGGGGAATGCAGCATTATTATTCAGGAGGGATTAAGATTGTAACAAAGCATCCCAGAGAATCCCTGCAATGAGCGATAAATTGCATAAACCCTTCAAGGCTTGACTGTTATTAGCATGAAAAAATAGGCTAAATGTTGTGTGGCAAACCCTTCGAGAACTCATATTAACTGAATGAGAGCCAAAAAAAAACAATATTAGAAGTACTAGCTTTTGCTAACAGGTTGCCGTTATTTTGACAAAAAAGAACTTCTGAGTCACTTTTAAACAGTACAACAGCAAGTGAGGAAAAAACAGTCTGCATAAATCCAAGCCAGCAATCCAAAATGACTGTTTTTAAACGCTGTGGTGCATTCTTTCCTAAGGGCAGCGTAATTAGGACAAACACACACAGAATGTCTCAACACCTACGGCATGCACCAGCCTCTATGAGTAACAGCTTCGACAACACACACATTTGCAGTTAACCGTGTCATATCTGAAGACGTGTGCCATCATCAAGGATTTCACAAGAGGAGGAAGGTAATTATATGCAGTGTGTGTGTGTGTGTGTGTGTGTGTGTGTGTGTGTGTGTGTGTGTGTGTGTTCGGGTGTATGTGTGTTTGTACTAACTTTTAACCATCAGATTGAGGACATTTTTGGGCTGTTTGAGGGTTAAGACTTGAATTTATGGTTTAAGTATGTATTAGGTTTAGGTTAGGGTTAGTGTAAGGGTTGGGGTTAGCCAATTAGTTGTGATGGTTAAGGTTAAGATGAAGATTAAGGGGGATAGGTAATGCATTGTGTCAAAAAGTGTTCTCACAAAGATATATGTACAAGGATGTGTGTGTATGTGTGTGGATGTCAGGGTGTGGCAGAGTAGTGGATGTGTGTGATTACAAAAGGGGGATTTGTATAGAAAGAGGAGCAGTGTAGGATGTTGGAGCAGAATGGATGAGTGTGTAGAAAGGGAGGAGAAAGGTTGAATAATAATGGTGGAAGTCACACAGGCAAATAGTCACTCAGTGTGCGTGTCTCCGATTTCATGATTGCAGTGCAGTGCTACAGTCAGCCACACCCATGCATTCAAACGGATACCCACTCAGTGTACAGGAGAAGCATTCTCCAATTACGTTGTGCTCATGTGGCGATAAACATACAATATTCTCTAGAAAACAAATACATAAATGCATCATAGATTTATCTAGATATGTAAGTGTTGCATCTGGGCTCATTCACAAACATGCACAAACTTGGTAGCGTATTTGATACCACTTTGAATCCTCTATTTAAAAGTGAAATATTCTCGCTTCAATACCTTACAAGCCAGCGAACCTGTCATTACAAACTCATAATGTGCAGCTGGAAGATATTCAAACGTACAAAACTTTATTTAAAATTCTCCCAATATGTGTCTTGTGTTTATAATATTTCATATGGACGTCCAAACCTCGCAAGACCGATCCAATAAAATAATACAGGTATTTGATAATGGTAGCCCAAAAAAGCGACAACATTGAAACATTGTATGCATGTAGCACATACATTTTAAGAGTACACTATTGAACTGCTTGCTTATATTCCTCTACATAAATCCAATTTTTATATATCAACCGAATGCCCCCCCCCCTGGCTTTACAAGCATAAACCGAAGAGGAGCGTTTGCTCGTGACCTACAGAAACAGCCTTGTGTTGTGTTGCTGTCATGCTCACTGCACCATGCTCTCTGTTGTTACAGACAGATTGTCGCTAAAGCTGATGGCTGAGCTCATTTCCCACTTAGTCAATGGATCTTATCTCAGTTCATCATCGCTCCGACTCAAACACAGAGTGTGTTCATGGTGTCAGCAGCAGCAGGGCTTACCGGACCATGACATCAGAATCACACACACACAGAACTTTAGTGAATGAATGCTTTACCACTGACAAGTATTTTAACATTTTTTAACTTTTCAGTTTGTGTTCATTCTTGCACCCCCTTTGGACAAAAGCGGCAGTGTTTTTACTACGCCAGCTGTTGTTCCCGGGTAAGCGTATTCCCATGACAAAGGCATTAATGATAACTACAGTATATAAAAATATCATTCTTTGCACTGATGGTCTCGTTTGCTGTTACATGCTGTAATTTATGATCATCAGAGGAAAAATTAGACTGTTTCAGAAGATTTTAAAAGTTCCTCATAGCTATAAGTATTAGTATTATTGCATTGTCGTCTTTGTAAATGTGTTGACTCTCTCTATGCAGTATCACATCTCTATGTATTGTATGACCTTACTGAACTCAGAACAATAACACCCTTAAACTGCACAAACAAATGTTCAATATAACTTATCAGGTCTGTTAATACTTTGCCCTCAAATGACCGATGCTGAGAAAAGGATGAACCTATTAGCCGAAGCATCACAACATCCTGCAGATAGAGTGCTAACTGCTAAGCTACTAGCTAGCTCCTGTGTCACTTTACCCTATATATAGCACAGTGCATTATATCAGGTGTCAGAGAAGCAACAATTATTTTTTTTAAATGACAAAAAAAAAAAAAATGTAATACAAATATACTGATCACGGTCTGCTGCAATTGTAAAGTCAAAATCACAACTGAAAACATTTCTATTTCCCTTTTAAACTCTTTTTAAAAATACAATTTCTTTAAATTTTAAGCATTTTGCCTGCCTGTTTTCTCTTTTTGTTTTTATCGTCTCTTGAATGCAACTTCAGTATTTTCTTATGTCGTATGTTTAATGTGTTTAGCCCCTATAAAACACTTTTAACACATATGTTCTGTATAAATAAACTTGCCTTACAGTACAGTGTGGGAACAAACATATGCTGCCTGTGCTCCAGATTCATGTACAATATGTAAATATGTCCCTAAATATCATTAGTATAGAGTAACTCAAGCAACACAAGTGGTCGAAAAAATATATATATTATAGAAATTCCTACGACAAACAAAACATGTCCTTAATATGTTTTTGGCCACTGTTTAATGCAGTATGCCTCGAGGGGCTGTGGAGGCTTTTTTAAACGCTGAGAACAGTTGTAAGGCACATCGCCAAGCCTTTTAAGTTAAATGTGGCACGGGGCTGCGCTGCTCATAACTCAGGGCATTATCAGAACTCCACTTCAAAGCAAAACATCACGCTGCTCTCAGGGAGAACTCCGGCCAAGAAAGCATTAGAATGAATGACAGAGAAAAGAAGTCTTGAGCCAGACCAACAACTTATCACAACCTTTTGGTTTTCAGCAGTATTGCCACATTTACAAGGCTATTTCAGTTATTACATTCTTGTTTGGTTCCCCTGCTGAAAGGAAAAACCCTTTGGCTATGCATTTTGAGTATTTTGTCCATTCAAGTCAAGTCTATTATATTTATAAAGCCCAATATAACAATAATCCTCAAGTGGCTTGCCAATCTGTACTTCATACAACATATTTTGCCCTTCAATTCTCAATTCTGATGAAGAACAACTCCACAAAATATTCTTTAATGGGGTCAAAATCAGTGAATATCTCCTCAAGATCCATTACCTGTCTGTACTGTGTGCAATCTGAAAAGAAAATCCAGTGTTAATACACTGCATCTCAAAAAAGGCATGTTGCTAGCTACGATGGGCCCCCTTGGTTTACATTTCCTTTGTTAACATACCAGTTTACAAAGCCTAGGCTGTGTATTACCCTCGGTACGAACAGGTAGCGGATTGGTGAGGAGGTATTCCCTGATTTTGACAAAAAGTGATTTTGACTACAAGCGTTCTGCAGAATCGCAGACTACACCTTTAATGCCTTCTTATTGCACCGTACATGCATGCACATTTGCACAGAGGAATGCCACTGATGAGTCCAATGAGGCAATCCATCTATAGAAAAAATAGAAACATCTCCTATTTAACTGAGTGTCCATGCCTCTTAACAGGGGTTATTGGAAAATTTAAGATGCTGCCATAATCTGGTATAATTAGGTTGTTCTCCCTTTAATTTTTTTTTTAAAGTTTTCCCTTTAAAAATACAAAAATAAATGAATAATTCCGGCTATCAGCGTTGACTGTACTCATTATCATGCCTCTCATGTTTCTCCAGCATGGTGGTGTGGGCAAAGAATGCAGTGTGTGTGTGTGTGTGTGTGTGTGTGTGTGTGTGTGTGTGTGTGTGTGTGTGTGTGTGTGTGTGTGTGTGTGTGTATGTCACTATGTTGTTTATCTCACTATTTCTGTGTCCACCACATTAGAGCTGGGAATCAGATGGTAGACTGAAAACCCATCTCCCGGCCGCTACAGTATAAATGATAATCAAAAAATACATTGTATCCAGGAAAATACCAAAGAATATCTTATTCCAGCTTCTCAATATAATATTATGCTGCTTTTCTTTCCATCATGAGATACTGTAGTATAGTAGACTGGGGGTTTAGACTGTTAGAGGGACATAACTGTATGAAAACAGTATGTCAGCTTGATATTTTCACTATGTTTTGACATTTTTTCGATACAAAATAAATAAGCAATTGATTTAGGAAACAATATGAGGAGTATTCGATAATGTGGGTATGATTTGTAGTTTAAAATATGGACCAAAAGAAATCCAACTACACAACAGGGATTCAAGAGAGGGAATGTTGGAAATTATCTTTTGTAAAAGTTTTGAAACTGATTGTTTCATACAAACATGTTCAGTTCTGCATGTCCTTTTGTGGACATGCGCTACTTAGTGCCAATTAACATTTCAGAAGGATTTGCTGGCGACAAAATGGCCAGAGAGACACAATAAAGAGTCCATACTCTAATCTTATTTTTAGATGATCGAGAATTCAATTTATCCTAACTTAAGTTTTAATGACGTCTTGCGGTTGTGAGATTATGATGCATTCCTTTGCTTTATTTATCCACAAGAGATATGCAAAGAATGCTTTGGTCTCCACTAATACAGTCACACACATTCCAACATGGGAGCTGCAAACCAACCACTATACGCCGAGGGACAAGGGAATGTTAGTCAGACATTTTATATTATTTATCAACCAGAAACAACTATTTACTGAAAGCCAAAACAGAATTTTTCTTTTTTAAGACTTGCAATCTTTATGTTTTTATATAGACAATCATACAACAGAAACGTGTCTGTAGCAACACACACACAGCCCCCAAACATTATGTTGACACCTCCTTAACCACCACTAAAATGCTGCTTAGCTCCTGCAGCAAGCCAAGCCATGAGCCGGCAAATACTGCATTCTCTATGTATCACATATCAGCAGGTTAGAGAGAGGAGACTTTTTTTCGTATCACAGAGGTAGCACTCGAAGGGCTTTCGTTTCTGCCTCACTGACTGGAGTTGAGTTAATGAGAAAGAATTTACACAATTAAAACACTGTGATTCATAAGGTCACACTCTCTCTCTCTCTCTCCTTTTCCTCTTTTTTCTTAGTCATCAGTTCTTTTATTTCCCTTTTCCACACAAACACAAAACACATGTACAGAGCATGCGCCACCCTCCAAGGTCAGGTGCTTCCAATCACATCACTCTGATACATGGTACTGTATCCACGGAAACACTGTATGTACACACACACACATGCTCACACATACACAATTAGCAAGAATTCATAAATGCAACATAACAGTTTGGAATGCAAACAGCCCCCCCCCCCCCCCCCCCACACACACACACACACACACAGTCTCACACACACATCCACGCACACTGCAGCAGAGTGAGTGGTGCAGCAGAGTCCCATCCAACGACCCCCCCTTCCCCTCCAAGTCCAAAACATCCCAACAACAATATCCCATCTGTGGACACTGTTACTGCAACAACATGACAGAATCTTAACTGGCTTTATCAATACAAATTCCTCCTTTATTCCACCTTAAATCTTGTTATATCATTAATGTAACACAGCAGGAGAGAGCTGGGGTTAAGTCAGTGCAATGACTTAACAAAAAGAAAAGTACAGACAGTATTAACTAAAGACTTACTTCTGCCAAATAGTCTGCTGCCTCCTCCACTGCCATGTTTTTTCCAAGTGTGAAACCTGAGCACTCAATCAGTGTATGGCAGCAGCAGCTAGCACTAGGACTAGCCTGGGACGCTAGGGGACACAGGGATGGGGGGGGCAAGAGAGGAGAGAGGGTTTGGGGGAGGTACGGTCTGTGTGGGAGGGAGGGTGTGTGTGTGTGGGTGTGTGAGAGAGAGAGAGAGACAGAGAGAGAGAGAGAGAGAGAGAGAGAGAGGGAGAGAGAGAGAGAGAGAGAGGGGCATTATGTCACGGCTAAAAATACCTGGCATGCGGTGAGATAGTCCAGAGCATGCAGGAGGTGAGGGAGGGGGGGACAGAAGAGTTCCGGTGTTAATCTCAAACCGACTCTCGCTGGAACAACACGGGGGATCAGACGGCAACGTGTGTGTGTGTGTGTGTGTGTGTGTGTGTGTGTGTGTGTGTGTGTGTGTGTGTGTGTGTGTGTGTGTGTGTGTGTGTGTGTGTGTGTGTGTGTGTGTGTGTGTGTGTGTGAGTCTGTGTGTCTGTGTGTCTGTGTATGTGCATGTGAGACACAATTGTTAATTAAAGGCCAAATATGAAAATTAAAGTTCCTCAATGTTACTTCACAAGGGATATGTTGTACTTTTTACTGTTTTTACTCCATGTATTTGACACCTGTTTGTTCTTTCAAGAGAGGATTTAACCCTCATTTTTTTTATTTCAATAAAAAATATATTTAAAATATTTGAGAAAAAAAATTATTATTATCTGAGCTCTTTATAAAAGTAGTTAAAAAGCAACTCAACCTCCAGCTTCCGAAAACGTAATCTAGCTGAGCATTGATGGATCAGTATTTACAATCTAATAATGTCATTTATTTATCAGTTAAAGCCTTTTATCAAAGGACTTTTGCTAGTACATGCTTTGATACTGTTACTAAAGTGGTAAATTAAACTTGTACCCCCACTGAGACCACACTACACTCATTTAGCACCTTAACAGTAGATTAAAGACACATACAGAGTACAAAATGAAGTATGGCTGCAACTACCGATTAGCCAGCCCATTCATTTTATCAGTAAACCGATTTTTATATAAAACATTTATATAAAATTCAGAACAGTTAGAAGTGACCAACAGGACAGGAGTGCTAACCACAATCTAATATCCACATACTTAGTGATAAATGTCCAAAAAATAGTTATTATTATCAAAATCATCAATACAATACAGATCAAAATACAGCTTCATATCCAGACTATATTTACGGGATGAACACACAAGCCTCTGCACTCAAATTAATCTCCAATCCCAAGAACCTTTTGTTAAGGATTTCCAGCTTAATCTACTGGCTTTCGAAGACGCACTTACGTAACTGTAATTCTCTTTTACATTATTTTCTTAACCGGTTGACACACGTGTACTTAACCTAGTCTCTCGAGGCTTTGCTACAACATCACCTGTTTCAAATACAGTGATTTGTGGACTAGCGTTCATCAGGTGGGCAAAAAACACTCAAATAAATGATAATGTTACTGGTGTATTTCACCTGCTGGCAATAAGACATTTATATGGAGAACAGATATTGTGTTTAAAGCTTGGTTAGCTGCCACCAAGTCACCAATAGAAAATCAACTAAATCAGTTTCCACTATACCATAACCATAGTAACATATAAGAATATTTGGTACCAGCTGCTCAAATAAGGACTTAATGAAAGAGTACAGAATCTTTAGGGCTTTTAGACCATTGATCAGAACAATAAAAATATCCCAATTTTCTAGCAATCGTTAATGAAAATATCATGAGTTGATGATAATGACGTCAATGAGTCACTTTTGAAGCAGAAAGCATTTAGAAATGTCCTATTTAGAGTTCTAATTCCAATATGTACACATTGTTGACAGAGAGCAGAGAGAGAGCAAAAATATGTTACTAATTCCACGAGGGAAAACACAGGGAAAAGACCGGATGTTGCAACAAGCAGAGATAGTTTAATATAAAAGGATCTGCTCGGGGTCAGAGGCACAACGCTGTCTGACTGGTGAGTTCATATGAGATCTAATACTGCTGTTGTTTCAATGAACTTTAACAGAAACTGAAATGTAAACTGTTGTTTTATTTTTCAGGATAGACTGTTTCTTCTCTGCAAATCTCTCAAACTGATAAAAGAACGATGGTAATGTGACAGCATGGGGGTCAATGGTGTTTTTCAATATGTAGCCTAGGCTCTGTAAAAAATGTTGCTAGCATTGGTGCCCCCCCCCCTCCCTTTCTTTACAAACCTTATACCATGTTACAGATCCTAGGCTTTGTATTACCACCAGATTTGTGTTCAGTGCACACACACTACGGACAGGCAGTGGATCCTGACGAGATTTTCACAAAAAAGATTTTGACAACAAGCATTCTCCAGAGTTCCTCACTCCACCTTTAAGGAGGCTTAACACACACATATAAATTCAAATAAGAAAGCATTAAGCTATAAGGTGATAGTGAGCTTTATTTTTTGATATATTTGTGTCTCTTTGCTACAGCTCAGACTTGTGCTAGCGTTGCTGCTGCCGGTAGCGGTGTATCAGTCCCCTCTGGCCACAGACTGTAGTGAGGTGTACAGGGCGGGCTCGGGCCTGGACGGAGTGTACACAGTCTACCCCGCGGGACCCACCTCTCCTCTACAGGTCCACTGTGACATGAGCAAAGACGACATCGACGAGTCTGCAGAAAAGTGGACGGTGAGGACGGAGGGACAAACTTAAGTGCAACACTCTTTATCCAAACCTCATCCACATATACAGGACATGGGCATATATTTTTTTTGGGGGGGGGGGGTGCAGGGAATACGTCCTCCTCAATATTCAGACGAGGAGAATTTGTATCCATAAAAAAAGAAATAAAAAAAGAGGTCAAAATAACAGTTGGTCAAGTGGACTGTACCATATTCAACTTGCCAAGCTCTGGATTAATGCAGAACATGTACAAATTGGTGCATAAAATGTCACCAAAATTCAGGAAATTAAGTGTTGTGTCCCTTCTAATGTTGGAACAAAACCTACGCCCTTGCACATATACCTATGTTTGTGTAGTTCTAGACCTAGGTCTGCTCAATTAAAAGTGGGAGATCCAGACTCAAATTTTACTGGGGTAAAATGTTAAAGTTCAAAAGTCATTGATCTAATTCAAAAGGTAACAAATCACCTAGGAAACATGCTTTTTTTCAAATTGTTTTAAATTTGCCTTTCCTTGACAGTTCCTTATCATTTGACTAACCCTGTTTCTTCAACTATTCTATCAAATCAAACAGGTCATTCAGAGAAGACAAGATGGCACCGTCAACTTCTTCATGAAGTGGGATCACTACAAAGCTGGGTTTGGCAGTGCAGCGGGAGAGTACTGGCTGGGTAGGGCAGAAATGCTTTCTTTACTGTCCAGAATAAGGAATAAATGTCACTTACTAAAAATTAAATCTCAATTGAACACACATCAATGTAAACTCCTCAGCTCAGCAAAACTGTTGAATCAAAAGTACAAGGAACACTATTGTGTGTCAGAGTCAAGTTATACGTCGACAGCTGCAACTATTTCAACTTTATAAGATGTCAAGCGAATATAAAAATGAGGCCATGCCCATCAATCCCCCTATTGATGATACCAGTTGTCTCCTCCTTGTGTGTCTTTCAGGCCTGGAGACGATGCACCTCATGACCCAGGCCAAGAGCTACGAGCTGAGGGTGGACATGGAGGACTTTGAGGGGCATAAGGTCTACGCTCACTACGCTTCATTCTCCGTCGGTCCAGAGACAGACGGATACCGCCTCAGTCTGGGGAAGTTCCTCAAGGGAGCAGCAGGTAGGACGTTTTGTACAATTCTTTCTTCTGTAAAGAAAATTCTGACCATATTTTAACAGGTGTACATCTGAATTTAATGTTTGAATCAACCGATTAATGTCCAAGGTGAAACATCTAATTTGTCTACCTATTTAGGCATGATAAATCTGTGAACTCCAAATTTTAGATCTTGCAATGTTTAGCCAAAGGGTGAGTTTGCACGACAAATGTTGTGTTCTTCCCTTAAATCTGTGTGGATTTACAAAAACATACTAAAAACAGTAATTTGTCATTAGTTGGTTAGTAAAACTTTAAAATATTGTCAATGTTTTTAATCTGTACGTTAAAACAAATGATTTACCAGTAACTTTTGTTTGTTTTTTCCATTAGGAGACTCACTAGGTTACCACAATGGACATAAATTCAGCACCATTGACAACGACCAAGATAATAATGCTGGAAACTGCGCCAGAGCGGCCTTTGGAGCATTCTGGTACGATTCCTGCTTTGGGGCTAACCCGAACGGGGTCTACATGTGGGGACCTTCAGCCCATGCAGCTGGGGTTCAGTGGAGAACTTTCAAAGGACTAGATTACTCCCTGAAAACCATGATTATGAAGATAAGACCGGTTGCTTCGTAATTTTTTTTAAATGGATCAACTTCAGTAATGTAGGGGCGCTGTTGGTGTAGCGGTTAGAGCGCCCTCCATTTCAACACTTTCTCTCCAAATTGGTTTTAGAAAGTAAGATAATACAGCAAAAAAAGTATCTTTAAAGTTCAGTATTGTCATTTAGGGATGTGAGTATACGTATAAGAATCAAACAATTCACTCTGCCCATTGTATCCCCAATATAAAAAGTGATATATTTTTAAGATTGTTTGATTGTTTTTCCCTAAAAAAGATGTGTGTCCTATCTGTGGTACAATTTTTTTTAAATTGTTTTTTAGTTAAATGTAGGGTAAGGTGATTACTCTATGTCGAAGAGATTCAAGAATATTTAGATGATTATCAGAAAAAAGTTTACGATTTATGATTATTTTGGCCAGGATCATCCTGACATAGAATTTTTATTGGAAATGGAAATTATGAAATATTCAATAAAAAAATGTTTTCTTCCAACAGTTTGAAATTCTGTTAGAAAGATTTTCTAATTACTAAGGATGTAATATTGACATAAAACAGCAACATCTACACAATTTAGAAGCTAAACGTTCAGCAGTTTCAGGCAAAAAATTAACGATAAAAAAGATTAATGGATAATGCAGATTATTCAATGAATTATAGAGGAATGTGTCTCGTTTGTCAATGTGGGTATGAAGGAGGCTTGAACATGAGATACAGACACTCCTATCACTTTCCCCTTTACATGGCACCGTCAACTTCTTCATGAAGTGGGATCACTACAAAGCTGGGTTTGGCAGTGCAACTACTACGTCGACACAGCCGTCCGTCACGTGCTGCTCAGGCAGGGTGTGCTGGGCATCAAGGTGAAGATCATGCTTCCCTGGGACCCGAGCGGTAAGATCGGCCCCAAGAAGCCTCTGCCCGACCACGTGAGCATCGTGGAGCCCAAGGAGGAGAACCTCCCCACCACGCCCATCTCTGAGCAGAAAGGAGCCGGAGCTAAGCCCGAGGCGCCAGTCATGCCCCAGGGCCCCGGCACGCCCGTACCCACCGCATAATAGGGTTTTCGAGTTTTCCACCAGAATGAAGCAAGACCCTGTTTTTTCTGTACAAAAACAATAAAATCTGGAAAATACACTTTTAGGGCGGCAGTGGCGAAGTCGGTAGGGAGATCGCCTCTGGAGTGCAGGGTCGGAGGTTTGATCCCCCGTCTCCCTGCCACATGTCGAAGTGTCCCTGAGCAAGACACTGAACCCCAAATTGCTCCCGATGGTTCAGAGAGCGCCTTGCATGGCAGCTTCTACCATCGGTGTATGAGTGTGTGTATGAATGGGTGAATGTGGTAAGATATGTAAAGCGCTCTGGGGCTGAGAAAATCGGCTAGAAAGCGCTATATAAGTCAAGTCCATTTACCATTTTACCATTTACACACACACACATACCCACGTACACATACCCACGTACACACACACACACACACACACACACACACACACACACACACACAGACACCAGTTTAATGATCCGTCTTTGGTGTTTTATGACATCTGTAACGGCAGGGGAAAGGACGGGGTATGAGAAAGAGGGGTTGCTATGGCAACAGCAGCTCGTGGGGTTTGGGAGAGAGAGTAAAATAGGCCCATCATCATCTGGTCTAAAAACTATTATCACTGATATCTGGATTGACTTAATGGCACCTATGGGTGTCGTGGATACAGACGTTACCCGCAAAATGAGGGTTTTCTTTCAAATAAACTTTAGAGGCAACACTTTCACTGAACCGGCAGAATTTTCTGAAGAACCTTTAGAAATGTCTCTTTAAATATATGATTTGATTGAAAATGTATTTAATTAAAATGGGTATGATTTAATAAGTTTTCGAACAAATCAATGATCTGTGTTGATATGCTCACTATGTTAAGCTTTATCATATGTTTAAATAGTGATTGAAATAAATGTAAGTATTTTATATAGGCAAAGAGTTTTCTACCTCTACTCTAAAACTAATTGCAACAAACACACACACACACACACACACACACACACACACACACACACACACACACACACACACACACACACACACACACACACACACACACACACACAGAAAACTCTCATCAAACCTGGTATCCCGTCATTAATTGTCAGGTCCTATATCAGTCCCTAGTGGTGGTTCATAAGTAGTGCATCAACCGCAGCAGGATAGAAAGGCATTGGTTAACTGTGACGAATGTAAACAGTAACAGGCAAATAAGTGCAACCTGCATGTGTGTGAGTGAGTGAGTGAGTGAGTGAGTGAGTGAGTGAGTGAGTGAGTGAGTGAGTGAGTGAGTGAGTGAGTGAGTGAGTGAGTGAGTGAGTGAGTGAGAGAGAGAGAGAATGAGAGAGAGAAAGAGAGAAATGGAGAGAGAGAATGTTATCCTGCCTTCGACTGGCTTCTGAGTGCTTCTATCTGATTGGCTGCTTGGCTACTGCAGTGTCACTGCACTTCAGAGGAGGATAAAATAACACACAGCGCACAAACTCTTCAACTCCTCACAGCAACTGAATGTGAGTGTCTGCAAATCTGTGATCTACCATATAAATACATATTCTGAGCTGAGTCACAATTCGGACATATTTTTAGCTTCTTGTATTAAATAATTGTCCAACTCCAGACATCAGACACATGCACTGTCAAGACGCCCCTTTAACTGTTCCTCATGGTCAACTCTCCCTCATTGTGATTGGCTGGCAGATCTGATCCGCTCTTTCCCTATTGGTCGACGACAGATGACGCTGCTGTTGGATTACGGAAACTGTGCTGATGTCAGCCTGCGTCTACTACCTGTGTGTGTGGGTGTGTGTGTGTGTGTGTGTGTGTGTGTGTGTGTGTGTGTGTGTGTGTGTGTGTGTGTGTGTGTGTGTGTGTGTGAGAGAGTGAGAGGTAGACACACTATCCAATTGAAAAGGGAAAGAAACAGGGAATCAATAGAGAATCAACTTAAAGGTTGAGTCAGCTATTCTGGCAAATGCTCGTTGTCAAAACAATTTTTTGTGTAAATCAGTGAACATCTCCTCACGGTCGGCTACCTGTCCATACTGTGAATAATACACACAGTGTGTGTTAAATCTGGTGTTAATACATAGCCTAGGCTCAGTAAACGGGCATGTTGCAAGCTATGGAGGGCCCCTAATGTTTACATACCAGTTTACAGAGCCTAGGCTGTGTATTAACACCACATCTCTTTCTTTCTTTCTTTCTTTCTCTCTCTCTCTCTCACACATTTTCAGTGCACACACAGTAAGGACAGGTAGCAGATCGGGAGGAGATATTCCCTGATTTTGACTAAAGGTGATTTTGCTAAAACAAGTCTTTTTGCAGAATCGCTGACTGCACCTTTAAGAGAGACACATCAATCCTGACTTACATGCTAAACTGCATGTGAATAACGAATGCTGTTTGTCATGTAGCTAGGCTAGGCTACTACTGCAAGAGACAAACACTCTGAGGTCCAAACAGAAGGAATGCTCCAGAATACCACTGGCCTGGTTAATCTGATCTGACAGTCACAGAGAGCTGATCATGAATAACTTAACGTCTGCCGTGGTCTGGAAGCTCACACAGCACACGGTGGGTGCATCGTGTGTGTGTGTGTGTGTGTGTGTGTGTGTGTGTGTGTGTGTGTGTGTGTGTGTGTGTGTGTGTGTGTGTGTGTGTGTGTGTGTGTGTGTGTGTGTGTGTGTGTGTGTGTGTGTGTGTGTGTGTGTGTGTGTGTGTGTGTGTGTGTGTGTTGCATGACAAAATCCACACACTGCCCGCCCAATCATGCATACACAAAGACATGTTTTCAAGACATGTGCTACATCCACTTCACTGCAACATCTCAATACATATCTTTATGTTTTTTTATGTTTTGTGTGTTCCTTTTATGGACCTTGAGTCTGACAATAAAGATGATGATGATGATGACAGAGGTGACATATCAGACAAACACAAATAGGATCAAATCCATAAAGGAGGCTTCACTGATACTCTGAGTCAACGCTATTTGAGAGTTTAAAGAGATTGAGAGTCTTTAGTCATGCTTGAAGCTAGTGCTTTGAGCTAAATGCTAACATAAGCATGCTAACTTCTGCAAAACTGCGAAATGATGAAAATTAATTAATATTATTCTAGAACTTTTCATGCTGCAGCTCCACAAAATATTTGTTTTTCCACTGGATGACTCAAGTTACACATCAAACAAACCAGCCATGTGAGGACATAATGACGCGTACAGTAAACAGAGTTAAGGGGAGCAGAGGAGAGGAGAAGACAGCGCATTGGCCTTAGTGTTTCAGCTCACAGGGTCCAAAGGCAATTAAGTAATTGCTCTAGAAATCGATGGAGCACTTTAGTATAGTATGCACCACATCATCGTGGCAAATATCCTCTCTCTCTGCTGACTCTCTGGCCTGCTAGCCACAACAAACCGGCCTACGTTTGCCATTTTAACATCCTAAAACCTCTTTTTAAAATAGTTTATATTGATTAAAAATAACTAAAAAGCCAGCCTTGGTGCAGGGTCTTGCTCAACAGTTTGTCAGTTCGGTTCATTCCATACTATAAGATGAGGGTGGCAACTTAAAGGAAACAACAACAACAAATACGGTTTATCTTCTCAAATATTTCTGTTCTGCACTTCCTCTAATGAACACCATTTCCCATAAGCCCTGGACCTAGACAAATAATTGACCTTCGTGGAGAGTTTTTGTGATTGTGTCAAGGGAGCTGTAGTTTCTTTTTGTATGTTAAAATATCTATAATTGTTTAACTTGGTTTCCTTAGATAGATAGATAGATAGATAGATAGATAGATAGATAGATAGATAGATAGATAGATAGATAGATAGATAGATAGATAGATAGATAGATAGATAGATAGATAGATAGATAGATAGATAGATAGATAGATAGACAGACAGACAGACAGACAGACAGACAGACAGACAGACAGACAGACAGACAGACAGACAGACAGACAGACAGACAGACAGACAGACAGACAGACAGACAGATAGATAGATAGATAGATAGATAGATAGATAGATAGATAGATAGATAGATAGATAGATAGATAGATAGATAGATAGATAGATAGATAGATAGTCCATGGTTCCTGAGTGGCCTTCTCTGCACATGCTAGTGGACCAGGACATGAATAAACTAAAAGACTTAAAAGCTCTCAGTAAAAAACAAGACTGCGGCATTGGCTGATGGTATTCCACTGCAAATCCCATACAGCCAGAACTGCGTGGGCGTACTGTGAAAGTCGCGCAGTAGTCTGTACACATTCGATACACCCCGCTGTACTTATGCAGAGTGAGAGGGGGTTGAGATTTATCCCAGCATGCATTTGGGTTTAAAGGCAGGGAATCCCACAGAAAAAACACAGAAAAAAGATAAACCAGATATTGCTGCAACCTGTGTCAAAATTCATACGCATTGGTTTCATAATAGCTCAGTCAAATCTGAACACACAAACATGATGCACATATTTTTAGAATCACTGTGATTTAGCGCCCTCAGAGGATATCATATTGATTTATGATATTACTCCCAATACAATTCCATACATCTGCTTAGAAATCCTGAAGAAAAATATGCTTATTATAATGTCAGAACATGCCTGAGAAATCATATTTTAAAATGTCTTCAGTATCATCAAATGAATCCGTTGATAGCTATCCGTACATGTATGTGTAAATTGCAAACAGGAGCTGCTAAAAGCTTATTCAGCATACTTTCAATGTTGCCAAATTGTCAAAAACTCACTGACTCTCAATTAAGTGAATCACACGCACGCACGCACGCACGCACGCACGCACGCACGCACGCACGCACTCACTGACTCTCAATTAAGTGAATCACACGCACGCACGCACGCACGCACGCACGCACGCACGCACGCACGCACGCACGCACGCACGCACGCACGCACGCACGCACGCACGCACGCACGCACGCACGCACACACACACACACACACACACACACACACACACACACACACACACACACACACACACACACACACACACAGATATAAATGTTAAAGATATTCCAGTAAACTCAGTGTGAGTGTGTCTCTGTCTGTCTGATCCAGGCAGGTCAACGCCCCACCGCTCACCTTCAAAATGTCCGCTGCACACTGAGATTACAGCGGAGTAGACACACACACACACACACACACACACACATTACTCTGTGCTGGACCCGTGCCATGAATCAACACATTGCCCATAGAGAGCCTACACAGGGTTGACACATCTAATGATCCCGTGCCCACAGTACTTCTGTCTTTACTCTGAAGCCAGACTTTACACGTGAGTTTTTAGAGTTACTTTTAAAGAATATACGAATTATAAACAAAATATCCAAATGAAACTTTAATTAAAACAGTTCATAACAATCCAATAAAAAAAATTATATAAAAATATACTGAAGATAAAACAAATAGAGATGAAAGAATAATAATAAATAATAGAGTAAGTCTAAACCATAAAGTTTTTTAATGAAAAGATGCTACAAAAACAGACTAAAAAGTTCTGTTTTCAGTTTACTTTTAAAGGTGTGATTTTTAGAGTCATAATATCTGGAGAAGGAGCCTCCATACAGTTAAGTCTTGCTCTGTGGAACAGCTAACAAAGCATCATGAGCAGGGTTGTTCACAGAGCACTATGTTCACAAGTAATGAGCCCTTTAATTAAGTGTTTTGCGAAGATAACACATAGACAAAATTTGTATGTTTAAGCCAAGCAAATGGATTCAAACCCAGGACCACTTTATGACACTCTTTTCTGACCCCTGAGCAGTTTTCCCGCCATAAATATTGTCCCCATGGTGATTAAACTTCCTCCATGGAATTTGCAATATTGCGGAGAACAAGTTAAACTAATCCCCACATCATTTGCAGAAGCCGTAACGGAATAGAAGTAATTAGCTTCAGCTGATGTTATCTGTCGCCAGTAACACCGGGCGAAACTGAAAATGAGAATTCTTGCACCAATCAGGATACTTCTCAGGGCTTTGTGTTGGTAAAAAGTGTCCTCTTGTGGTTCCAGAGAAGAGAGAAGTATTATGGACAGTGGTGAAGGGAAAAATTAATATAACATTTTGAAAAAAACTACGTAACAGAAACTATGCCAAAAAATCTGCACACATATAAATATGATAGTGTCTTGGATGAATTATGTACATTCATTCTTTGGCTGTAGAAAAATGGAAAATAAACCGGCGTTTGGGGAAATAAAAGCTATCAGTTGATATAGAAGTGTGTGTGTGTGTGTGTGTGTGTGTGTGTGTGTGTGTGTGTGTGTGTGTGTGTGTGTGCGAGTGTGTGTGTTGGGCTGTCCCAGTTCTTAGTGTCAATCTTCCACTTTAGAGGAGAGAGAACAGAGCTGCAGGGAAACAAGAGGAAAAGGATTTATCAACATCTTCATCTTCGCTCTTTCTGCCGACTCTCCATTTTCCTCTTTTTCTCTCTCCCACTTCATCAATCGCTTTCCTTCATCCACATCCCTCTCTCACCCCCTCTCTCTCCCCCTCGCTCTCCCCCTCGCTCTCTCTCTCTCTCCCCCTCCCTCTCTCTCTCTCCTTCATTCTAATCTGATTCCATCCTTCCCCCTGTCCTATCTCTCCTTGGCAGTGTGTTTGGGGATGTGTTCCGCGTTACCTCTCCCCCACATATTCGCCCACTCTCCCCCCCTCCCCTTCCTCCCCCTCTGTCATCCCCCACCAACCAATCACGACGCATGGCAGGCTCTGCACCAATC